>CM041297.1:84080699-84523199 GCA_023052935.1 Piezodorus guildinii
TTCCTTTTATATTGCTTTTTATTAAAGTTTATACTGGTTTCTATCTTGTTTTTTCCTAGTTCTGATAAAGGCTTAGAATTGGAATGAACTGTTGGCAGGCTATAAATTTCAATATTCTACAGTGATTTTTCTATGACCGCACATCCAACGAAATGATAATGTATTCTCGCACCACTATAACATTTAACCAATTAAATTATAACGTCCTTACAATACAAATTATATCTTTGAGAAATTTGAAATAATGTTTGTTAGAATATTTTTTTTTCTAATTTAATAAAATTTACAAGTAAAATGTAAAATAATTAATTTATATATCTCAAACTATCCATTCATATTTTTATACATTTAAGTCGTTAGAATATTATTAGGTTTTTATTTATACAAAGTTATCCAAATACGAAATCAATATAGAAATTTTCGCCTGAATGCCGCAAATTATCGTGGGACACCTTAAGTAAATAAGTAAATTTTTGATCATCCAAGACAAATATAAAGTATAAGTATAAGTTATATTTTATATTTAGTCCCGGTGGCGGACAAATTAATTAATTAACACATAAAACAAATTAATTAACTGATTTCTTAACTTCAAAAGAATCAACCAAATACAGGAGAGATTTTTCGTCTCCTGAAAAATGTCAGAGAATGAATTTTGTTACGCTTGTAAATCTTCATCTGAATCAAGCGGAAATAAAGATACAAAAGGCATTTATGAATCTTGAATATTTTAACTGGAAAGAAAATTCCTCAACTTGATTGCATTGATTGAACTTCATTTATTTTTTTTTAACTTTTTAACACATGAAGCACAAAATATGTAATATCTAGCAACAAACTGTGATATCATAGAATTTCTGAGAAGAAAAAAATAATAAAAGTGCGTCAGAAGACGTATATGGAATTGATTTAAAGTTTGGTTTATTTATATTCATAAAAGAAAACAATATTGCAATATAATAATAAATTAAAAGTATCAGTTAATCCACTTCGAGAAATTAAAGTACCAACACATTCTACATCCTAGGAATAAAATTATTACAACAAAATTATACCATTTTTTGCAACCCTTTATTTTCAAAAAGCGTAAAGGGGTTCGCTGAGATATGGCAAGAATAGTTGAAATATCTTCAAGATTCTGAGCATATAGCTAAGTAAATGTTATTGATGGTAGCACCATATAATATTAATTGATTCTAAATCTCGCATGATAAAACATAAGAAATTTATTTGTAATATTCAACACACTGTAAGTGAACGTGAAAAATTACGGATATGGCTTTGAAAAATCTTGTGAAGAAGCTACACATCAGTAGCATTTCAATAACGTAAGAAATAAATTAATAAATATAATGTAATTATATGGATAAATAAGATTATTAACACTGATTTTTATTTGTCTAAGTTTAAAAAATACGAATTAGTAAAAAACACAAATTTATATATTAAAAAAATTCAGTTGTTTCTTAAGCATCTCATAATCCGAAATACGGCAGGTCAGTCAGAAGAAAGGGTATGATATTTAATTAAATTTTATTTTAAAAATCACGTATTTATTTTTCTGGAGATTATTTGGCATTATAATTATAGACCTATATAAAATTGATGCCTTGTTTGAATACTATACCCTGGGAGAGTCGTGTTACTGTGTTAAACTGTTTAACAATAAATAAAAAAATAACAAAACACTTTAAAATGTGTTAATGCTATTCTGTTATTATTAACCTATTCTGAAGAACTTAAAATAAATTATTATTATCATTAAAAAAAATAAAAAGATAAAAAAAAAAGTCAACATGTATCTCTCCATTAAAAGATGAATGAGATTTATTAATCTTTCTCTAATTAAAAATTGACCCAATAATTTATTTTAATACTTGACAATGTAATTATTTGATCATTATAATTGAGGACGTTTTTATATTTATATTTTTTTTTTGTATTTATTAATAAGAAATCATAAAATATTTATATGTTTAATTAAGAGACTAGCCTAATTTGGTACAGCATTATGTATGTATAGTGTATGATTTTATATACTGTTATAAAGAAATAAGAATTGAAAAAACACAATAGTTATGTATTTACAAAGTTTATATATATATATATATATATATATATATATATATATATATATATATATATATATATATATATAAATACAGCCAATAAATTACTCTGCAAACAGAAAATCACCAACGCTGCCCATTCCTTATGATCAGTGAGTCTACAATTCTAATAAAGTTAAATACGTCTGTTGTAAATTGAAAAAATAAATTTTGTCCTGTCGATTTATATATATATATATATATATATATATATATATATATATATATATATATATATATGTGTGTGTGTGTGTTAAAATAAAATAAAGTACAAACCAAAATATTATAATAAAAAGGATTTTGAACTTTTGGACAGACCCTATTTTCATAATATCATTGTACTAATTACTACAATACTTACAAGACAAACGTTCAAATCTCTCAGTATACAAAAAAAAAGCTCGTTTACGTCACTATTATCAGACCTATTTGGACACATAGAATTGAGCTTCTGGGTTCTTCTTAACCATCTAATGCCTCCCATATTTAATCCTTAAAACTCAAAATACTTTAAAAAATCCTAAATGTCATAATTCAAATTATCCATAATGACCTTACCATCCGATTTTTCTTATGTTTAGTATGAAATATATATATATATATCTCTTTTCTATCCAAACTGTTAGCAAAAAACGCACTTGTCCGTAACTTATCTTCCTTATATATTCCTGATGACCCTTTGAGACATTAAAAAAAATACCTACTAACTTAAAATAGTTGTTAAAATGCTATAATGGGTAATTCTTCCAGAAGCCATTTTCATGGCATAAATTCTCACTAGACATTTACATTTGTGTTTGAGACAGTTGTAAATTAAAATAAATAAATACAATTTAAAAAATAATGTTTTCTCTTCTTCGTTATTATTGCATTCCTCCCCTCCGGTAGTTAATCGTATTACGCGTGTCATTGTAATAAAAAAATAAATAAAAAATTGCCCTTTATTCATTTCGATGAATCCATTGTTTACAATTTCTGATACCTTATTTAACCAGATTATATTTATTGTTTTTTATAATATACCTGAATAGAGATTCAAGACCGAATATAGTAGAGCAAAGAGACGATAATCCATGCCTTCTAGACTGGACTCAGACTGGACACATGACGACAATGAGAGATCGCGAGAGTTGCCCTAGCGAACAGCGACACCCCCTGCTTCTCACAGTCCACTGAGGCAGCGTCGGGCGGGTTCGTCACACATCGGCTCGCATCGGCGAATCGACCGCAAGTTACCACTTTTTCTGGTACTTTTTTGATATGCCAAATTTTTAATTTATACCCTCTAGTTACTTAATCTAAGTAATGAAAAAAAAATTCAATATAAAACTATTATTATAAAGCAAACGATAGAAGTGAATACCACCGTTGTAGTTTTTCAAAGAAAGAAAATACCGAATGAAATAAAAAATGCTTATTCTGGGACAAGACAACCCTTTAATAAAGACTTAAATTATTTAAAATAATACACACATGTATAGGCAAATGACATCAACTAAAAAATCGATTATTATCTGCTAAGATAGGAAAAGTATAATTTTACATTCACTTGCCATAGATTAGATAGATTACAAACAAAATAATTATATATTTAGGAAATTTGATTATTTTTACTTTCACTTACCTATATATGAAATATATAGTTAGGGAAAATATTGCGATCGTGAAAATTTTCGATTTTCAGTTTTCAACGGAAATAAACGTTTTTGGGTAACCTGAGTCCAAATAACCAAGTCTCACAAAAAGGTCTGTGTGTGTATGTGGTAAGTCTCGCGCAAAAACAATAAGTAGTCTAAAACCTAAATTTCATATTTTAACAGTGTCTATACCTGAGATGTTATAGCAACTTTTCCATCAAAGTAGGTCAAGCAGAAGAGACACTTTATACCATGCATTTTGTACCTTTTTACGATTTTCTCAAAAACGGCTCTAATAATTTTGATTATTATTATTATTGTCATTTTGTAACAAATTGTAATATATCTCAATAAAAAAAAAATTTGATTAAACTAGCTATGCCATGTAAAATTGCATGGCTTTAACATCATATATATTTCATTCTGATTGAAATAGTCTGGCATGGCTTAAATGCCAAAATATCTGAGTTATATTTATATTTATGTAATATTGCATGATTTAATAAAATAGGTGTATTCATAAGAATATTCATTGATAAATACTAATATTTGTCTGATAATACAGCGAAAACTTATGATAAGCAATTCTTAACCATGCAATTAGAAATAGTGTAATTTTTTTATTTATAGGAGTTTTGGCATTACAATTGTATTTGCTATCTGCTTATGCAATAAGCAAATATGCTAACAAAAGATGTAACAAACTGCATAAGATAGATTAAAACGACAATAAAACGCAAAATATATAAAATATATATTACAACCTCATTTCCATTTTTTTGCTCGATGTCCCATACCATGACAATAGAACCCGTTATATGCCCGTATTAAATGATGTGAGTATTGATGGCTTTTACGAAATTCTTGCGGAACCCCACGTAATGGACCTAAAATCATTATTTATTTTTGACAAAGAGAATCTTAAAATAAGATTTCAACATCTTTCTCAGAATGTTAATCACTCTTAAAGGTTTCGGGACTTGTTAGTAATTTGTGGGGAATTAGTATTCGCTTTAGTACTATTATTTTTGCATTATTTATTGATATGCTTATATTTAATTTATGATATTTATGTATATGCTGGATGAAATTAATCATAAAGATAGCAGCATCTTTATGCTTACTGCTGTATATGTGTTTTGTTGTTTTGTTTTAAATATTTATTCGAATTGTAATTATATTATTGTATATTTGCTGGTGATAAATTTATTAATTGTGCTGCGCCAGCCAGCTCTATTTGTATGGGGATTGCCCTAAAGACAAATAAATAAATTATTATTATTAATTATTTACAATCTCATACGATAGTTTTAACTTTAATTTAAGATGTTTTTCAAAACTCACACCTCACTTATAATGTATATAAATATTAACAGATACCGTGGCATCATATTATATTGACAAAAAGATATTAATTTATAATGTATATTTCATATTTTACAAAATAATAAAAAAGTATACTATTACAGTTCATATTGTATGTACTATACCAACATAAACCCAACTGTCGAGAGTTGAGGACGATTAAAAATAACAAGTCAACAAAATCATACATGGAGGCAAGAAAATAATCTTTCAAATCTCATAAAATTTTTCTATTCACTCTCAAAAAAAATAAATATATTAATCACGTCCCTATATCAATCAAGTATATAACATTCATAGATATTAATAAAAGAGGAAAATTTTCTAGCGTTTTCTTCGTCATGTCCAGTCCACATGGTCAGTGGAACGAATCAACACCGCAGCTCAACGTCAGGAAACAGCCGAGGCCAGTATAAGAAATACTAGAATGTATATATATTTATTTATATATATACACTAAATGTTTATTTATTATATATATATTAAAATGGCCATGGGATTATAGCATATGGGATTATCATCAAATATAAAATATTGAACTTTAGAATAGCGAATAATTATTATCAATCATAAAAAATAATGCTGAACGAAAAATAATGATGAAGCATTTTGTTGAACATCTGTCTTCCAATATAGACCACTAATGAACATGGCTTGAGAAGTGGACACTTGAAGACCAAAGTGAAACAAGCAACTTTAGTCTTATCGAGAGCCTCACTATGAAATCCAATTAGAAGGCAACAACCGATTTTTAGAACGTATTTATTATATAATTATATAATAACGCAATATTAAATTATTTCTTTTAATTATGTTTTAGTTCATAGTTGGGTAACCGTACTACAGCAAAAGTAAACAGGTGGAAGCATCAATTTGGTTAAAAAGTGGGAACTTACTATTAATTAATAATAATATCAAAACATAAAGAATTATGATCAGCCGTTCTTAATTCATAAGTCCTAAGTTTCTGGTTAACCGAAATTCTTCTGAAGAAGTTTTTGAAATATTTCCTTAGATAAAACTTTTTTAAAAATCTGTCAGAGTCACGAGAACATTCTAAACATTTAAAGCCGATCCGAATAGATTCCAGAAGTATTTTCTTTTAGAGTATTATTAGTAGAACTTGCTGTTATAGCTGTTAAATAAATGCATTCTTCTGTAGAGCCGAGTAATTAGTTGAACTATCAAAAGCAAAAAGGACATTTTAAATAGGACTAGTAGTTTCTGAAAGCTCTTTGAAAAATATCTATGGTGTTGTGGCTAGCAAAATAGCTTTCACCCGAGGTTGCGATTTCAAACCCGGTTGAGGAACATATGATTTTATAAATGTAGAAAAAAATCCCTGGTTTGTAACGTAAAATGGTGGTCCCGAGATTGCGATGTCAGGTATAAATTTAATTAAATTTACACAACGAAGATGGTAAAGAATAATATTCAGTAAAATATAATATTAAGATGTGTAAATGTTATATAGTTTATAATTAAAAAAAAGAATATAATAAATACAGATATGATTTAGTACTTAAACATTATAATTTTTTAAGTAATAGAAAACATGAAAGACACTAAGAAGAAAGGTGAATAATAGTTTTACCAAAAATAGGATAAATCGAGGTATAATATTACATAAAAAAAATTAATATTTTGTTTTCTGCTAGACACGCCTCATAAAATTAAGATGAAATAAACCGGTATTTAAATTTAAGTATATTTCATGTTTTTCGAGCATTTGTAGCCTTAAATTATAAAACACTTATAAGATGGGCCCATAAGAAGCTTAATATTATTATTTTGTTTATATAATATACCGATGAAAAGCGCAAGATTTTAGAAAAGTTAATATGCAATAAATCGTACAAGTTAATATGAAGTTGTTGTAAGGTTTAAACTTATAAACATGTGTTATTGATAAAGCGTGAGGTTTTATTAATATTGTTGCAAACGGACAAGCTGTATTCTTCCATTAAATACGCAAGATTTTAGAAGAAAATATTACGCACCGAATTGTAATTAAGTTGTTAACATAAATGGTAAGTTGCTTTAAAACTATAAACTAACAATGTTATTAATGATTTCAAATGTAATACTATTTTATAAAAACGGATGTTTCATTGTAAACTAAATAACATTTCTATTTTAAATTTGACATTTAAAATGTAACTTAAATAGTTCATTTAAAATATAAAATTGTAATACACCGAATAAAAATGAAAACGTTGTTATTTATGTAGTTTTTAAATACATACATAGAAATCAAGTTTTTATTTAAGTTTTCCATTATCTGTGGTTCACATTAAAATAAATCAACAAACAAATAAACTCGACTAATTTTGATTTATGTTTTTCATTTCTGCCGATGATTAAATATTAAATAGAATGAATAGAAGTTATAAAATATTATATTTTCTTGCTAATTGCACTTTTCGTTAGGATAAACTAAAACACCGAAAGCGATGAACTCTAAATCGGTCAGACAGAGATTTTTTAACATAAATAACACCTCATTCATAATGCACCCGTGCGAAGCAGGGACGGATCCGCCAGTAATTAATAAAAAATGAAATAAATTATCTCTGACCAAAAAGGATTTGTTATCAAGTCTTGAGGGTCATTTGTAAATAAATAAATAAATAAATTATCAATAGTTTGGGACGAGGATTAGACGGGAAATGTCACTACATAGTCCAGTGACCCGCAGGATAGTTTTGAGAAACCTTCGAGCGTGACAGAGAGGTAATAAGATGCTTTCTCTTCAGTCTTACACGTTTCGATGGGAAAAAACAACCTACCATAATTTTGAACGTCTTATAACGTTGATACTTATAATAATTATTAGCCATCAAACCTCTTAAAGAGCATGAAATTGTTGGCTGAGCTTCTGAGAAAGTTGTTTTGTTCTTGTTGAGCTAAAATTTTAAGATATTAAAATGAAATCGATTGAAAAAGATAATTAAATTGATTTAAAAATCAAGTGGCATCATGGATAATAAATACTTAGTACTGTAGAAGCGAATAAGTTTTCCTTCACCAACAATTAAACGAGGAGCTCTCCTTTCCGGAGTACTTGGTGTGCTATTGCAGAGAAATTAGTCGATCTCCACTGTTGTCTACTCACAGCCTAAACGAACCCCGGCTCGGAAATTTTTTGACTAAACTTATTAACATTCATATTTATTTATTGCTTTCTTTAAATATCAATGATGTATATTGCTATGTTTTTGAACGGCTGCTTTTCTGAGGCAGCGGTACCTTCAAAAACTAGATTAGTTATTATATTTAAGGACTACACTTTTTGGAACTATAGGTGTTCTTTTCCAGAGGTATCGTGTTTACCAATATTAATAGGTGGCATGAAGGGAAAGATTAAATTAAACAGGTTTCAATCAATTAGGGCAATTATTATTAAACTTAATCTCTATTTATATAATGTCTAGAACTATGAATGAGAATACTGAGGAATCGTTACTACTAGCTTTGCCTTCCAAATTAAAAAAATTGCCTTTGGACAGTTTAGTCGACTAGCGAAGCTGGAATTTGTCTCAGGCGTCCTTCGTCACCCAGCTGCTTTCTTACCCCGACGCACAGTGGAAAAATTAACGATTTAGTGGCCACATTCTATAACTTTTGATCTAATTCAGATAAATTAAAAATTCTTTTTTTATTTATAAGCAGAGAAAGTACTTTAATGGACATTTCAAGTTTATAAAATACATGATGTGTAATGAAACCCAAAATAAAGCTCCCTGGAATTATTTTTTGTCTCACAAAAAAAACGAATAGTTACGGACATTAATACTTTGCAGACATTGAAGTAATAATAAGAGAGACAAAAAATAATTCCAAAGTGCTTTATATTGGGTTTCATTACACATCATATTTTTATAAACTTGAAATGTCTTTAAAAATATCGAAACATATTATTCATTTATTAGGTTAAAAAAAAAAAAATTCACTAAATTTTTTATTGGAACATTTGGTTTTAATTTTCTTAAATGTTTTAGGGAGTTAATGGTACTAAAATAACATGATAAAATTTGATCGATCAAATGCGATCGATCAGTGTTACATCGATTTAAAGATTTGACGCATATTTTTAATGTTAATTTAGACAAAATCCTAAAATTTGACTTATATTTTATAATCTATACTTTCTTGTTCAGTTGGAATAACAAATTTTTTTATCTACAGCATAAGTATCGTAAATATATTATTTTGTTATGTTAAGTTCGTCGACTTTTTGCCTTTAAACAATAATTCCTTATAAATTCTGTATTCGTCGTAAATTCCTAATTAAGGCAATTATACAAGCAGAAAATTCTATAGAAGCAGATAAAAGATCATTTCTGTCGATTAAAATGCTCCTAAATATAGTAAATTGATCAAATACTAAAAAATGTATGAAATCAGTAACTTTGAAAAATATTAAAAAATGTAACGAGAGTATTTTTTTTTACACTCGCCATTAAAGTACATTCTCTACTTGTAAATTAAAAAAGAATTTTCAATTTATCTGAATTAGATCAAGAGTTATAGAATTATGGCCACTAAATCATGAATGTTCCCCAATGTGCGACCGAACCCTCTCGCATCTCTACTTTTTCTGGGTCTGGAATACGACTGATTTCTTCTGCTTCTCGATTCTAACCCTCGTCATATCTATCTCCTCTTCTTTTCAAAAGAACTATTTTTTGGAAACCTTGGTCATGACAAAGAGGAACGGGGCCCATATTAGAAGTGCCCGGAGTCGGCGGTCCAGCGATTGTAGACACTTAAAACTCTTATCGGCTAATAGGACTAGGAAGTTCGTGGGGTATCGCGGGTAGGGGACAGACCGATGGGGAAGCATAGGGTGGTAGGAAACACCTTTTGTACTTTTGCCACCAAATCTTATAAATACTTATTTGATTTATATTAAAATAATCTAATAATGAATTAACTCATCTCAGTATCTTCAACAAATAACAATTTATAACGTTGCAGTATCAGTTGTATGTCTACCAGGATAACAAATGTTAATTTTCACACAGCTCTTAACACACATGTCAGAGAATAACCTACTTGCTTTAAATCAATGTTGGGTCCTAACAGAAATTTCGATTTACCTCTATGGTGAGTACATTAAAACCCTTTTAGTGATTCACCCTTTAGGCACATAACTTCCTTTAAAGTTATCAGGTCTGGGGAACTCTACTTTCTTTTAGTATACAAATATAATCATACAAAATGTTCCGTCAATGTTTTTATACATTTAAAAAATAATAAACCAAAAAATCTAACTACCCAAAGCACATCTCGATATGGGCGATCCCTAATTAAATATATAAATTAGGAAAAGACTGCCAGCAACAACAGTTACTGTCTATATGAAGTATGATAACCTAACATAAAAATAATTCGTACATTATCAAATTATTATTAATATGCTTAATAGGAAGTTAAATTTATTTAAAATTAATAAATACTGCAGGATCAAAATAAAATAAACACCTTGTATTAAGATTAATAATTACAATGAAGATAATACTTAATATATCAAAATTACAAAACAGCTATATTGAAATATTGGAGTAAGTAGGTAATAACTGTCATTGCACGCGGTTCCTTCGAACACACGCAATCAAGATTTTCCAGTCCAATAATTCAAACATTTACTATTCAAACCTTCAAAGACACGCAAACAGATTAAAATAAAATATTTCACATACAATAAAAGACATGAAGGTACATTCGTATACCCTTGTATAATATTTACTCTCAAGCAACGTCTCCTTGTTTATCTCCAAAGTAAAAGAGATTATTTATAAGATGATGCGACTAGAACATACGCTATCAGATTTTCATTCCATAATAAGGAGAATTACTTTTCCACGTTAAAATCACGTTGATTTTTTTTTTATTATACATAGTTGACCGTGAAGAATGAGATGATTCTGGTAGCAGCCATGATATATCCGAAAACATTTTTTTATATATTATGGCCATGTTAATAAAAAAGACTCAATCGTGTTCTATTGACTCAAAGCTTTCCCTGTCATTGTTTCAGTAACAATTTTTATTCATTATAAAGATTTCCTTCCACCATTTTCCGGCCGGGGAAAATAACCACACTAAGCACCAAAAAATCGTTAACTGTTTTTAAACCAGATGGGTTAATCTTCTTATGAAATACTTATCTTTAATATCTTTACTAAAGTAATTACTATCAAATAACTACTAATAGTATAAAACAATTAGCCTACCTTATAAACATTGAATGAATTCAGGAATAGTGGATATAATTAGTTGACCGTTGAGAATTACTGGAAGGAATTAGTCCGGGTGGCGGTCATTAAATGAAACAACTGAATAGTTTCAACTATTTTATTGTTTGCCAACGTTTCGACCCCCATTGTGGTTCATCATCAGGGCGTCTGGTAGGCGAGTGGAAACTGACTGGAAACTGGAAACTTCATATTCAGTTTCCACTCGCCTACCAGACGCCCTGATGATGACCCACAATGAGGGTCGAAACGTTGGCAAACAATAAAAAAGTTATAACTATTCAGTTGTTTCATTTAATGGCCGCCACCCGGACTACTTCCTTCCAGGTATTCAGGAATAGTTCATCTCATTTTTACGTCTAGAGGATATAATACTACATAGAAAAAAAATTCTTTCTACAAAAAGTTTTCGTAATATTTTCTATTACATATTTTTATCGCATTTTCTGAGGTTGGTGTAAATAGTTGGGTTCTTTTTTCTAATCTTGTTTCGTCCTGTTAAAATTCTTCAACTCAAGGGATTTTTAAGATCGAAACTGACCAAGGATTCGCTATTTTTTTTAAAATATCGTTTCAGTTCTGCGCATGCGCGTGAGTATAGCAGTCATCTTTCAAGGCGGCTCTCGGATTTCTTGCTTTTTCAGTTGGATTTCACTTCAGCACAGTCTTGAAAACATCATCAGACTTCAGGATAACAACAACAGTTATTATTGGAGCAAACAACGGTAAGTTCTGTTATAATTTACAGCGTAAAGTGAATGCTAAGTCACCTCTTCATATCAATGAAATGCGATATTAAAATCAAGTAATGTCCTCCAAAGCTTTAACTAAAAGATCTAGATCTAGTGGTTCAATCCCGTCTCCTACAAAACAAAGACCACGCCGTGATACTAATAAAAGATTAAATCTACAAGCAACCCCTTCGGGTACTACTTCAGAATCGGAACCACAACCTCGCTCATCCTTTTCAGATTTTACATAATGAAAAAGAAAACATAGAATCCACTCCTATACCCAGCGAACCACGGCCTCCTCCAATATTTATCAAAAATATTAAAAATTTCCAGTTTTTGTGTGGGCAATCGAACAAAATTATCGAATCTACCAGCTACTACTGTATGAGTAGAATTAATGATACCAAAATATCTCCTACTACTGCCGAGACATATAGAAAAATAGTGAAATATCTGACCGAAACCAAAGCAGATTTCCATACCTATCAGCTACACCAAGAGAGAGCCATCAGTTGAAGCTATTAAAGAAGAACTAACGGAGATAGACTATAAAGTGCTGCAAGTCACTAATGTCCTAAAGGATAAAACCTCTCTTTTATGTGGACTTGGAACCATCAGAAGGAATTGAAAACATCCATGACCTCAATAGATTGTATTATATCAGTGTAAGAGTTGAAAAACCTTACACAAAGAGAGAGATAATTCAGTGCCATAATTGTCAAGCATATGGTCATACTAAAATTAATTGTCATCATATACCCGCTGCGTGAAATGCTGTGAACAGCACAAGTCTGTGGAATGTACAAAATCAAAATCAACACCCGCTGTAAGTGCTCATTGCCTCAAGGACCACCCGGCCAATTATAAGGATGCCAAATGTATAAGGAACTAAAGATCAGGTTTCAAAAACCTCAAGTACTGGATGAAACAGCACGACATGCAAGAACCAGAAGAGAACCCTCAAAACTTATTGATGCCAATGTATCATTTGCCCACTTAGTTGGAGGTGGGAATCAAAGTACTGAAGCCGAGGCCCTGCCGGAACTACAAAATATACCTCAATCCATTCCACATATACCTATTCCTCAAAATGTAACCAATCCTAAAAATCCTAATCCACTACAAATCTCTTATATTCATTCTGCTTCAAATGCCACAGACCTTACCAGTTTGATGACATCCTTTATCTCCGAAATTAAGTCCCTTGTTATGCCCCTAATATCACTCCTTACGAACCTTGAATCGAATCTCATTCCTGCCTTTAAAAAAATATAAATAACCTCACCTAATTCCTTATCCATTCTCCTTTGGAATGCGAATGGTTTTATAACTCACACTGACGAACTTACAGCCGTACTGCTAGACAAAAACATTGATGTTGCACTCATTACTGAAACTAGACTAACCACTAAACAGTACTTCAAAATACCAGAATACACAACATACTGGACGGACCATCCAGACGGCAAAGCCCATTCCGGTACTGCTGTCATTGTCCACCGATCCCTCTCCCATTACTTATACTCACTTCCCGCCCACGATTACCTCCAAGCAACTTCCATTATAATCAAAACCTTTTGATTTCCGCTCATCATCGCATCAGCATACTGCCCTCCTAAATATCCCATTTCTTCTGCCCAATTTGGATCCTTCCTCAACTCCTTGGGGAATCACTTCATTTTGGGTGCAGACATAAACGCCAAGCACCAAGAATGGGTTTGCAGAACACCTAATTCCCGTGGACGGACATTGCACTCTGTACTCAACTCCCAACGCTTTTATCTCCTACCTCCCGATTTCCCTACCTACTGGCCAACAGATCCTAACCGTAATCCTGACATCCACGACTTCTTCATCCACAGCGGATTAGGCTCCTTGAACTATTCTGATCATAGTCCATAGATCCTTAATGTATCCATAACACCTATTCCTAAACCTGTCCCACCGTCATTCATTAGAGGCTCTGTCAACTGGAACCTCTTCTGCGAAATCCTCACCAATGATATTGACCTCAGAGTGACTCTCCAAACTCCAACTGACCTTGATGATGCCGTCTATTCCTTTACAACCGCGATTCAACAAGCTGCCTGGACTGCCTCCTCTCCCAAATAATTCCTTACTAAAACCATTTACTACAACACCTGACAGATCTCATCAACACCAAACGCCGAGTCAGAACATTATGGCACCGCACCCGCCACCTAGAATATCGCCGCTCCTATAACTTTTTTTGTAGAAAATTAAAGCGGGAGTTGGCGATCTTTTGATCCTACAATTCCTTCCTTCCTCTCCTCTCTCTCGACTCGTGACAATTCCCTGTGGAATGTCACGAAGAGAATCCTAAAAGCCCACACCATTTTCTACCCTCTCCGGCACTGTGATAGTTCCTGGGCTGCTTCCGACAAGGATAAAGCCGAGGAATTAGTACAGCACCTTTCGAAAGTTTTCACTCCTTATCCTGAGCTCAATCCAGCCCATTCTGCAACAGTTGAAGAGTTCCTTACTTTACCAATACCACTCTCCTTACCACCTAAAGCAGTTAATCCCTCTGAGGTCAAATATCTTCTTAAAAAGATTCTTGTCCGTAAATACCCAGGATACGACCTCCTTACTCCTTAGATATTAAGACAACATCCACCCAAAGCCATTACATTCCTTACATATCTCTATAACTGTATCCTACGCACTACCTATTTTCCTCTCTTATGGAAACATTCAACTATCATCTTTTTTCTAAAACCAGGCCAACCCTCCAACACCACATAATTTAACAAACCTATTAGCCTACTTCCGATCCTCTTTTCGAGAATTTTCGAAAAACTCCTACTAAAACGAATCCTAGCCAAATTTCAAAATTTTCCTTCACATCAGTTTGGATTTTGTCCTCAACATTACACGGTTCAGCAAGGACTCCGAGTTGTGGGCCACATTTCCTCCGACCTTGAGTGCAAGGAGTATTGTTCGGATGTCTTTCTGGACATAGCTCAAGCTTTTGACCGGGTGTAGCACCCGGGATTGCTCTTTAAGCTCAAAACCCATTTACCCCAATCCTTATACCTAGTCCTCCGATCCTATCTGTCAAACCGCTTCTTTCGAGTTCGCTGTGGTTCAGAATTTTCCAAACATTATATTGTTAAGGCCGGTGTTCCTCAAGACAGCGTCTTGGGTCCCGTCCTCTACATCCTCTACACCGCCGATATCCCTACCGATCCCGATACCTTTCTGGCAACATTTGCTAATGACACAGCCATTTTGTCATCCAATTCCGATCCTAAAGCAGCATCGCTAAATCTCCAAAAGCACCTTTTCTTGTCGAAGTCTCGTGTAATGCTTGGCGTATTAAGGTGAACGAAAGCAAATGCACACACGTCACATTCACCCTTCGACGCAAATCCTGTCCAGCGGTTAATTTCAATTCCATACCGCTTCCTTCCTCAGACACAGTCCGGTATCTTGGCTTTTTACTAGACAAAAGACTGACGTGGAACACACACACAAGACTTAAAAGAAAAGAATTCGTTCGCAGATTCGGCCAGTTATACAGACTACTAAACAGAAAATCTCATCTTACAGTTGACACCAAATTACTAATATACAAGACAGTACTGAAACCTATATGGACCTACAGACTTGAACTGTGGGGGACAGCTGAACATTCCAACATCAAACGCTTCCAATGCTTCCAATACAAAGTCCTCCGAACAATAGTTAATGCTCCTTATTACGTTACCAACTTTATCCTACACCATGGCCTTAATATTCCATTGTTTTAGACCTGGTATTATCCGAATTTTCCAAATTTCATCAAAACCTTACTCATCATCCTACAATCCTCCTCGAAGATTGAAACGGCAGTGGCCGCGAGACGTATTGTAAACATTTAAATTGGAGTTCTGACACTGGTCAGATCCTCCACTTATGTACTGTATGTTGTACAGCGTCCTAACTCAGCCTCCACTGGTTCACACCAGTGATGCGGCTCAGATAGAGGCGCAGAGATCTCTTGGATTCCGCTTTTTCCTCCACAAGTGGAGAGAAAAGTCCAGTCTGGGGTCCCTTATATATTGTATATAGTTATGATTGTTTGTATGATGTTTATTTATTTGCCATCTTTTTATATAGAATAGAATAGAAAAACATTTTTATTCTGGAACTAGGTCCCCTATGAATAATAGTTATGTACAATAGAAATATTTATGTCTGGCCAACAGACAAAATAAACATGAGTACTTATTAATTACAACGATTATTTACAAATACAATTATTAACAATGAGGAGAAAAGCTATACATAAAAAACAAAAACAAATTACTTCAAAAAAATAAAATATATATATATACATATATAATATCTTCTAAATATTGTCTTCTGAGAAAATAAAATCTTATTTTAACAAAAACAGATTAAAATTTGGGCGGTAAACAAAAATCGTCTTTCGTTCTGGATGAAATAGACAATCATATTTGCTGATCGTCTATTTGGGATGATAGTAGGTAAAGGAAAAGTTGGGATTTGATAAGGGAATTGGAACCTATTACTGTTGCTTGCGTCTTCATAGTATTTAGCTGAAGTTTATTCAGATTTCCCCAGGCGCTGATTCTATCCAGGTCCTCCTGAATCTTCAAAAATGCTGCTAATATATATATATATATATATATATATATATATATATATATATATATATATATTAGCAGCATTTATATTTATATATATATATATATATATATATATATAAAATTGACCTTCCCAACTCTATATAAGGTCAATTATATATATATATATATATATATAAAATTGACCTTCCCAACTCTATATAAGGTCAATTATATATATATATATAATTGACCTTACCAACTCTATCCATCATTGCTCCCACCATTTGTACGCTGATGATTTCCTATCCTTCTCCCCCTCCGAGACATTAGCAGCATTTTTGAAGATTCAGGAGGACCTGGATAGAATCAGCGCCTGGGGAAATCTGAATAAACTTCAGCTAAATACTATGAAGACGCAAGCAATATTAATAGGTTCCAATTCCCTTATCAAATCTAATACCAACTTTCCAAGTCTAATCCTCAATAATTACCCAATGACCTTCAGTTCCACTGTAAAAAACTTAGGTATCACAATCGACCAATCCCTCTCCTGGAAACCCCATATTGCCCAAATCTCCCGAATAATAATAAGTATCCTTAAATTTTTCCATCGCTCCAGTCATCTTCTCTCACTATCTACTCGTAAGCTCCTCGTTTCCTCACTCATTTTCCCCCACTTAGACTATTGTTTTGTGGCATATGACGGCCTCCCGACTGTGCTTAAAGACAGACTAAAGCGCATTATGAACATTTTCTTATGATTTGCACTTCAAGGAGATCTCATGTTACCCACTTATACGGTGAATTAAAGTGGCTCCTCCCCTATAATTGAGATATATTTATATCTCAATTATATATTTATATAAATATATCTCAATTATAGGTTGATGTTTTGATTTATTCTGTTTTTTGATTTATTATTATTTAATTTTATATATATGAATTTATTTATTTTCTATTTTATTTTATGTAATTTGACTTTTGTTATTATTTTCTGTATATATCGTATGAATGTTGTCTCATATCACTATTACTATTGTTCATTTTGTAAAAAATTGTAATATATCTCAATAAATAAATATATGAAGGTATAAATATATAAATACAATAAATATATCATTACATCCACTTTAGATGAATCAGTGTTTGATATTATGTGATTTTCTGTCTGTCCAGTGTTTCTTCATCCCATTAGATCTTATATTCCTCTATTCGTCAGAGATAATGTATAGCCGTTTGGTCTTGACACTGTCCTGGAACCTCTTCATTTTGTCCTTAGTTATGTGTTCTGTTTAGATTCTTTGATCGCAAGGTTTATTAAACAATTTATAGAATTTATCATTTATTTTTTTTATTATTAATTCAAAATTACTTTCGAATGAGTACTGAATCACGTTTCCGAAGTGGGCCATGCACACAGAGTGAGGGAAAAAGAGACAAGAAAAGTGAGAGAGAGAAAAAAAAAAGGAGATTGAAACAGCAAACGGGAAGAGACCGAAGTTGAAAATACCCACGGCAGGCGGTAAAATTGCCTTATAGGGGGTATTTTATTATTATTGTTACAAAGACTCACTCAATTACAATTGTCTTGTCTTGTCTGGTAGTCGATAAAAGCCTGGAAAATATTAGTTTAATAATACTGAGCTCTGTCGTGTCGTAAACAACAATATAAATACAGAGGCTAACTGAGACTTATGGGCCAACAACATACAAACCAATAGCGCAAGACATAAAACAAGCTTAGCAGGAAGAATAATTATTTATTTATGCTTGTCAGAGAGTATATCGTGTAAACTATTAATTTTATTAAAAAATATACAATTTGTTATCTGATAACAAAATTAAAAATATACATTGTATTTTTGCTTTTATCTAATCAAGTCTAAATTACAAGATAAAGTAACATTTTATGGAAAGAAAAACGAATAAATTGAAGGAAAATATTTATTTGATATCTTGGATCGTTACTCTAACCGTACTCATACAAGATAATACTTTTTAAAAAATAAATCGATTTTTAGTATTAACATTCTGACGTTTACGGCTACTTTAACACTTACTAGACGAATATTCTGATATTCAACTAAACCACAAACGGTTCATTTACATGACTGTTATAAGGCCAATCGGGACTTCTGGAGTTTTGCTTTAAGGGCTCTACTTAACAACCGAAATCTTCTTGTATTCAATCTAAAATCCTTCGTAAAATCCTAAAACCCATTAATGTTCTATATATTGTTGAACCAGGTATCAATCCTTGCATAAAAATTCTATTCCCACTCTGACCTAATATATTCAATTCTTGATTCCTCTTCGATTCTGGATAATCTGCGGAGGCGTCTGAAAAGGAAGATTTAGAATATTCATTGGAGTCCTGCCAATGGATAGCATCTATACAAGTCTCCCTTCATTTATTTTGTCAATTTATGTATTTACTAGTTGTATTATGTAATAACGTTGTAAAAGTTAATAAATTAAAAAACAGTTTTATTCCATGAGACAAAATCTAATAATTATCACGATAATAAATTATTTCTGTTTTCCTTGCTTTAAATTGTTTATCGATTTCCGACCAAAAAGCGAGAAGATCCGCTATATTCAAGCGACAGCAGTACAAATTATTATTAAAGTACTTGAAGTTTCGACGTTTACTAAGTCGAAATCTATGTTGAAGTCTCTGACCAGGGAGAAATACAATGGAATTATGGACAACTCCAAACCCTCTGTTGCCCCCAAGGTCAACCACGTTCTGTAGCGAATCCTAACTAGACCTCAATAGTACGCCTAGGGAATAGGAATAGAACCGCTCAATAATAGTTCTGAATATTATTTAAAGTAAATTTTTTAATAATTAATAATCAATAATTTCAAGTAAATAAACAAAAATTAGTTTAAAAATAAATGAAATTGCAAGATACCATTCATCAACCTTTCCAAAACATGATAAAATAAGAACAGAAATTATTGATACTTTATAAAAACCAACAATTATTCCACAATAATTGATCAATAGTTATTAAAAGTAATAATTAAATATGGAAAGACAATAAAATTTGCACCAACACCTTTTCTATTTGCTAATGAATCATAGGTCATTCCTAGATGATCCACGTAATTGGAAATTACCGTTACGAAATTTATATAGATATGACCTACAGGTTTCATGTTTACTTACAGTCCAGAAAGTTAAATATTTTTCGTCGAAATTTATAAAAACACACGTTGTTATTTTTATGAAGTTTTGTTGAGTAATAAATATCAATATAAATAATACCTAAAAAAGTATGTATGCTTCCTCCGTTTTTTATGAACTTTAAAATTAAAAATGAACTTCAACTTCTATAAAAACGGCAGCATTTAAAAAATCCTATATATATTATTGTTTTATCAATTTTTTGTATTTTACCAATTGTATCTCATGCACTGTAAAATGGAATAGTAAATAAAATGTATAGGGACTAAACTTTGAAAATAGTCCATCGGATAACTTTCAGTAAGTCAACTTCATCAAATCGTTTAGGAAAAACAAGGAACTTTTAATTAAATTTTAATACCAACCACAGTGGTCTTTAAAAAGTTTAAGCACGATTTAATTTGCGCTAAACTATTACTGAAATAACCAATTTGGTGAAACATTTTTTTAACGATAAATACAATTTCTTGAAATCGAGAAAGGTTGAATTTGAAATGAAAAGAGTTGAATTCGACTAGGAAAAGGTTGAATATGACTTGGAAAAGATTGAATTTGACTTGGTAAGGTTGAATTCGATTTGGAAAAGGTTGAAGTTGTTTTAGAGAACCATTTCATATTTTTATGCTTATTTCATTTATTAATTATGTTTAACTTATGTGGCTTGTAAACTTTTTCTAGGCCCTCTTTTACATAATATTACTTATGATTTTAAAACTAAGTATCGATTATTTTTATAGTTTTAGCTTTTAAGACATTAAATATATATATATTTTATATATATATATATATATAGAGAGAGAGAGAGAGAGAGAGAGTGAGAGAGAGCGAATCTACAACAATCACTTTGCTTTAAACGCTCTCCACACTCTCCATTACCTTCTACTAAGGACAAAACGTTTACTAAAATCTTAAGCTTCCAAACGGGGTATTATATATCTTCAAAATTAAAGGTACTTCATAAGATAGAAAATTTGGGATCACTTGTAGCTGGGCGGTTAGTTAGCATAACAGCCTCCTCTGCCTAGGATCACGGGTTCGAACCCGCAGGTGGTCCTAGGATTTTTTAATGGGAGTAAAAAAATCCTTAGTAATGCCGTCCTTCAGAGGGGACGTTAAAAGGTGGTCTCGAGACTGTACGATGTCAGGTACTCGTTAAAGATCCCTATCCTAATAAGACCTGGATAGATATAATTTAGGACTCCCACTGTAGCATCGTCCGATTAGCCATAGTAGCATAAACTGAAGTTAAATAAATAAACAAACAAGGAAAAAAAATATCGGCATTTTAGAACAGATATTCAAGAAAGATCACCTAATAATTTCAATAAAAATTAAAATGAATATAAAAAGTTAAATGATAATAAAGTCAATTAAAATATGATTTATACTGAACTGCTCACAATTAGAACACATTACCGAAGTGGTATGTTTACTGTGCGTGCTTTCATCTCTATTAGCCAATTACTGATAACTGTAATAGACTTTGAGGGGTAATTTACCTCTCGTGATTCATTAACCGCAGTTCGTTAGCGATAAAACCCAAATAACAACTTACTTGGCCCTAATCTCATCAAATTTGAGACATAGTGTTATGTCGTACTGTCGCTTGAATTTTAAAACAAAACAAACAAAAAGAGAATAAAAATTAGTTGCAGATAAGTGCTAGGAATAAATTAAGATTCGGAGCTCGGTATCCGAGAAGGATGGAGGGGGATGTTTGTCCTTATCGCTGTCGAGTCACGAACTGGATGAAATAAACATCTCCTGATTCGATCGGCTAAATAAATTATTGCATATTTCCATTTTTATAAAGTAAAGAACACATTCTAAGAAGGTAACTAATACATAGTCGATTAAAGAAGCGTTTAGAAAATGAACAAAATCATATGGGAAATTATTATTAAAAGCTTCGATAACAAACACTTCTACACGGATATAATTGATAGGATAATGGTCGATAACAATTATCTCTGATCTTAGAGAATCGCGATCATTCAAATAAGTAGTCATGATGGGTAATATTTATTTGATGCTGCATTAGGGATTGTTAAATTCAATAAGACATCAGTTACAATAAAAGTACCAACAGTTTATAATACCGGTGAGCCAACAAACGTTAAAAAAAAGAAAAAAAAAAAAGGTAAAGATATTAAAGCCAAACCAAACAATCTCCAATATTTATAACGATTTAAAAGATTTAATAATTGTGCCTTCCAACAAAACTAGGAATATTTGCACTTTGTGCCTCATAAATGTCTATTCATACTGTGGGAGCCGATAGTGACCTCAAGAGAAACAAAACAGTTCATATGACTCATAGTCCGATGGTGTGTGTGTGGTAAGTATAGCGTAAAAACGAAAAGTCATACGAAACTCAAATTTCATATTTAAGACCATACGCCCGAGATGTTACAGCAACTTTTTCGTCATCATCATCATCATTATCATCATCATCATCATCATAATCGTTTCCTCTTCTACCGATGTTCGGTGTGAGGATCCTGCCTGTAGAGTCTGGACCATATGTCTCTATCCTGTGCCAACTTCACTCTCCTACTCCAGTCTATCCCACGCTTCCTGCATGCTTCCTTTACACCGTCCTCCCAGGAGATGCGGGGTCTTCCTCTGGGCCTTTTTCCCTCTGTGCGGGTCTCATACGTCTTCCTGGCACTTCTCTCCGGATCCATCCTAAGAAGATGTCCAAACCACCTCAGTTTGTGTTCCTCTAAAATGGTCTCCGCCGGTTTGACGTCAAGGTTAGCCCGTATAGTGGCGTTCCGTATCCTATCTCTCCGTGTCTTTCTCTCTATTTTTCGGAGATACCTCATTTCCATGGCCTGGATTTGGCTCCTATGTTTTGAGGTAAGAGTCCAAGATTCTGAGGAGTACGATAGGATAGGAAGAAATGTCGATTTATATACGGCTAATTTGGTCTGCTTTGATACCTCTCTTCTCCCCAGAAAACCTCGCCTCACCATACAAAACATCCTCCCTGCCGCTCCAATTCTCTGGGCCACTTCTTCGTCTATGTAGCCATTCTCATTGAGATGAGCTCCCAGATATTTGAAATTTTCGACTTGCTCTAATCTCTGTCCTCCAGCTCTTAATATCCTCATTATCCTTCGGGGTTTCTTTCCAATTCTCATGCATTTAGTCTTCCCCGGATTAATCTTCATATTTATTTTAGATAATTCCTCTTGTAGGACATTTATGTTATGTTGGAGGTCTTGATCATTGTCAGCTAGCAGGATAAGGTCGTCAGCGAAGGCTAATAGGGAATATCTGGTGGGGTGGAGGTTTCTGTGCCCTAGCTGGAATTTCCTCATTATAGGCTTGGCTCTCCTTAGTGCCAAGTCCAGAACAATAATGAAAAGTAACGGACTCAGGCTACAGCCTTGCCTTATTCCTAATGCCGTCTCGAATTCTTTTGAAATGTGGTTTCTGGTTCTGACCACATTCCTCATCTTTTTATAGAGACTCATCACCGCCAAGGTTGTTCCACGGTCTACACTCCGCTCTGACAGTGCCATCTCTATATCTTCTTTCTTCACTCTGTCAAAAGCTTTCTGGAGGTCTACGAAGCAGATGGAGAGCTCTTTATCCTTTTCAACAGTCTTTTCTGTTATTTGTCTCATCGTGAAGATGAGATCCTGCGTACTTCTCTGATTCCTGAAGCCATATTGTTCCTCTCCTAGTTGGCAATCGACAATTTTCCTTACTCTTGTTTCTAGGATCCTGGAGTAGATCTTTGCAGGCACACTGAGAAGGGATATTCCCCTATGGTTGCTGCATTCTCTATTGTCTCCCTTTTTGTAGATGGGCACAATCACCGCTAGTTCCCAGTCTCTAGGAATTTTCTTCTTTTTCCAAACCATGTTTAAAAGATGGAGGAACATCTCTTGGCCCTTGTTGCCCATGTACTTAATCATTTCTGGAGTAATTTCATCGAGTCCAGCTGCCTTGCCTAGTCTTGTCTTTTCGATTGCATCTTGGAGTTCTTCTTCACTGATGTTATGAGCTAATATGAGCTAACCGTAGGATTTACTTTATACCATTCATTTTGCACCTTTTTACGATTTTCTCGAAAACGGCTCTAACGATTTATAAAACGGGCTTTAATACAGTTATAAAATGAGACTTGACTAGTAAATAATATACAGTGGTTATTAATGACTTACTTTGTCTATAACTGGGACTACCACCGATGACCCTAAACCAGGTACCTAAAAAGGACTGACCAAGTACTGACAAAGGACACATACTTGTACTTAGGACATAGTAACCACCTCCTGCACCTAAAAGCACTTGCTTTGACCGCTCATGCCGCCTCCTCATCCCCCCTACAATGTCTTGCTATATATACCCTTGGATCCTCAAAACTTATTACTCTTGTTGTAACATTACTTGTGTCACACTCAAAGAAGGAGACCTCGGAATGTACACAGTGTATTGTATTCTGAATATCTATTTTGTTCTGATAATAAAAGCAGTATTTTAATAACTTCACTGTATGTGATTCATTAACTATACGATGTAGGTTTCATTCTAATTGAAATAGTTTGACAGGGCTAAAATGGCGATAGTTTCAATTTTCTTCCTCTGAACTACCTTCAATTTTGTAGATTTAAATAAATTAACCATATCACCTTGTTAGCATTGATAAAAAACGGGTAAATATATAAGTTGAACGAATTCGATATCCAATACGAAAGGAGGAAAGAGTAAACATATTTTTTCATGCAATTTTTATGTTTTTGAACACAAGTATCGTAATAAACATGTATAATGGAAAGCTAAAGATTTTTGGAAAAAATAATATATAATGCAAATAATTGTAAAACTTAACGGAGAGTGATGAAAAGCCGATAAAACTGACTGATTGTTGTAGATAAAAATATGATAGATTGTTTAATAAAACCCATGTTTCTAATGAAATTCAATTTGATTAATTCTTTAACAATTTATTTTTATCTCTAAATCTATAAATTCTAAAATATGATTTTACGTTGTTAAAGTTTAATTTAAGTGAAAGTAGTGTGTTGCCCGCACTACATTTTTTTTTTTAATTCTTCCTTCCTCGCATCTTAGATTGGACTATGAAGGTATGTTTGTTTTGCACCATTTAAGAGCTAATACAATGAAAATGTTTTTCTGAAATCCGGAAAATTGAAAACCTAAAGAGGAAAGAGTAATAGCTCCTTGAAGTGTCCGAATAATCTTGAAAATACTAAAATAATTTTCTGCATGGCGTTGTGCGACTCCTAATTTCTAATTTTTAGTACAACTTCTGGGAAATTTCAACTTCAAGTAGTTATATTTGAGTTTTTCTGATGAAAAATGGTTTTCATCAAAGAGCAAAACAATTTTATTTTTCTCCCTAACCATTGAGAATCGGATTATGGCTCAAATTAACTTTTTTGTTTTACACTTAAGGTCTAGTATCTGCTTTTACAATCTGACGAGACATTCACCAGACACATCATCTGCGATATTTAAATATATGTATTAGGAAATCATTTCAGCCATAACGAGGCATAATTATAAAATAGCCACTATTTATGTCTTACAATACATTTAGCAAATACGATTATATTAGGTGGTAACAGTTTTTGGGAAGGGGAAGGGGGAGGGGGAGGGGAAGGGGTAGCTGAGTGGTTCAGCGCGAGTTGCCTAGCAACAGAGAACCAAAACTTGAAACCAAATAATCACGTGTTCGCGTCTCGAATTGGGGAGCTTTTATCTCGGCATTTATCCCCCGCCCTCACCCCCTGGCCTGAGAAACCCCCGTATAGCCTTCAAAGGCGAGGTAGGAGTGAACAAAAAAAAAGTGGTAACAGTTGAGTTGGCACTGTTGTTATTACCTATTCTCTTTGGAATATATTTTAAACAATGTAAAAAAAATCTATATTATTTTGTGTGAGGACAAATAATCGTGATGAAATAAGTTTAAAACCGAAATTATATATTTATCACGATTTATATATAAACTTACATACATATTTTTTATTTATATACATTTTACAGAAAGAAACCCATCACTTACCGAGCTCTGAGAAGGAGCTATTGAAAAGATTGACGAAGGGATGAGGAGCTCATATCCGAGGAAGGACATTTTTCAAGGGAAACGTGTTGCATCCTTCGACAAGGTAAATGTAGGGAGGGGAAGAAGATCCTTACCCAAGCCATCCTCTGAGGCATAAATAATTTTCTGGATTATGTAAACCGGCAAATTGACTCGGGCTCTGGTATAAAGGCTTTCCCTAAAGATTACCCCTCTATTCCCTGCTTCTCTTTTTTTTTTTTCTTTTCCTCTAGTTAGCTTTTCTAATTTAAACCCTGGGCGCTGAATTATTGCTGACGAGCCACACCGGAGGACAGTTAAATTCTTTTTAATAACTAATATGATCCCTTGGGATCGAGTTACTTTTGGAGGCGCTGAGCTATAAAAATATAACGTACATAATTAGCGTTTCACTGTTTCTGATTTTTTATTATCATATAATTAATTAAATTTCAGATATTACTTATTTTTGAAATAAGAATCCCATGAGTTCGAAGCAACTGTAGTTCTTAAATAATAGAAGAACTAAACAAAAGCGAACCAATTACAATGTCAATTTGTAGATAATAATCCTGACTACTAAGATCAAAACACAATATTAGGATTAATATTTATCAGATTTAATATTTTTTGTATGGAATTCAATAAACAAAATAGATTTTACTTGATTTTGAATGGGGGCAGGCGCATTTCTTTTTATTAACCATGAGGATTTAATAACTAGCATGAGTATTCAAGTTTAATCCACGGGTATATCCTTCATTTTTTATCGTTAATACTATTAATTAAAATTTAAAATAAAAATGTTATACTTTAATATTATTTCTATTTGGAATAGTATATTCGTCAAGTTTTTTTTTTTTTTTTTTTTTTTTTTTTTAGTTTTTTTTATTTTTTTTTTTTTATTGGAATAGTATATTCGTCAAGTATGGATTTATTTCCTTAATGAATCTGACTGAACGAATTGGATTATCAGGATGCAAATAACTAAATTCGTTTTTTAAGATAAATTGTATATTGAAATTTACAAATGCATTTAGTATATGTGAAATAACAAATAATGACATGATAGATATAGCTTGAAAGAAATTATCCACAAGAATAACTTAATAAAAAAAAAAAAAAAAATTGTATCTTACCTATCAAAATAAACCTTCAATTTGACCGTATGATTATAATGATATGGATAAGATGGTTAGGGTGGCGTTCAATAAATTAATTTAAAAAATAGTAAAAACCAACGTTTCGAATCACATTGTGTGTCTTTATCAGGGTTATACACAATAACAAGGACAAAAAAAATAAGATAGTTTTTAATTTACTGAACAATAGAATTATAGTGTTCTTTAATGTTGCAGATTGTGGACGAAAGATGTTAGTAAATAGCAGGGAAAAAAATTAAAGCAGGTATAAATGTGGAAATAAAGTGGACTTTTTTGTACTCAACTTTATAACAGCTCGCCATAACTTCTTCATAAATTGGAGAAGATAAAAAAATCAGAAGTATGCGTTTTTCTAATTTATTCCAATGTCATTGGAATAATGATGTTAAAAATCAATGAGTAAATGACATACTAACACAAATATTAAATGTGATAGCTAAGACGTATGGCGCAGGACTGCGTATTTTATCTTCTTCATATCTAACGAACAAAAAAATCCTTAAAATATAGCGACTTCCAGGTTTCCAAGAGATAAATATCAGAAGACAGCGAGCCATCAATTTGTCTCACTAAATCCTTCAACAGTAGAAAGGAGAAAAATTCAGGGCTAGAGGAGTGAAAAATGCGGGCAACTTGTTATGATTGGAGAAAGTGGCTAGAGACAGTCCTAGTTATACATAATAATGGACTCCCGAGCTCCATCAATCAATAGACCGTGTGAGAGCTCCCGCCAACTTGGGCCAATCTCTGCTCCAAGTCCCCTCAGCTTAAGCCTCTTAAAGGGCTACTTGTTAAACTTGTTAATGGTCATATCATTTTGTCAAAGGTAATGTCTCTCAACGGCTCGCCCAAGTATATTTAAACATTGCAAAATTTAATAATCAACACCAACCTACGGAAAAAACAAAATAATTAATTCCTAATCATTAGTATTAATTACTAAAATAAATGTTTCCAGACATCCAGTTTAAAAAAGAAAACAAGAAATAAAAAAGTTATCAAGAAAAGTTTTTTTGGGGGGAAGAAGAATCTTCTTTGTTTATACCTCCACTTATGCAACGAAATATATATATTATGCACCGAGGTAGGCAAACCAGCTTAACATTAAAGCCGTCTAATTCAGCACCTAAAAATCCGTAAAATTTTAAATATTTTGTTACAGAGATCCGGAAAGGCGATTTGGACAACAACAAGGAAGGATAACAAACATTTTGTAGCATATCCAATATTTTTATTTTTTTAACATTGTTGACACTCGACAACGAAGTTAACAAGAATTTAATTTAACCAAAGAGGTGTTGAAAATGTATTCGTACTTTTCATTTTACCATTACAGTAAACCTGATATTATTTTTGGTAGGTATATTAGCTTAAAAATTATAGTTTCTATCTAATTGATCCCTATTGTATTCGTTCCTGTCACCAAAAAAACTTTTTAGCATCAACTCCTTAAGGATATCAGTCCCTTCTGAATTACACAAAAATAAAATAAAAATTTCATTCTACATAAAAAAAAACCCTGTGCATCTACAACCCATGAAGGGTCTCTTCAGGCTCAGGACATACAGAGGTTCCTACTGTTTCTGGGCCAACAGCCTGGGATATGGCCTTGATCACGCTCAGTTGCCAGTGTTTTTCCAAGGGTACCCACTTTAAAGAGGCTAGGTCTAGGAGGGTTTCTGTACCTGGAGTCCCCTCCGGCTAAATTAACAGAATAAAAAATTGTCTGTCAAAGCCGAGATTCGAACCCGGGACCCGAAGAACAGTAGATAACGCTCTATCCACTAGACCACACTTCAATTTTTCTACATAGTCTCCTAATTTGGAAACATATTTTTTCCAAGCTTATAGGTAGTTCGCCTATCCCCCTCCTTATAGAGAGAAGTAGGTAGTGTCTCCAAAGCAATTGCTCATATAGCCCTTAATCTCTCGTTGCTTTCGGATCTTTGCCTCTCTAAGCTTCCTTCAGTTGCCCAAAAAAATCAAAGCCACACGGTGATGGGTCTGGGCTGTAGGGTGTTCTAGCGTCTTCCAGTATTTTTTTTCATTATCCTGTCTTCAGAACTGCTGTATGCGACAAAATTATAAAGTATTAACCAGTAATAATGGTCCTACGTTCATCTACGTCGGTCGAAAAACAAACTAAAATCTTCCCATCAAACAGCCGTGATTTGGCATTCATTGGTTCAGAGTTATCCTTTCAGTCTCCACTCCATACACGGTTGTTTTGATTCAGGGGTGTCGTGGTACACCCAACTTTCATCACAGTTGATAACATGAGACAGAAATGAGGGTCCCTCACTTTGAAATATTGCAAGAATACATTTGCACACGCAAACGGTTCAGCTGTGAGAATACAAGGAACCCACCTGCCACACACCTTACGAAATCACTTGCTCCTCTGTGAATATAGAAAAAGTGCTCCCATAGCCTACCCGACCATACATGTAACGGCACTGGTGGTTAGGCACGTGTCACCTTCAAAAAGCTCAAGCATGGCTGATGTCAGCTGTGAAGCCGATTTTGAAGAAAAAGTTGCTGTAACGGGCGTATAATATGATATTTCAGTTTCGTTCGACTTTTGCGGTTGACTCACCACACACACACACACACAGACCTTTTAGCGAGACCAGGTTATTTGGACTCAGAAGACACTAAAACGTGTATTTCCGTCGAAAACTGGAATTCGGAAATTTCCAAGATCGCAATACTTTCCCTTACTATATATTTCATATATAGGTATGTGAATGAAAAAAATGGAAGGAAAATTATCAAGAACTTATACCATATTAAGGTCATAATGGAAGGTCTATTTAAATGCCCGTTATGTTTGCAGAATCGGATTAAGAAAGAATACCGAAGAAAAGAGAAAAGGTCTTTTTTGAATCATAATATGGATCATTCACTATGATTGAAAGGATTGGATACATTCAATGTTCAAAAATTTAATGTTCCCTACGGATGACACATGTAAATCTAACAGGGAAAATGAATGTTTCCAAAAACATATATCTGTTTTTATGAATTATGTAAAGATACGTAAGATAACAGTTAATGGGTTAGGTATCACAGAATTAAATGTTTTTAAATGATTTGTACCTTTAAAAATATTCTATTATCATAACATTAATCTTCATTATGTTAATGTAATTGTATTGGGTTGTGTCACACGAAATGTCCGTTTTCAAGGTAAAGGAGTTTTATTAAAAATACGATATAAAAATAAGATAATTTTATTCGAAGTATTTACCTTTTTTTTTCTACACATTTTCCAACACACAACTTTTTTATTCCCGAACTGAAAAACTCTGAGCTTTGATTTTCAAAATGTTTTCCTTTGACGAAGTTGTCTAAATTCCTGAACAGGTGGTAATCTGTTGGATATAAGTCAGGAGAATATGGTGGGTGCGGAAGAACTTCGTAGCCCAGTTTCTTTCAATTTTTGCACGGTAAGTTTTGAAACATGCCACTCAGTGAGATCATGAGGTACCCATGTATCGAGCCTTTTTACTTTCCCAATACACTTTAAATGTCTGGATACGGTAGATGCACTTGCATTTAGTTGTGCTGAGAGTCCTTTAACTGTTTGGTAGGGGTTTCCTTCTACTGTATGTTTGAGGACATCGTTCTCTATTACGGACGGAGGTCTTCCTCAGGGCAAGTTTTCCAAGTCGGTATCCCAGCTGGAAAGTTAGCAAACCAACGGCGAATGGTCCATTCATTAACCCTCCCTTCCCCAAACGCCTTGCAAATATTTCTAGCGGCCTCAGCTGCTGAATGGCCGAGTTTAAACTCGTACAAAAATATTGTTCGAAAAACGCGTGTTTCCATGTTCATATTTGGAGGTATACTAAAAAGTGGGTAATTGATTGGGAAGCTAATGTTTATAGTACGAAGGTAGAGGATTAGTAACTGTTTACTTTAAATATGTAAACATTCGGAAGAAAACAACAGAGACCTGCAAAATCCTTTATTATTTCAGAAACTATGAAAACGGACAATTCATGTGAAGCAACCCAACATAAACAATAAGGCCGACGTTTGGCCTTAACTGTAAGTTTTCATCTTGGCATTTTTTTTTCTTTTAGCTTTAATGAAGACCAATAATTTAGGCCGAAATGTCGTCACACAGATATAATAAGGTTTTTTATCAGTAAGGGTTTTTTTTTTTTCTGCACTTCCAACAAACTTTTCTATTGTAATTATTCAAAATTGGGCCATACCATCAATGAAATCTATTTATGGAGCAAACAGTCTTTAGTCTTGCTTGAGCATTTGTCCAGTAAACATCTATTAACGTTATCTGTTATTTCAACCTGTTTATCAATTACTTTCTGCTCCTGTAAGTACTATTTACTTTAAATATTAAAGTGCGGGAGAATCACTTGGTGATTAACTGAGCAAATCACTCTACTTTTGAAGATTTTAGAGTAAAAGCTGATTAGTTATTAACTGCTAAGTATTACAAGGCAGTTGTTTACGCGGGACTTAGTATTGGAGCAATAACATCGCAGCTACCCCCACCATACCTTCTCCCCACCACGACTAACTACTCAGTGCTACCACTCGTCTCACGACGGCAGTGTGCTCGGTCTGCAGCGGAAATGTCTCGAGGGAGGAAAAGATGGCGCTCGCGTAATTTCTCATGCAAAATTATTTGCCATATAAAATGCGCTAATGTACAAGAGTCAGACCTGGCACAAGCGAGGAAAAAAATGGCTATGGGGAGTTGCGAGATTTTGAGAAAATTCATCGTTTCTACCAGTAAAAATATGGAGGAGAACATCACAACTATATTAGTCGCGTTGGGAAAATTAAATAATGACATGAAGGAAATAAAGGAAAATATAATAAAACAAGATGATATTAGTTTCGAAATCCACGGGAGATTAAAGATAATAGAAGATCAAACAAAGAAGCAAGATGATCTGATAGAAAAGCTGTTGAATTAAAATATTAGTTTCAAGAACCAAATAAAAACAATGGAGATTCGGCTTAATCAGGCAGAGCTAGCTCATCTCTCTCACTCCATTGAAATCAGAGGGAGCCCACTAAAATCCGCAGAATCCCCTGAGGGAGTCGTTTGTGCTATCGGAGCCGCTCTGGGCGTACGAATCTCGCCCGAGGACCTAGATAAGGTTGAGAGGAAAAGGACAAGAGAAGAGGATCCCCAACCACCGTCGATTGTCGCGCGCTTCTTTCGCCAGACGGTTCGGGATGAGGTGATTCGCCTTCGAAAAGTAAAAAGGGACTTCACCACTAGGCACCTCGGCTGGGACAGCGACGACCGGATTTACATCGCGGAGGAGATGTCCTCAATCAATCGGCACCTATACTGGTTGGCGAGGTAGAAGAAGGCCGCTGCCAAGATAAAGTATGTGTGGTTCTCTGGGGACAAAGTTCCTTGTCGTCAAGATGATGGCCAGCGAGCAATAGTCGTTAATAAAACAGACGATTTAGAAATATTCCAATGAAATAAAGTAACCGTTCCCCTTTATGCATTCATTTATTTTTATTTTTTATTTTAAAATATTCCATTTAGTTTAGATGTATTTTTTTTTCTTTCATATTTTAACAAGGAAGTTTATTTATTTATTTTCTTATATTTCTAATAGTAAATATTTTATTTCTTTATAAATCTATTTTTACTATTCTATGTACCATTCCTAGGTATCTCCAAGAAAGCATTCTACCGCTTATCTCATATTATTATTACTATTGTTCCTTTGCTTCCAAATCTTCAATAATATAAACCCTATTTTTCACTTAAATGTCTAATATCCTACTATCCTGTCACGTAAACTCTCAATCCCTTCAGGCGCACTTTGACGAATTTCTTGACTATTTCCTTCATAATTTCTATCATGTTATTGCCGTATCTGAAACCTGGTTGAAACCTTTTATCACCACCTCCTCTGTATTCATTCCCAACTATACCCTCATTCGTCATGATCGGGAGGACAGAACTGGTGGAGGCGTCTCTGTTTTCGTTCATAATACTCTGAGGGTAAAAACCCTTCTAAAATCCCCATCTCCGAACACTACACAAATCGAATACCTTTTCCTGGACATTTTCCAACATCCTGCCCTTGGATCCTTTACTCTCCTATATATCGTTATTTATCGTCCTCCACAGATCCGATTTGATCCCACCTTCGAATCCTCCCAGTTTACCTACATACCAATATATAACCATGTTATAATAACCGAGAACCTCAATACCAATCTCCTATCTGATTCTCCAGATAAATCATACTGACAAACCTCCTTTATTCCTTAGACCAATTTATTGTTCCTTTTCAACCCACCCGTCATACACGATTCTCCAGCACATGGCTGGACCTCTTCATTATTGATTCTTCCCATAAATTAGCCTCTTCATCACAGTTTCCTCTCCAGTTTCTTTCACGCCACGACCTTATCAATATCTCCTATAACATTCCAACTCCGCAAATAATCCCTAAGACAGCCACCTGGCGTGATCTTGATTCCTTAACTCCAGAAAAGATAAACCCAAACCTTGATCCGTTATACCAATCCTTGGAACCTATCTACTCTTCCTCATCCATCGACAAAATGGTGGAATGTCTATCTTCCAATCTCTCTATTTTCCTTGACAACCATGCTCCGCTCAAGACACCCACCTTCAAGCATCTTCCCGCACCATGGATTATTCAAGAGATAAGAGAATTGATGAGAGATAGAGATGCAGCCAGAAGAAGATTCAAACGCACTAGAACTACCAATGATTTTTCTACCTTCAAATCCCAACGAAACCTCACCCAATCTTCCTTACCCCGTGCTAAACCTAGATATTTCCACGATTTTCTTTCCAAATCTAAATGAAAAATCCTCAAAAAATTATCCGTGATTAATTCAAAATCCAGCTCCATCTACCCTGTAACTCCTGACGAACTGAACAAGTATTTCGCTGATCCCATTATTGTGCCTCACCCACCTCAATCCTGCTTCCCTCGACGCATCTTTGACTCTGAAAACTTCTATTTCCAAAACATTTCACCTGACGATCTACTATCCTCTATTCTTAAATCCAGAACCAATGATTATGGCCCTGATGAAATTCCTGTCAAAATTATAAAATTGTGCCTCCCAGCCATCTTTCCAGCTCTCTTACATATTTATAACTTTTCCCTCCAATGTTCCATTTTTCCTATTGCCTGGAAGAAAGTTATAGTCCGTCCTTTAAACAAATTTCCAATCCCTTCCTCAGCATCGGACTTCAGACCCATATCGATTCAATCCAATCTCTTAAAACCTCTCGAAAGAATAGTCCACTCCCAATTTTATAATTATCTTGAGCAAAAGTCCCTACTTGTTCCCTTCCAGTCTGGCTTTAGATCCCAATATTCCACACAATCAACTCTGTTGAAAATCACCCAAGACCTTCAATCCTCTATAGACAAACAGAAAATATCAATCCTTGTCCTCTTCGATTTCTCAAAAGCTTTCGAAATGGTGAACCATAAAATCTTTCTCTCCAAAATCAGATACCTTGCAATATCCGAAAACTGGTTTTTTCTTTCCTATCTTATCGATCCCTGTGATAATCCCAAATAAACCTCCTTTCTTGCATATTCCGTTAACCTATCCTGTTCTCCATCTATGTCAATGATCTCCCTGATTCCATACATAACTCTAAATATCACCTGTATGCTGATGACCTCCAAATTTACCTTTCCTTCCATCCCTCTGAAATGCCTGAGATGGTCCAAAAATTACAAGAAGACATTGACAGCATCAATTTATGGGCCATCAATAATGGTCTAAAGCTTAATGTCGACAAAACCAAAGCCATCCTCATTGGTTCCAAATATCTCCTCAACTCCCTCACCTGTCACCCATTACTCTACCTCAGCCATATACCCATCATCTGTTAAAAACCTAGGTATATTCCTCAAGCAAAACTTATTCTGGAATAATCATATCTCTCTAATTTCCAGAAAATCCATAGCCGTTCTCAAACAGTTCCTCAGACTCCGTGATCAAATACTCTTAAAACCCGCCAGCTCCTAGTTTCCTCTCTTATCTTCACCCACTTCGATTATGGCTGCCTGGTGTTTGACAGACTGTCAGAGACGCTTGAGATGAGGCTGAAAAAAATAATGAACTGCTTCATTAGATTCATCTTCGGAATTCCCAAGCGCATCTCAGGTCTCCACCTGGTACGCCGAGCTGAAGTGGGTTTATCCGAAATTCTGACGGCAATACTTCCTAGGAACCCATCTTTACCAATCCTTCAGAACCAAAACCAGAACCCTTCTATATCTATAACATGTTCACTCCACTCTCCTCTGCCCACTCTATCAACACAAGATCCCAGTCCCTGAATCATTCATTCCCTCCTACAGAACTACTTCCTTCAAGAGATCTTTCGTTATTCGTGCGACTTCATTTTGGAATTCCTTACCCATGCCCATTCGTACATCCCAATCCTTAACTTCCTTCAAACATAAACTATTTATCCATCTCCTTGAATATCAGTCTACCGCGCCTTTATAAATGTTGACTATTTACTTATTTGTTTTATTTTTATTTTTTGTTTTTCAATGTTTCAGTTCATTTTATTTCTTTATTAATCATAAGGTTGCAATATTAACTTGTACATATATATAAGCGTGTGTTTAAGTGTATGAATGCATTTTTTTAATTCATAATATGCAGTATAATTTGTTATATGATGTATATTTTATAGACGTAATAGCAAGAAGATTAATACTTTAATGTACATTTATATTATTCGTAGGGGACTAGCTTTCCCAGAATAAAAATTATGTTCATTTCATTTTAAACAAATTATGGTCAACTTCTAGTTAATATGGGAAGGGATTGAACGCCAAAATAATGTATCCCTTTAACACTCCTTCCTGTATTTTCCAGTCACTGAGAATGGGTAAACAATGATTCCAGGAATTGTATAAATTAGGGTAGTAAGACCTTGCTGCCGATTAGTCAAGAAGATTTGTGGAGGTAACTACTGCAGATGTGTTGTCTGATAGGGATAGTGAACCAGCTGACATAGACGAAGCGTCCAACTGACGCCAGTTAATAACGAAAGGAAATTAGAGAGAAATTCGCGAGCAGATCACTACCAGAATCTATTAATTTGTATCCTCTCTTAAATAAGAAAGCAATCTATTTTTAAAGGTGTCATATTGGTTGTAATAAAGATGTAAACTATAAAAATACAGTTAAGGTAGTCAAATAATTTGTAAATATAGTATTCTTTCTCTATGCCTGTCTTTTAGCGACACGCTTTCAGCACGCTATCGGAAAATCCCAAGTTAATGCTTCTTGAATGATCAATGGTTGACAATGAAATGAATATCTTGGAAGAGATGGTTCGTGTGGCGGTTAAAAAAAAGATCAGAATATTATGAAGCACTATTTATTTTCCACGTTTCGACCCACGTTGCAACTCTTCATCAGTGCTTATCTCCACAAAGTACGGAAGTTGAATGACAATGTTAATGTCCGCCAACGCCATCTCTTTCTCGAAATTACTTCTTCTATTTATGAATAATCCTAGTAAACAGATAGATGTAGATGTTATTTGAACAAAAATTCAGTAATATACAATGCATTGATTAACCTGTTAGCAAAACAATAAACTAAAAACTTTTATTGAACTCGCTTCACAATGGGGACTATTTCTTCATAATTGCAAATAATAAATCACACTTAAGTAATTAAAAGGAATAGTTTTTGACTGGTTGATTTTAGTTATTTCAACAAAACATTTTACAAGCATAATATTTAAATTTATTATTATTATATTAAATCCTGGCGTGATTGTATGGGTTCGTATTCATATTAATAAATAGTTTACTTGAGTATTTGTTAATTTTTTATAAAATGCAACGAAAAGAAATTCTGCAGAAGAAAATATTTTTGAATTTCTGAGAGTGTAGATGATATATTACTCCGGATAATTTGATTTGAAACAAATGTAACAATAATTACCAGGATAAAAACGTTTAAAAAAATAAAAACTACATGAACATTTTTGCTTTCGAAATATTACTGCAAATTTCCATCACTAAAAATTTAGCAATGCCCATTTCAGTAGTAGCTAATGTATGACTAAATATTTTTGTCATACCCCGTGAGCAGGTAATACGTTTTTCTCATATTTCGTGTTTTGAGATGAGCCATCACCAATACATGGAGCTCGCTTGGAGAAAATCGGAATTGAAACAGCTTGAAAGTTTTAATTGGAACATAATAATGTTTAATAATATAAATAGGAACTTGGTAACAATGAAACTGTATTTAATTTTCTTCACTAGACTTATCTTCAGGAAAAGATTTGTTTGTTTTATTCCATAATTTTCTTTTTCATACCTTGTAAATAATAACATTAATAATTAATATAGTAAATAATAAAATATATTTGCGATATTTTGGTTGCTCTTGTTTGTTATCCTCAAGGGAATCAGAAAAAAAAAATATTTAACTATAAATCCGTGTTTTTCCATTCCATTCCAAATATTAACTTGAAAAATTATAACAATGCTTAAGATTAGTATAAAACATACACACCAACTGAAAAAATTAAAACAGTATTTCAAGAAGGTTTGGTTGAACGTTCCACTAAGTTTCATATTTCTAAAAGAGGTAAAAACAAAAGGAAATGGCTGAAGGGATCTTTCTAAATGAGCATCTACAAAAAGATAATGAGGGCTTTAAATGAAAAAGATTTCAATATCTTTCCTCCTTTCAGAAAACAATTAGGAAAACATCAATTTCCAAGTATCCCCGAGCCAACCTAACCTTTTCACCAACTATCTTATTTATTTTTCTCTATAATTGCAAAACTCTTTAAAGTTAACGACTTGTGAGAAATATTTAATAATTAAACTATACTAAAGCGGTAATTATAATTGTTGAATAGTTTTCGATCATGAAAGAGACAGAATGAAACTGGAAAGGATTAATTCATAATTAGAACCAGAAAAGCTTCTTTAAACTTGAGCCATCATTATTTGAATATATTTTTCTAAAATAGGAAACTACTTATTCAGTTAATAAATAAATTATTGAACGCAAAGTGGAAAATATGACCGATTCAGGTGGACAAAATCCTGAAACTTGTCTATATTTAACCTTTGGGGTCCCAGATTACGGAAAAAAGTATAAAAGATAATTAATTTTTTGACACCATTGGCGAGCGCACAGTGGCCAAACATCAAATTAATTTGCTAAAATCTAAAACTTCCCTACATTTTACGTTTGAAGTCCCAGAATACGAGAAAAATAATACAAAAGATCTAATTATGGATCGCAGTTGCTTAAACCTGCTAATGGATGTATTTTATATCATTCGGAAATTCTTGAATTATAGATAGTAAAACTTTTGATTCGAAGTGTTATGTAATTATGTATCATCCAAAACGCAAAGAATCGCAAAAATTCATTGTAATATTTAAAGACTAGAAGGATTGATTAAACAAATCCTACAAACAAATCTTTGGGGTAACTTGGGGGTCGTATAGTTTTTCGTTATTGAATAGGGACTTACATTTACAAATTGCTAAATAAACTCTACAGGAAGATTGGAATGTATATTCAATAACGAGCTTGAAAATATAATGTCTTACCTGTTTTGGCAATGTCCAGTGTTAAATAAAAGCAAAAACACTTTAAGCTTAACACACCTTGAACACAATAAATGGCCATCTAATAATGAGAAATCCATTGCCGGTTATTAGGCACTTAAGTGAACAGGAATGATTCACTCATTTACTATTTATTTGTAAACACGGTATGGCGGGAAATATTAGTATGATAATAAAAAGGTGAAGCACTAGAAAATCCCAAACTTTTGACGTTTATCCACTTAAATTGGTGATTTTGCCCCTCTGTGGGACGGATAAAAAAAAAACAACAAGAAACGCAATACGCGAACATGATAAGAAAAGTGAATCTGTACCACTACAACCCATGAAGGGTCTTGTACTCAATACATATAGAGACTTGTACTATTTCTAGGCCAACAGCAGTGCAATGAGATGATTAGGCCTTGATCACGCACAGCCGCCAGGTTTTCCTAGAGGCCTGGGTCTGCCCCAGGAGGGTCTCCATAGCCTCCATAGGGTCGCCCCCGGTTGAATTAACAGAATAAATAATATTCTGACACAGCCTGTAATCGAACCGAGGACCCGAAGGACAGTAGACTAGTGCTTTATCCACTATACCAAGCCGCTCCCTTTAAGAAAAGTAAATATGTAATAAAAATGGTAAGGTAAGTTAATTTCAAAAGTGGGAACAATGTAAAATATAATAAGAGAGAACAAGCGTAACGTAATGTTAATATGATATGCATAGGATGGTATGTTGATAAATATAAAATTAATGTGACTAAGTAAAATTTACATCTTGAAAATAAATTCCGATCAATAAGCTGATATTTTGGGCGGAAATATTTAATAAGTGTTTTATAGTTGATTAGTGGCATTTCTAATATTTCAATTTTTTTTTTTTTTTTTTTGGTCACGATTCAACCATAATATCATATTATTTTTGATTCATCTTCACCATGAGCCAGCAACGAAAAATGCAACACACTTTACCCAAATTTTTAGTATGTTTCATGCAAAGCATCTATAATGGCAAAGCAAAAAATACACGTCTGCCAACTCAAAACGGTTGGATTACAAAATGGTTCAAACAAAGAATATCACCAGATATCACTGTTTTCTAAAATAATTAATGTTATTATCCTGAAAACGCCTAATCCTATGAGAATAATTGTTATAATGTAAATCATTGAGTATTTAGTACTCTTTCGTTTGAGTGGTAAAAGACACTTGTATGTCTAATATTCAACGAGATAGAGGTATTACAAAAAAAAACAAACGGAAAAACGAGATATCACTCTTTTCTACCATTATTACGGCTACTATCATGGAAACGGCCTATCCCAAAAGGATAATCATTATAACAATTAATATAGAAAATTAAAATATCTATAATGTGAGTTGTAAAACACGTCGGTACATAGAAACCTAGATATGGGTCTTTCAAAAAACCGTTAACTGAGAAACTTCTCATTTTTGTAATTAATTTAGTTGATATCATGGAAACGGCTGTTCCTAACAATATAATGGTTACAAACTAATTTGCGAGGCATAAAATTAGCTTAATTGGAGTAGTGATATAAATCCGTAGGTCTAATACTTACTGGCATGTCAGTGCAATGATTACATGGGTCATAATTTTTGCCCCTAAAACGCGTCTGCCGCGGCTTCCCAAACACCTGTGAATGGCATACAAGCGTCGTTTAATTTGTATTATTGCTTAGTATTATGAGGTCAAAAGGAAAATCGTGGTCAAATGAGTCTTTTTGGTCCCTTTTTGATTGATCGCAATTTTCTAACCCACCCGTTTTGAGTTAGCAGGCATGTATTACTTTCGCTTACTATATATAGTAAGGGAAAGTATTGCGACCTTGGAAATTTTCGAATTCCAGTTTTCAACGGAAATACACGTTTTAGGGTCCCCTGAGTCCAAATAACCAAGTCCCGCAATAAGGTCTCTGTGTGTGTGTTTGTTTATTGTTATTTATTTAACGTCACTTTATGCTACTGTGGCTAATCGGACGATACTACAGTGGAAGTCCTAAATTTTGCCTACCCAGGTTTTATTAGGATAGGGATCTTTAAAGAGTACCTGACATCGTACAGGCTCGGGACCGCCTTATAACGTACCCTCCGAAGGACGGTATAACTAGGACCACCTGCAGATTTGAAGCCATGACGTTTGGCGTAGGAGGCTGTTATGCTAGCCACCCAGCTACAAGTGATACCGTGTGTGTGTGGTAACTCCCGGGCGGAAACGAAAAGTCCTATGAAGCTGAAATTTCATATTTAAGACAACTATCCGCCCGAGACATTACAAAAACATTTTTCATCAAAATCGGCTAACCAGAAGAGCCACTTTATACTATGCATATTGTACCTTTTTATGATTTTCTCAAAAACGGTTCCGACGATTTTGATTTAACTCGCTATGTCGATGTAAAGTTAAATGGGCTTTAATATCATGTAAGTTTTATTCTGATTAAAATAGTCTGACAGGGCTTAAATTCCGATATTTTAGAATTTCTTCTGCTATAGTACCTTTAATTTTGTTGATTCTATAAAAATAACTATATTATCTTCTTACCACTGATGAAAAACAGATAGATATATAATGGAATGAATTCGATACCGTAATATATACATATGAATAATATACCGTTGGAAAGCTAACGATTTTAGAAAAAATATTTTTTTATAAACAAGCTTTTAAAAGTTAATTGAGAGTGATGAAGACTTTTAAAACTAAGTGATTACTTTAGATAATAATATAATTGATTTTTTGATAAAACACATGTTTCTATATAAATTCCATTTAACTAATTCTTTAATGGTTTCACTCATTTTTATCTCTTACTGTATTTGAAAATTCTTTAATCGATTCTAAAAACGGAGGTAAGTGAAAGTCGTTCGTTGCCCGCACTAGATTTTTCGCTTTATCATGATGAATGCTTTGCATAAAACATACTAAAAATTTTGTTAAAATGGGTTGCATGTTTTGTTGCTGGTTCATCTAATCCTCCTGGACTTTGCCTTCGCTTCTTCTTCAGCCCATTTTCGCCTTTGCCTTTACTTCTTTCCCAAAAGAATCCCAAATTCCTTCTTTTTCTTTTTTTTCTTTTTTTTTTTTTTTTTGTTCTCTAAGTCACAGCATTCTTCATCTGTTGCTTTTAGTCTACCCAGCCCCTCTTTCACTTGTTTTACGTATCCTCTTATACTTTTATAGCAACGGACCTTTCCTATTTAGTCGCCCATTTTTCATTTTGACCATGTTCCCATAGAATCTCATCTAGAATCTCAGGTCCTGATGACTTTTTCTAGGTCTTCCATATTTCTATATATGTCCTCATTGGAATTTTTCCTAAACCACTCTCGCGTTCTTTTGGTTCCGTTCTTCCATTCTAGAAATTCTTGCCAGAATTTTCCTCTCAATCTTAAGGATTTTTCCTGGATCAGAAGACTGACTGTTTCCATACCATACAGTATCACTGGTTTTACAACTGTGCTGTATACTAATTATACATTAAAATATTATATTTTAATTGTACTAATAGGTAATTATTATATTTAAAACTATAAATTATCCGAATTATAAATATAAATATTGTTACAAATTCTATATTTGAATTGAAAAATATGTTATTTACTTTTTTTTTTTTTTTTTTTTTTTTTTTTTGTAGGCGTAAACCACTTGGGTCATTTTCGCAATAAATCACTTTTTATAAACGGATTAAATATTATAGTCTATTGTACAAGTCGGTCTGTCGTAGGAAGTCAAAAAGTTTTGCAGTTGTTTGTATGTTGTCTTGTAAAACGGTTGGTAAGTCAGTGTCAATTGCAATATGTGCTCTGTGAGTATCATAAGCCCTGCACTCTGTCAAAATGTGTTTAACAGAGATTGGGCAACCGCATGTTGGGCAGTCCGTAGGAGGTTCCCGTGCCATGAGATGTCCGTGAGTTAGTCGGGTGTGTCCTATCACAGGCGCGCCAGGATAACCTCTTCCCTTCGCTTTTGTCGTAGGGACGAATGCCAATGGGAGATGTCCCTTCTTATTTCTCTTAATTTGTTGTCATTAGTGTCATGCCAAATCTGTTCCCACTTCGACCGAATCCGCTGCTTGATGATAGAAACATAGTCGCCAACAGGCACCCCAGTAAAGGGAATGCCATCTGTTATTGCTTCTTTGGCTGCACGATCTGCGAGTTCATTGCCAACTATACCGCAGTGGCTCGGTACCCAGACGAAAAAACTGAATTATTGGAAACTATTGTGGACTGCAATGATAATAAAATATTTTGAATAAGGGAGTCGGTAGAGAAAAGGCGCTTCAAGCTGAGGAGGGCCGATAAGGAGTCTGTGCAAATAATCCTGTTTGTCTTAGTAGGGTAAATTACATTTAAACTTTTATAAATTCCAACTAGTTCTGCGGTATAGTTGCTACAGAGTGGAGAAAGGGAAAATAGATGTTGTCTGCCCTCACACACGACCGATGCTCCCACACCTAAGGAACTCTTAGAGCCATCAGTATATACGTAATCAGCAACACCGAGTCTATCTTGTAGTTTTTGAAATTCCTGCTTATATATGTAAGGATATGTGTTTTGTTTGAGTAATTTGGTAAGAGAAAGACAGATATTAGGGGAGGGAAATTGCCAAGGATAAATTGGAGATGTTTCTATTCTAGAGTTAATGACCGTATAAATATTTAAAAATGAAACTCACATATCGCCAATAATCTGATTCGATCAATTTGAATAATATTGATTATTCCTCGTGTTATGGAAACTATAAAAAAAGAACTAATTATCTGATTATTCAGTTTAAAGTATATGGTAAAGTTACTGAAACATAATTTTTTTTATTTTTGTATGGTACGATTTATTTAATTATTGATATTTTAAATGTTGTTTAATTATCTGTATAATTTAAAAATTCGTTTCTAATTATGAATGCCTTAAAGCTAGCAATGGTCTGTTGCAATATTGCTGTTATGTCTTGGGTCAGGTCAAGCTTGTAGGCTTAATGCAAATCATGTTATGCATCAATTTGAATGTATCAATCCATCTTCCAATAGTTTTCAGATATATTGATCATATATATGCAGTTTTATTAATCCTAAAAAGATTTTTTTTTTTAACGGATTATAAATTTATCTAGTTATAACTGCTTCTTATCAATTTACCGACCTACTTTCTACGATTTAAGTTTTAGGATTTTCGGATTGGTCAAAGATTATCATTATAAGACGCATATTAGGAGAATCGATTATAAAATCAATAACAAAATTAAACTTCATGAACCTTATAAGAAAAAAAATGTCTCCCAGACTATGAAAAACAATAGATCATAGATATGTCTGTCTATAATTTACCACTTTTCCCGTTCAGCGTTAAATTGAGTTTGTAGACGGATGGGCGGATTGATTGAAGTATAGAAGGTAAAAAAACAAAGTTTTATCTACTAAAAAGAATTATTTTTAATCATCTGTGGACGTTATTTATTAATATTTTTTATTTAAATCAATATAGTTCCTAACGCTAAGTCCTAAAGACAAATGAAATAAAAAAATATTCTATATAAAATTTCTGATTGGTTACTGTCTATAAAAATTTTCGATCCGAACAACACCAACAGAGCTAGAAAGGGTATCAAAAACTCCCACCACTTTAAAAATGTATACAAAATGTGTCTTTTTTCATTCAAACTGATATAAGTCCTAGCGATAAATGTTATATAACAAAAATACTTTATTTTCATTAAAATATATTTAATTAAATTTCTGGAATGGAAAGTGAAATCAAATTTTCGATTCAAGCAACTCCAACAGAGCTAGAGCTTGTGAAATGTTTTGCATTTTTGATTGGGAAAAAATGTTAGCCTAAAGTCATATCCATGTAAAAAAAAAAATACTAAAATCTTTTATTATTACATTATATATCTTTTATTATTTTAAAAACTATCTGAGAAACAAACAAGGAATGTTTGTATGTATGTGCGCAAACATAAAATTTTAATTATAAATCCATAGACCGAAAAATTCATAAATAATGATACTATCAACAGCTTATCTAAGTATTTCCGATTTAAATAGCTAAATATTCTGAACGACTTATCTAATAATGTGTGGAAAAACTGAAAATAAAAAAAATATTTTGCTCTTTAATTTCAACCAGCCACTGTAATGGTTTCAATTTATAGGTTAATATTATACTTATCAATTTTCTGAGTGATCGGTAATGGATATTGTTGGTAGTTACTTCAATTCCTTTTATATAGGTTTTTTTTTTTCTTTAATTCTTTTATCAATAAGTAATATGTCTGACCTGACGGTAGGTCAATTTAATATCTTTCTTCTAAATTCGAATATTTCGAAATGGTTTCTATATTATACAATAGTCAGAAAGTAAACCACTTGGGTCATTTTCGCCTCAAATCACTATGATAAACGGATTAATTATTATAGTCTTGTACAAGTCTGTTTGTTGTAGGAAGTCAAAAAGTTTTGCAGTTGTCTGTATGTTATCTTGTAAAACGGTTGGTAAGTCAGTGTCGATTGCAAAATGAGCTCTGTGAGCATCGTAAGCCCTACACTTTGTCAAAACGTGTTTCACAGTAATTGGGAACCTTATGTTGGCAGTCCGTAGGAGGTTCTTGTGCCATAAGATGTCCGATGCGCATGCGCGCCAGGATAACCTCTTCCCTTGGTTCGTAGGGACGAATGCCAATGGGAGATGTCCCTTCTTATTAACTTATTGTCTTTAACTTAACTTGTTGTCTGTAGTGTCGTGCCAAATCTGTCCCCACTTCGACCGAATCCGCTGCTTGATGGCAGAAACATAGTGCCAACAGGCACCCCTATAAACGGAATGCCTTCCGCTATTGCTTCTTTAGCTGCACGACCTGCGAGTTCATTGCCAACTATACCGCAAGTGGCTCGGCACCCAGACGAAAAAAACTGAACTATTAGAAACTATGGACTGCAATATTTTACATTTTAAAATTATATAAAAATTACATAGAATATATAAACTATTATTACTATATATAAGAAAACTATCATTAAAATTGTTATTGTGTATATTGTTAGATGCCCAGATCCAAATTGATTAGAGATGAAGGAATCATAAATATACCGGCAGTGGCCTTTCGTCCACAAATAGGTTTAAAAAAAAAAATTAAAAAAATCATAGTAATTTTCTCTTATATTTTTTCAAGTCCGAAATTACCACAAATTTTAAAACGTTTAGCACCTTTAAAAAGTTTTATTTAAAAACTGTAAAACTCATCCAAATCCTTTTCGTTCCAAGAATTAAAGAGCCAAGAGGAACAATGAAACCACCGAGCGAAAAATATAAATCCTCTCATTAATTGAATCCCGGAGAATCGAATCCGGAAATCTGGGCATGGAAGAGAAAAGTAAAATGATTTGTTGACGGTAAAATGTTGGTTGTGGAGGAGAAAAGAGAGGGGGAAGGGAGTTTTAATTCAGGACTGGGTTGTAAGTTAAAAGGCAGGAGATCCTTTTCTTTAATCTGCTCAATAGGTTCCCCCCAGCCACCCCCATTGGCTCTATATATTTAAAAGCCTTCCTCAAGGCCTATGGAACGATTCATCATAGCCCACGGGGAAGTTCACACGCTGCCTTCCACCCACCGCGGATAAAATTATGATATACTGCCTTAACCTAACGCCTCTCTGCTCTTTGTTACCGCAGCTTCCACTCCTTTAACCGATGTGGTTTTCCGCATGAGCTTGACATGGCTCTTTAAAGAGAAAAAAAATCGTCCTTTTTGGACCCTCAAAGTTTGCTTTTCTTTATTTAGAACTTCATTAGTGTTCTACTGTTTATTTAGAGACAATTATATTATATCAATAATGAAGTAGTCTAGACGGAGGCATTTCTTGTAATCTGTTTAATACACACTTATCTCTGAGGTATCATAAACATTATAGGTACTTCTTAATGTTCGGTACAGGTGAGAAACGTAGGGATAATTTTAAGAAAAGCTCACTCGCCTTACCCTAGTCTCAACTAGCACTTTCAAGACCAGTGACGCGACTAAATAAGTGGCGCTGGGATCTCCAGGCATTGTGCGTTTACTATTAGGTGTCGTGATTTGATTAGGAGTGCTCAGAGGCGGTATGTGAATATTATGTATGTGAGGTATGAATGAAGTCAAGGTTATTTTATTTTGATTCTCTTTTGTATTTAATTAGTCTATTTCTCTTTACTTTCCACATACGGAATGGATGGTTTCTTATAACTCTAATACTTATTGCTCTAACGTGTAGCTTGTAGCAGATTGTATATTTCTAAATAAATAAATAAAAATGAAGGAATGAAAACGTCATAAGATTTTCGAGGATAAGTTATTGTATAGAATTAGCCTGAAGAGGTGGTTTTGATCTTTTTTTTTTCATTTTTGTCGTTGACTTTTATAGTCCCTTAAACTGAGAAGGTCTTAAACCTTTCTCCTATTTTAGTCATATTTCATTTTATTGTTTCAACATTTCTTCTTACAAAGTACCTTTAATTTAGTAGATTCGAAAAAAAAAAAAAAATTCATGATTATAATTTTTTTTTAAATAAATAAACCGTACTGTAACCACCCTCCACGTTTGTAAGAAGTGGTCTTAGCCACGACAGCGCAAATTGTACGAAGGCAAGGGATACACCAGCGACATGCGCAACTGCAGAGAGAACATCCAGCCAACTACCGTGGGTGCCAAATTCTGAAGGAGTTAAGAATTCAACGAACTTCTCGAACATACCGCTCCGAACAACCTCAACCTCCACCACGAAATTTCAAGAATTTCCTAATCTTCGTCAAAAAACATCAACCGACCCACCAGCTCATAATAATGGTACACAGATAAAGTGCCAGTCAGCAGCTGAGAGCTCCGATCGACAGGAACCAGAACTCCAGCCACAGGAAACCACCACTCCAGCCATCCACACTACCATAATCCAACCATCTCTGGTACTACCGAACCAACCACGGAATCATCAGCCCTCCAGAGGGACCAAATCACGCTTTTCCGCCTTCTAACAACGAACTAACAGGCTCGGGTGTGGTTGGGAAATACCACAGCAGCCGTCTTCCGGTGAAAATTCATCATCAAATTTCACAAATAATTTGAGGGTTGAATAATCTTATTCAGCCTCTTTTGAGCCTTCTCCAAGAGCTCGCTTACTTCACTCAAGCTATAAACCCTCCAAATGGCCCCTAATCATATAATAATAGCCTTATTAACACTCCGACATAAAATAAAGACTTCAATCATTTAAGAAATGCTGGACACCATACATAAAAAAACCTAACGAGAAGACGTGCTGCTGGGTACTGTCCTTCCTCACGCCTGACATGTCATTATTTTGTTTATTATTCTATCCTATTTGCTGATTGTCACATATTGCTGACAGGTGCAAATCAATGTATAGAAGTGAAAAAAAAAAAAAAATCCCACGATTTAAAGCCTATTTTAATATTTGTTTATTGAAAAAAAAAATTATTAATCCAAAATAGTTTGAGAGTGCGGTGGTAAATTGGTAAAATGCGAACATAAGATTATTATAAATATGTGTGTAATATATATATAATATATATATATATATATAATATATATATATATAATAACAATATATTGTAATATATAATAAATATATATATATATATATATAATATAATTATATTATGGTGTACCGTTGGAAAGCTAAAGATTTTAGATAAAAATGTTATATACAAAGTTGTAGTGATATGATAAAGTGACGAATCACAGATAATTTAGGTGAATGTCTACATTTTTTTTTTTTTTTTTTTTTTTTTTTTTTTTTTTTTTTTTCTACCTAACAGACTCTAGGCATCTGTCATTGTGTAATGGCTAGCATAATGTCGTACATACAAATTCTATACTGTTATATTATTTTATCTAAAACATATTCAACGAAACTGAAAATATTTTTTTTTAATTTTTTTAAAGTTTTTAAATTAATTTTAAAAAAAGTAAGGGAATAGCGTGTGCTTCTTTTAAAGCATATTTTAAACTGATATTTTAGTATTAATTTGACCAAAAAAAAAAAAAAAAGGTAATGCATAAAACAGTTTGTGTCAGGGGTACACACGGCGGAGACTCCATGAAATGCAGCTTATTGGTCGACCAATAACCTAGTGAGGGGGGAAGCGAAAAGTAAGATAAAGAGAGTGGAAGGAGAGAAGGAAGAAAATGAAATAGAGACAGCTACTCAGGGATCAGGGGTCTTTTCTCAGGATCGTGTGTGCAGCTAACTCGGTTCGCTCCTCTACTAAAATATGAATCCGTCTTCCTCCCAAGGGGAAAGAGCCTCCCTTTCTTTTATAAAATGAAAAGAAACTAAATAACAAGGAAAGGGAGAGAAAAAGGAAGTTCGTTCAAGATAGATAGGCTCCTATCTACATATATTGAGAAGGAATGAAGCAAAAAATAATAATAAATAGCAAAGAACGCTATATAGAAGTATATAGTTTTAAAACAAATATGATCAAACATTATGTATTGTAGGTACTTATTTTTATAAAAATCCCATTAAACATGAAAATTTAATAAACGACGATTAGAGGGGATTAAAAAAATCTACGGCGCGCACACACTACTTACACTTCCCTCCGTTGTTAAAATCAATTTAAGCATTTTTAAATACATTTAAAGACTAATTTTTAAAGAATTAATTACATTGAGTTTCAATAGAAACGTTTATTTTATTGAATAATCTATTATATTATAAAATCAAATAGAGAAACACCATTGTGTCAACTTTACTGGTTAATGTTACTGAATAATGGGTCTAGGAAATGTTTCAAGGAGTCATCTCGGTGAAACACGGGAATAATACACGTATTTTAAAGTAGTTTAGCGTCTTTGAAAAAGTTCTATGCGCTTTTCTTCAATATTTCACTTTCAAAAGTATCAATCCAGTCGTAATGCGGACAGATTTATTTAAAAGAAATCTTTTTACTTTCACTTACCTATGTATGAAATATATAGTAAGGAAAAGTAAAGCGATCGTGAAAATTTTGGAATTGTAGTTTTAAACAGAAATACACGCTTTAGGGTCCATGAGCCAAAAAATTTCTACTGTGTGCATGGTAGGTCTAGAACGAAAACGATAATTCGTACGAAATTGAAATTTTATATATAAGACAACTAACTATACTCCCGAAATCTTACGGCAACTAGAAGAGCCACTTACACCATGCAATTTACATCTTTTTACGAATTCCTCAAAAACGGCTCTAACGATTTTGATTAAACTCGCTATATCGATGTAAAATTTAATAGGCTTTAATATCATGTAGATTTCATCATGATGAAATAGTCTGATAGGGCGTAAATCTCGATATATTAATTTTTCTTTCTATACAGTACCTTTTGTAGATTCTATAAAAATAACCATATCATCTTTTAAACATTGATAAAAAACGAATTAATATATAAGCTGAATGAATTTGATATGTAACCAAAAGAGAAAACAGCCAAAATATTTATTTATGTAATTTTTGAACAGTAACATAGATGTAGAATATACCGTTAAAAAGCTAAAGATTTTAGAAAAAATACTATCTAATACAAAAAAACTGAAAAAGTTAACGTACAGTGATGAAAAGCCGTTAAAACTCAACAATTATCGTAGATAATAACATAATGGATTATTTAATAAAACATATGTTTCTTTTTAAATCAATGTAAATAATTGTTTAACAATTGATTTTCATCTCTTAATGTATTAAAAAATTCTTAAATTGATTTTAACAAAGGTGTAAGTTTGGGTTATTAGTTTAGTCATTACACTTTCGATTGTTAAAGATATATGACAATCATGACTCAGGGGTACTCCGTACCTCCACTTTATGCCGGCTCCGTGTAGGACATTGTCAGTTTACGCACGGTTACCCTTTGAGAAATCTGCATGCACCCACCTGCGAATATTGCGATAATGTTCCAAAAACTAGGGGAGCCCGTGGCTGAGTGGCTAGCGCGCTAGTCTCTCATGCTACAGGTTCTGAGTTCGAATCCCAGTCCCGGCGGGGCTTTTACAAGGATACAATTAAATGGAGATTCACTCACAGCCTCTCCCCCGGGTATGTGAGACCCGTCAGCCAAATGGTGGCCACTCACAAAAATAGGCTAAGGAGTGATGACCTACCCTGTAAACTTTCATCGTGAATCGTGAGTGTATTCTCCCAGGAGATTACCCACGAGGCCAAGGGCCTACAAGGCCTGTCGCGACAGAGAAAAAAAAAAAAAAATTCCAAAACTATTCAGCATCTATTATTAGAGTGTCCCCTTTTCGAAACATCAAGACGTAAAATTAAACTGACAGGAACCCTAAAAGATATATTGAATGATGATGAGGACAAGGTGAAAAAGTTACTGAGCTATTTAAAAGATATTAAGTATTACAACCAAATATAGCAAACCACAGTTACCAATGACCCTCTGTAGGGTAAGGCAAATAACAAAATAAAATTAAAAAAAAAAAAAAAAAAAAGGTGTAAGTGAAAGTCGTGTTTGTGTACCAGATTTTGTATTAATCAAATCTAAATTTTCCATTATTTTCGATTAATACGTTTCTATATTTCTTATAGTTTTTGTTATCCCCTCCAACCATGAAATTAGCGATGGTCATTTCCGAGAACATTGAAAATAAATCTATAAAGTAATGTTAATCAAACGTTATTGGATAAATTAAAATATTAATAACTAGTAGAAACAGGAGTAAAGGAATAGTATTGTTTTTCTGAAATTAATTTAAAAAAATTAATTTGGATACAGTATTTAGTGTGACAAAACGTAGTGAAAAAGTAACATATCAATATCACTTAGGCTCATTTATTGGTCGAATCAAGGTTTCAAGAAACAATTTTTTAAAAAATATATTGAACAAAAATTGATATACCATATCTTAAAAATAAATTCCACTACAAAGCCGCCCCTCATTTAAATTTCGCCCCTAGAAGAAAACTTCTTCCTACCAATCTTTACCTACCGTGTGAATTAAAAGGAAAAGGTTGAATTTTACTTGGAAAAGGTCTAATTGGACTAGGAAATAATTGAATTTGACATGGAAATGCTATTCATATCACATGAGACAGAGGATGTACATCGGCCAATAGCTGATTGGTGGAACGGGAGCTGCACTTTTCGTACTACTTAAGCCGCATTGCATTAAATCTTAAATTGAGATAATGGATTTTTAAATAATTCATTCAAGCGCATTACCTCTCTAAAAGAGAACACATTAATGCATCTATATTAATTTGAAAAAGCGCTGCAACATAAGGTACAGCTAATGGATTAAATTATTAAACGAAACTAAATGAAAATATAAATCTACTTTAATTACTTATAAAATGTTAGACTATAATGCACATATTTAGTGCTATTATTTATTCCCTTTCATCTTTTTTTATTAACTTTAAACACCAGTTTATACGTTAGTCTTAAATTGAGATAATGCGTTCTTAAATAATTGATTCGAGCACTTTAGACCCGGAAAGAGAGTACGTTAGTGCATATATTAATAATTAAAATAGCACTTTAACATTCTGGTAATGAATAAAAATGGAAAATAAGAAAATGGCTATTCCATCTTAAAAAAAATGTCCCAGATGTGAATCAATCGAAGTTACTAAATGGAGTATTATTTGCTCAATAATAAAGCGGTAGCTTAAAAGAGGCGCCAATTATATCTTGGATCTGTTCAGCTTAGGTTAAGTGACTAAAAACGAGAACAAGAATATCTGAGAAGGAACTCAATAAATTGCCAATATTATCATTTGTAACTTACACAACGTCGTTGACACATGAACTGTCGCCGTAGACAATACTAACTGTTCTCACGACTGAATATTAACAACTTATCTTACTAATAAATATCATAAAATATTGATATTTTCAATAACCTACAGAATCTTTCATCAATTTTTTTTTTCAACAAAAAACTCTTATGTAAGCAAATTTCTATAAAACACCTCTTCCAACTAAATTATTCCAATAGTTTCGAAAATATCAACATAGAAAGGATATCGATATCGATGATACACCACCTTCCGCAGTTCTCCACCGAATGAATCCATTTCATTAACTTTCCCTACAGTAAATACTACTCCCTCAGAATTCAGTTCAAACTACTCTTGGCGTTGGAAACTTTTAATCAAACCTTCTTAGCAGATCTAGAATCAATATTTTTCACTAACCTATCAGATTATCTGGAATTACTCACTAATCATGTTCACGCCGGCATGTCACACCTGACTAGCCCGAAGAGTGACGCATCAAAGGTGAGTTACCTGTTTTCAGAAAATAAGCCGTTAAAAAAAAAAGTTTATTTTATTTTTTCTCAACATTATATGTTGTAGGGATTAATGAGCAGAAGGATTTATTTATGAAAATTTTTTCAACATCCCTCTCAAAGGACTTGTAGATTAATTTCATTTGATTACTCTCTAAGAATTTTATTTAGCTCAGCGTGATTTCTTTTCATATTTTTATTCCTATAATTGAAATAAGAATATAATATATAATAATAATGATATAAAAATAATTTTTAAGTATTTCCATAATTTCTTCTTCACGTCATATGTGTATGTCAAAACTGTTACAATCTCGCATTTAGCGCTTTCGAAGCCTCGAACTGTTTTAATCTGACGTTAAACACGTGCTAAATTGCAAGAGTGTCACCCCGCCCCACGAAGCGTAAGCAGCTGACAGTCCCTCCTCACGCGAAAAAAACGTAGATATTTCGTCCCGGCGCGGCGTGAACGTGATAAGTGACAGGCGTGAATCAAGCTTACTCCTAGCAGTTCATTTTTGACCCAGGCTTCCATTGAAGTACACTTTATCACAATTTTATTCTTCTATAATGACGGTAGAACTGACGTTCCCACAGTCAAAGCTAGCCCGTCTTTTATGCTTATTTCTGCTCCTTTAAAATTTATTATCCTTATCATTTTTTGGGCGTCTGATGGCACACAGGATTTAGTAGCGTTTTTGAGATTTCATTAATACATCGTGCCTAGCCTATCTGAACGCCTTTAAGTCCATTCTTAATTAAATTTATATTAGAGCTTTTGTCAGAATCTCTCGCGAGTATGTGAACATGCCTCATTAGGGTATTTATATACATATCGTGTTACTCCTGGAGAAAGACTTATCTTAAGTGCTTGTTCTTAAGTCTATAATGACACCTATTTGCTGTCGTTATCTGGAATCAAATCAACGATTGGATCTCATTATGCAAGTTAAATAAATTGTATATTAATAATAAAAAATCGATTTGATTAAATGGACGCTGAACTCAAAATAAACAGCGTAACAGCCTTCTATGCCCAAGGTCACGAGTTCAAACCTGGCAAATGCCCTTACGATGTTTTAATGGGTGTAAAGTCGTCCTTGGAAGGAGGCGTAAAAAGGTGGCTCCGAGCCTGTGCGGTGTCATGTACTTATCTATGATCCTTATCCTAACAATACCTGGATAAGCAAAATTTAGAAGTCCTACCGTAGCATCGTTTGACTAGCCACAATAGCATAAAATGACGTTAATTGAATAAACAAACAATCTTACTTGTGAAACTGGACTAATATTAGAGGTGCTTGTGTTTTCAATGTATTTGTTAGTGAACATCTAGTTTTAACAAGGTCATTACAATTACTAACACTAATCGAATAAGCCACTGGGCTGAAGTAAATAAGTTAAAGTTAAATGTTGAAAAAACAAAAGTAATTGTAATAGGATCCCATCACCTCCTGAAAACTGTTCGTCATATCCCAACCCTGTTCCTAAATAGTAATCCTATAAAGTTCCACCCGACTGTCAGAAATCTTGGAGTAACCTTCAACCAAACTCTATCCTTCAAAAATCATGTTTCCGAAATCTCTCGTCGTACCATTTCAACCTTAAAGCTATTGTATTCCCTCCGTCACCTATTCCCGCTTGAAACCCGAAAACTCCTCGTTACCTCTCTAATGTTTCCCCACTTCGACTATTGCTGTACGGTAAATGGTGGTGTGTCTGGGATCTCGAGGTAAAAATAAAACGCTTAATTAATTCCTTTGTTCGTTTTATCTTCGGGGTCCCTAGATCCAATCCAATCCCGCCGCATATCATATATTTTTGACCTCCTACAATTCAAATCGTCTGTCCATCCCCATTGAACACGCTCCAGGCCTTCGGATTTATACAGTACGGTCCATCGTTCGACAGATCCTTCTTATTTGATCCTCAATCCTATGGATTACTATCCCTTCTTCCATCCGTCCCTGTAATTCTCATGCTACCTTTAAATTCCGCATATTTGATCACTTATTGAATATCCAGACTCAATAGAATTGTAAATAAGCTTTTTATTTATTTAATTATATTTTTTGTTTTCTTCTCATTTAAATATGTCTATTTTATACCAGTAATTATTAATTTGTTTATATTTATTTAATTTACTCTAAGACTCTGAAGCCCTTTTTGTACATTCTGTATATCTTATTCTAATGGGACATGTCACAGAATAATAAAGAATTTATTTATTATTATTATTATTACACATACCTACATTAGTTAAATAATAGCGTTGGTAATTTTACTCTTCTTATATTCCATGTTAACAGAAAAAGAAAAAGCCACCTGAATTAGACCATTTCCACCTGAAGACATCACCATTTCAACTTCTACCACTGAAAGGCCGAAAATGGAAGAATGCAGAGCGCTAACCAAGAATGGTGCCGCAAGGGAGATGATTAGAGCGCTGTCCGAGGATCAGCGGCGAGATCCAATTTACCGCAGGCCCATCTCTCTATTAGCTTCCCTCCTAATTTAATTAAATATAAACCAGGTCCTCTCTGTTCGTCTTTTAGGGATGAGCCCTTAAGGGATCCTTCGCCTCCCCTTTCATAATTCACCTATACGCAAGGTCGAGGAACTAGGCAGCCCCGAGTCATAATATAGAATTACAAATGAATCCCCACCATGGATTATTCAGAATTCCCTGTTAAGGGCTAAATTTAAGACAGTGCAAGAAATCAGGTGTTCATGTAAAAAAAAAAAAAAAATTGTAATATTCTAGAACAGTGATTCCCAACTAATAATTCATTAGATGCATTAGAAAATGATTTCAAATTACCTTAACATAAAATATTTGAGAAGCCTTGTCTTTAAATAAGAATCACACGCTCTACACGGACAAATTTAACACTCTAAGTGATATAATCACTGCACAAGCACAACCTTAAAATTGGTCATTTTCTAACATTTCGAAAATAGTGAGTTTAAAGAACAGATTTATCGCAGAAGATAATAAACAATATTTCATTTCTTTATGAATATTATAATATATATACCTTGTATAAGTTTTAAATTTTAGATTAGGGATGTTTCACACAAGTTCATTCTATGCTACTGTAGCTATCGGGCGATATTGTTATGTTTGTTTGTGACGATATTGTTTTTTACTTTCACCTACTATATATAGTAAGGGGAAGTATTGCGATCGTGAAAATTTTCAAATTCCAGTTTTCAACGGAAATACACGTTTTAGGGTCCTCTGAGTCCAAATAACCAAGTCCCGCAAAAAGGTCTGTGTGTGTGTGTGTGTGTGTGTGTGTGTGGTAACTCCCGGGCGCAAACGGTAAGTCCTATGAAACTGAAATTTCATATTTAAGACAACTATACGCCCGAGACGAGACAAAACTGTTTTCATTAAAATGAGCTTACCAGAAGAGGCACTTCATACCATGCATTTTGCACCTTTTTTCGATTTTCTCGAAAACGGTTCCGACGATTTTGATTAAACTCGCTATATCGATGTAAAATTTAATGGGCTTTAATATCATGTAGGTTTTATTTGGATAAAAATGGTCTGATAGAGCTTAAATGCCGATATTTTAAATTTTCTTCCCCTAAAGTACCTTTAATTTTGTAGATTCAGTAATAATAACTAGATTATCTTGTTAACGCTGATGAAAAACAGGTAAATATATAAATTGAATAAATTCGATACCCAACTAAAGGAGAAAACAGAAAAATATTTTTTTAATGCAATTTTTCGTTTTTGAACATAAGAGCAGTAATATGATATACCGTATGATATACAGTACAGACAGTAGTATGATATACCGTTGGAAAGCTAAAGATTTTAGAAAAAATATCATCTCATACACAAGCTTTTAGAAGTTAATAGAGAGTGATGAGGAGAAGATAAAACTAACTGATTATTTTAGATAATAATGCAATAGATGTTTTAATAAAACACATGTTTCTATATAAATTCAATTTGATTAATTCCTTAATAGTTTCACGTATTTTTATCTCTAACTGTATTTGAAAATTCTTTCATTGATTTTAGAAATCGAGGTAAGTGAAAGTCGTATGTTGCCCGCACCAGATTTTTTATAGAAAAAAACGTGTTAATTTCCAAGTTATAATTAGAGTGTTACTTTTGCTGTGAATTATTTCTATTCAACTATAAGTGTATTTCTTTATGATTTTTCAATTATTCAAAGCGTCAAATTAACACTTTACACCTCATTAATAATCCTAATCATCTAGCTCAATCTCTATATCCAGCTCCACTAATCTATAGAACTCACCTAGAAGGTTGAAACGGCAGTGGCCCCGCAACCTCTAGTAAATATGTATATATTGGAGTTCTATGGGCTTTCTCCACTCAGTGTGAGGTATGTATGACCTGTATATATGAATGATTTTTAGACTTTGTTTTCTAGACTTTATTTTATTGATTCATTATTGTATATATATATATATATATATATATATATATATATATATATATATATATATATATATATATATTATTGTAATTTTATGCCGTGTAAATATAGTATGAATGTAGTATGTATATGTATGCTATCTTTCACAACTACTATTGATGTCCAAATTGGGACAGATTGTAATTCTAATCAATAAAAAATTGTTGTTTTGAAAAAAAAAAAAAAAAAACACTTTTGAACATAGCAGATATTAAAGTAACAATCCCAAATTTTGTATATCCAGGTTTTTTTTTTAGGACGGGGATCTTAAACGATTATCTGACATATTCATATGCACTGAACCACCATTTTAAGTTCCCTCTGGACATCAAAACAAAGATTTTTTCAATCCAGTGAACAATTCTAGGATCATCTTCCAGGCATGACATTAACTTTGAGTTATTCAATGTTTCACGGATTAAAGTAAACTCATAGTGCCTGATGTTTTTTCTTCATTACCATTGACGCAACTAGGCAATTTTAGAATATGTTGTAGCCCAGTAAAAATCTAAATATATATCTAATATAAGGATTTAGGGGATCCTTGCTATAGAAATGATTGGATGAAGGGGTTCCCCCGAAATGTTTGTTGGGAACCACTGTTCTAGAACATATTGTTGTAGTTCATGATAAGACTGACATCAGCTATTAGGCTAGGCATATTAGTATTTTCAGGGGTTTTGATTTTTTCAACCTTTATGTTTCTTGGGTCGCTAAACACGAATCTAAAGTTTGCAGGCGAAAATTTTGCCCGAAAAATTGTGGCAAATTTTCTGTTTTTCTTGACTATATCTCGAAAACAAAGGGTTTTTGTATAAAGCCTACTATATACACAATTAAAGCAAACAAAATTTCCTACATTTTTATTTATAAAGATTTATTGTAGAATCGCCCATTTTTCGACTAGAGCGCGTCAACAAATGGGCAAAATTGTTGGACGGTGGAAAAATTTAATAGGCTTCAACATCATGTAGGCTTCATTCTGATTGAAATAATCTCACTGGGCTTAAACGCCAGATTTTATTTATTTTGAAGATTCTAAGAAAATAACCATGTAATCTGGTTAGCATTGATAAAAAACGGATAAATATATAAGTTCACTTAAATCGATATCCAAATAAACAAGAAAATACCCAAAATATTTGTTAATGCAATTTTTGTGTTTTTGAAAATAAAAGCAATAATATAGACGTAGAAAGCTAAAGATTTTAGAAAATATCTTATACACAAAACTGTAAAGGTTGATGGAGAGTGATGAAAAGCAGATAAAACTAATTGTCATAGATAATAATATAATAAATTAGTTAATGAAACACATGTTCTTATTTAAATTCAATGTAAGTAATTCTGTAATAATTTATTTTTATCTCTTAGTGTATTTAAAAATTCTCAGGAACAATTTAAATTGATTTTAACAACGGAGGTAAGTGAAAGTCGTGTGTTGCGCGCATCATATTTTTTTACGTTTTTATTTATTATGACAATTTTAAAATATAGAAATAGAAATATGAATTTAAATTAACAAAGAAAGATTAAAGGATAGTATTTTAGTGCATAACTACAATAGTTAGGGGATAATAATTCAGTATATGATAATGAATAGAAGGAATCATTACAAAATTAGGTAATAAGTTTATTTTAAATAATATAATTAAATCACATTTCAGCCTTCAATAATAGCAGCACGAATATTGTACTAAAAGGTGATATGACGGTAAAAAGAGTTCTTTTCACTCGGTGGAGTTTATTCGGAAAAGGTAGCACAACTGGCCATTGGAGAGAAGACCAAATGAGAACAATTCAATTCCAGCTGGCCACTTGCGTCGTTTGCAATGGTAAGTGAAGATGCAAGCCTATTGCAGGGCCTCAAGACAAACTGGGAACTAAGTTAGCTGAGCCACCGCACAAGGGAGGTAGACCACACCACATTAAGAGCAGAAAGGAAAATGAGACCGCAAAGGACTCAAAGGACCCTTGCTATTTTAAACTCAAACCACTTTAACATTCACTATTTGCTTTCACCGGGATAAAACAGTAGGATCAATGGATGTTCACATTATCTGCCACTATTATTTATTTGATAAATGGTCTATATAATACTTATAATATTTTTTTTTACACAGTTGTAAAGCTTAATAAATTTTTATTAAAGACATTTAGTGGTTTTCGTGAAATCGTGGCACTATTCTACTGCTTTCATATTTATTTATATTCTTTATAAATAAAATATATATTATATAGGAAAACAATTTGCAATAAGTAAGTTTAAGAGGGTATCACCAACGTTTTCAAACTTCATTTTTTTTTTTTTCAAAATGAAAACATGCTAGAATTGTCTTTTTTTTTCGGTAGCACGACAGGCTGTACAATCTGCTGGAAAATACACACGCGGTACTCGATGAAGTTTGTATAAAAGGTAGGGTCATCGCTCCCTACACACCTATTTTTGTGAGTGGCCACCATCTTGCTGACGGGTCTCACATCCCCGAGGAAAAGGCAGTGAGTGAATCCACATTTAATTCAATTCTTATAAAAGTCCCTCCGGGACTGGGATTCCAACACACAATCTTTGGCGTGGGGACTGCGCGTAGCACTAAGCCACGGCTCTCCGTAGCTTGAATTATCGAAACTGATTACTTTTATAATACTTAGAAATAATGTTTGTTTTTTTGTTATATAGGTTTAGATATCAAACGACATGGGGAGAGGGGAATGGGATACCTGTAGTGTAGTGATTAGCATAACACATTACAGCCTTCTTCAATCCTGGCAGGTGGTCCTAGGAATTATTAATGGGAGTGAAAAATTCTTAGTTATAGCGTCCTTCGTACGGGACGTAAAAAGGTGTTCCAACAATTTTTATTCCACCTTTTTATTTATTTCATTAAATATATATAATTATTAATTATAATAAAAATATATGTTTATATAAATAAGGGCCGAAACGTAGTGTATTTATAACATTTTTACTTGCATTATCTATATATAAAACATATAGAAAGTATTGCGAATCGATTTTAACAACTTAAATTAGTGAAAGCCGTTTGTTATTACCCGCACCAGATTTTTAATTTAATGATGTTACTTTAATTTTTGTGTGGTGACAAGCTACAGAACCTCGTCGCTTAACAGTAAGTTAAAATTTCTTATATCTTGTTAGCTTTGCGCCTTAGGCTGCTGAAGACCACATATATCCCGTGGAAGTTATCTTCAACAGCTAAATGGGCAGCGTTGAGCTGACAAGTACTATCAACGGTTACGCCGGTACCAGTTACGATATGGTCGAACCTTCGACTTCGTCGGCTATGATGTTGAACGAGGCCACAGAGAAAAGTGTTCTTTGAGTAGAGCTGATGAAGCTGGCTTCGTTCCAGTTTCAAAGAAAAACGCTCCCAGAGGCACCCGTAGAACAAAGAAGTTCTTGGTGCACGGCTTTGATGTCGACAGTGGCCTGCAAATGTTCGCTGAGGAGATGAAGCAACAACTCCCAGACTTGGTTGACGTTTTCGCCGAAGAAAGGGGTCTGGACTATGCAGTCTGAACCCACCTCAACCATTATAACCAGTACATGGTTCCTTCCCATTCACAGATTGTATAGGGCAAAAGCCAAAATGTTTTTAGGCACATACAGTGCATCTTATTTCCCTCGGGCCAAAGAAGGAAATATTTATCATTGTTTTATTATGACAAATATTATTTTGTAGTTTTTGTTTGAAAAATAAATGGAGGATGAGAAAGAAACAAAAAGAAAATTTAAATTTTAGAATTTTTCAAAATGTTTGAAACTGATTTTAAAGCTCTCTTCATATTTTCCCCTTTTAAAACACAAGTTTCGGCTATATACCTACAACTAATGAACGGTCTTGGTTTGAGTACATATAGGAGGGATTCGTACTGTTTCTTGAGTTACGCCTAGAATAGTCCTCCAGTGCCTAATTCGCCTCAATAAAGTGACCTTAAAGGTATTATACATATAAAAGGTGATATCTATTAAAACAGAAAAGAGGACCTTTCGATCATTTTTAACCATTGCATTATAAATTTTTAAATAAATAAACAGTGAAAAGAAGACTTGCACTATATATCTTTGCAATACACCCATCCCTAAAAGTAATGTGTCTGGCCTGGAATAAGAAATATGACAAGCACAATAGAACTAGCCCGTTGCGCAACTTTTTGATAATGAATCCCATTTCGTGGATCAATCATGCATGCTCCACAATCCCCCTTAGGCTTAGCCCCCGCTCCACTCGGCAGGTAGGTATCCACAAACGCGAATTATATACTTCATATAATTTGATTCAGCGGAAATATTACTCACAAACTAAAACTAACAATATATTAATAAATATAATATATTCCTAATGACTATGTAGGCAGCTCCCACAATTCGTTCCTATACATTCAACTGGACAGTATTTTGGTTCCAACGTCCCGAAATAAAATATGATCACCGACAATAGAAGTAAATAAACTTTATAGCTTCTATTTCTTCTGGTTGAAGTATCATTCATCACAACTAACATAAATTAAATCCAAAAAATAAATAAACATTATAATTTCTAAAACCTGACTCCTTAAACTTCCATTAATGATTAATTAAAGAATTCGTAAACAGATTATGATCCTTCTATACTCAACTTATTTCTTTTATTAACATTTCATCTTTCAATTGTTTTAGCTCTTAAAACATTCTTAAATAAAAAAATGTATTATCAATTTATTAATAGATAGCTAAAACTGATAGCTGATGTGAAGTATAATACTGTTATTTAAGAGTCAATGACCATAACTAATGTTAAAAAAAATATATAAAAAAAACTGGCAAGGGTATTTATATCAGTTACCAAAAAACTGTCCACAAAAGCTAACAAAAATATATCAATCTTTCTCCAACCAGAGATGAATTTTTTTTTTTTTCAATTTTTGTAAAACACTTAACATTTTTCTTAAATATATAGCCGTTTATGAGTATATGAAATCTTTAATAGGCTGCAATCTTGAACCGAGTGTATACGTCCAACTGTACTTTTGTAACAGGCTTCTTCAAAAAATGGCCAAATACTATACAACTTCGAAATAATTATACATCATGATGTTATAATTTATTGGACGTAGATTTTTTTTTTTTTTTTACATTTATCAATAATTAAATCAGGAGTATACATATAAAAAATGATTAAAAATAACCATGGACAAGATTATGATATTAAAAATAAACTGGAAAAAAGGGAATTAAAACAGAAAAAAAGAAAGGTAAATAAATAAAAGGTGAAAGAAATAGAAGTGTGAGGGTGGGGTAACAAGATTCACTGGCGAGTTTCCAGGCCTTTAACACACAGTTTAATTATCCCTAGGTTTATTTAAATTTTAGCCGTTCTGTTACGCTTTCCGTTGAAGGCACCGAGATTTCCTAGGGCATTTTCAACACATTCTAAACGGATAAATGTTCAATCTCCTCATTTAAAAACATGTCTGAAAACTTTTACAAGCCCGGAGTATCCCCTTGTTTTACTCGCTTAGCAGTTTCAGAATTAACATAAACAGGAGTAGAATGAAACTTATCAGTTCCTTAGTCGGTGGAAAAAAGAGGTGGGCCTATCTTTGTCTGAGAAAAGATTCACCTGGAAGATTGTCAGTTCAGTAAAATGTTTAGTTTAACTCCTTACCCAGCTAGTCTTAGGCACATTCTTCTAAATTATAGTTCTCTATCGTTCTCATAACACTAATATTAAAAATTTGATAATGATAACTTTAGACAGTGCCTTTATATTTTCATAAACTATCGATTACAACGGATATTACAAGAAAATGGAAATCATGAAATATATGAAATACAGTAGTTGCAGTGATCTATTTAATTAGCTTAATTAATTTATTAATATAGTATCGTTTTTCCTATTAAACTTTTAAATCTTAGAAATATTTGCTAAATAAAATATAACTTCCTGTTTGATGTCCTTAAAACCTTTGAAAATACTGTAATGATATTATTTATTTATTGTTTAAATGGATCTACCCACTAAGGGTCATTAGCATATTACATACATGATATGGTCAATATAACATTTGTTTTGTTTTTTTCTCTTTAACATTATTAATAAACTATATACGATTATACACTCCACATTTTTTTTAAAAACTTGAATAACCTTTCAACACTGCCCTCACTGTCACCAAGACCAACGTCCAGCCTATAATGATAATAATAATTGTTTAATATTTTTCTAATGGCTTTTTATGATCTATTTACTATGTATCGTCTAGATTATTTAATGTTTTTTCATTTATGTTTGTAAAGTGTTAATTAGAATATGTTAATATATATATATATATATATATATATATATATATATATATATATATATATATATTGTTAAATATTAGCCACACGTTTATTATTATGTAAGGTGACCTATTATTATTGCCACATAAATAAAGAAAACGCTGGTCACCTGAGATCATAAAATGTATGTATTATTAATATATATATATATATATATATATATATATATATATATATATATATAAAAACCTGCACCACTACAACCCATGAAGGGTCTTGGGCTCAGTACATATAGAGATTCGTACTGTTTCAAGGCCAACGGCAGTGCAATGAGATGATTAGGCCTTAATCGCGCTCAGCCGCCAGGTTTTTCCCCAATTAATTTGGGTACCCTCTTTATAGAGGCTGGGTATATATATATATATATATATATATATATATATATATATATATATATATATATATATATATATATATATACATATTCTACATGAAACCTGATATTAGTACTTATATGCTGTTAAATAAGTAATAGTATTTCTACAGGATTAGAAACAAAAACGTTTGGAAGCTTATTCTGCCCGTTAAAAACACCAAACAAATATACGAAAATTGGTTTGATTTCTTATATTAGGGGTACTCACTACGTTTGCTACAGCATGCTATTTGTGCTATTGTGCTAAACCCATCAATTTTATACAGGAAATAACTGTAGAAACTCGACGGGTTAAGCAAAATAACACAAATAGCATGCTATTGCAAACTTAGTGAGTACCCCTAATGTTGAGAAAAGGGGCGAAAGCGCATTTGCTCGCAGCCTCAACTCAGTCTTTAATATAAATTGCTGAATTGTCTGTCTATCTATGTAATTCCGTTAACGGTAAATAAACATGGAGGTAACATAAATAAATCTTAAATTGCTATAAAGGGAACAAACTATAGTGATTATGTTATTTATGTTCAAGCGGCGATTTCTTCCCTTTGTTGCGACTTCCGTCTCTATATGAGATGCGATTCAATTCAATTCTTGCGACAATGCAATAATAATCTTCCATAGTAGCGATTTCCAATAACAATAAATATTTAAAAATTTAATAAAATAGTTTTATGATAAATATTTAAAACACAACAATAAATTTTAAATAAATAGTCAAAACAAGTTACAATTAATAGTTAAAACTATTTTATTTTTGTTCTTTCAGTCACTGCCACCCGGACTAATTTCCTCCTGATTCTATCGATTACATTAAATATTTATAACCCTTACCAAATCTCAACAATAACAACTTCATATATAATAATCAAAATTGAATTTCTGTATTGATACATGGTAAATTAGGAATGTAAGAAATAAAGGTAGCAGAAGATGAAAATTCTTGCATCAGCCTGAAGTTTAACGGCTCTACTCGGAAGAAACGACATCGCTCCTATTGCCTACACAGCACCTGGTCCTCCAAGATGATAAGTATAAAAAAGCCATACTTGACTCCATAAATAACAACTATAAATCCTTAAAGAGTCTACAAAGATCTCCGTCTCGTGTTCCACGCCATAAGACGAAAAAAATATACCTATTAATAAGAAATATGGAACCAATAAAAAACAATAATGATATTTATCCCATGCGAGAGAATCTGCATTGTATTAATTTAATTTTTTAATAATTAATTAGCTAGCAAATTTAATAGAGGGAGGTCAGCTGTGGTGTAGCGGGTAGCATAACATCCAAATAGCGTGTTCAAACCTGGAAGATTAGGATTTTTTTATAGGAGTAAAAAATCATTAATTATGCTGTCCAAAATAGGGGACGTAAAAAGGTAATCCAGAGCTCGAGCGATGTCATGTACTCGTTAAAGATCCCTTTCCTATTTAAATCTAGGTAGGCTAAATTTAGGACTCTCACTGTAGAATAGTCCGATTAGCCATAGTAGCATTAAGTGACGTTAAATGAATAAACAAATAAATTGAAGAGGTCATGAAACACTTTTGTCACAATTGAATTTTAAGTATACCTTAAAAGAATAAAAGTTTTAAGTGAAAAAAGATCGGATATATCTCCATTAATTAAAAAATAAAATAAATAGACGGAATCGTCATATAACCCATTAATCCATCAATCTCTTTAGTAAATATAACAGCAGCCAAATAACTCAGTAGTTACAATAATATAACGAAAAGTATTATTTCTTGATAGATATAGTATAAAGGTAGTGATGGGAGAAACGTGTTTGAAAAACCAAACACACAAATAAGAGAGTCCGAACCCATAAGAAATATAGCTTAACCTAACAAAATCACAAATACCAAAAGAGAATCTAATACTTCAAGATTACAACGCAAAGTTTTGTCTATTCATCATCCTACCTAAATGCATTTACAATGACCTGCTTGTAAATGCCTAAATACTATTTATTGCTAATACTGATAAATTTAGAAACTAAGAAGAAAAAAATGAGAGAGAAATGCACGAAAATGTAAGTCTGAAACTTCGGGAGAACAAAGCTTACGATTTCTTCAGGCAGTGGGATTCAGGAAGCGGTATATTTCGAGTGACTTTATTTTTAATTTTAGCAAAAATCATTGATCCTACTTCATAAGGTCTTGTTTATACTGCAAGCGATCTACTTTTCTGACCACATAAAAGATCGCTTGGATGGTATAGGTTACAATTCAAACTATTATTCTTATGAGTTGAACGAACATTCTATTAAAATTATTATTGATGGAAAATAATTCTTTTGGGACTTCTTTTAGAATATTAACTAAATTAGAATATTTACCGATCCTTATAGAAGCGTAACTTTAGTTCGTTGTAAAAATCAGTGAGAATAGAGAAATTAAAAATATATAAACTATCACCTGACTTTATAGAACACTTGTTTGAATTCCTCTTAATGAGGAAAGATTATTTTGATCCTTATATGTCTATATTACAATGCCATCTCATGATGAATCCCCCCACCTGTTTGATTCAAATTCACACTTACTGGCTTGACTATATACCATAATTATATAGGGGATAAATACTTGAGCTGACATTCTGATAAAAAAACACCTTTAAGATTAACGACGGATCAAAAAACATAGCACTCACTGTTTTAGAGAGTTAATGATTGTAACCAACACGCCGATAAATAAAGCAGGGAGGAGGTTGGTGATACTCCCAAAGACGAGTAAGATTTGCTCTAAGATCTTAGAAAAGATAATAAGAAAAAGAACTGAAGGATTACATAAAGAAGAGCAACACGGCTTTTGGTAACATCGAAGCATCCAACCTTATATAATGTTGGTTTTGGTCTCTTAACATATGGTTTCCCATATGATTGTAAATAGTGTAAAGTGTAACCACAATTTGTTCTCTTACTACGTTGAAAGACTGACGTGTAATTTAATTCTTTTATACAGGTATTAATTTATTTATTGTTTTAATTGTTTGTATTATATATCAATCTCTCGTTCTAATTATTTTTGTACTTTTATACAGAGAATAAAATCACGTTTTTAGAAATTAAATTACAAGCTTCAATGAGTAAGGAGATGGCTCAGCTATTTGTTAAAGTTGTTAAGAAAGCGGAGGAAGAATTTTTCATCCAATGTATTTCTACTGATAAAAATATTTGGTATTTATTGCCAGCTGAATTAATTGACTTGAAACATCACACTGTTTTATCAGGTAAAAAACCTATTTTTAATGCTATAGCTGCTATTAAGAATGTGAATGGTTATAGAACTATAGCCGTAAAAATTGATGACGGGTTAAAAATAATATTTTCGATGAAGCAGGGAACATGTGTTTCCAACAATTACCATTGGAAGAATACATCCCTCCTCAAATTCCTCGATGTTTTGAACAGCTACAATTTGAATATGAGGATCGAATTAGACGATTAGAGCAACAATTAAAATCCAATTCAACTCAAAGCGAAGTAAAATTGTACCAAATTGAAAAGAAATTTGTTTTGGATAAATTTGAAAAGAATCAAACCGATCCCACTGAATGGCTACGTAAATTTGAGGAGGAGTGTTTTCGATTTCAAATAACTTCAGAAAGCATTAAAATTCAGGCTTTACGTTTCTTTTAGTGGGCCCCGTAAAAGACTGGTACGAATCTAACCTAACAAAGTATGGCCTAACCACATCATGGGAGATATGGAAGAATTCATTTTGTAATGTTTTTGTTCATAAAGGTTGGTCTATTGTTAGGAAAGCATTCAGCTATAAATATTTGGGAGGTTCTTTGATCGATTATGCGCTGGTAAAAGAGAGGCTATGCATAGCTGCGGAGCCCGATGGAACTGAACTATCTCTAATTAATCAGATAGTTTTTGGTTTACCTATTGAAGCCCAAGACAAACTGGACAGAGAAGAGATAATCACGCTCGACAAGCTATTCACTGAGCTTCGCAAACTAGAAGATTCGTTTTCCAGAAAAAAGAAAGAACAACCAATAACTCCAATGAACAGAAAGTCCGTTCCGAATCCATTGAAAAACAATGACATTCAGAGAAAACCATGTTCTATATGTGTGGGTCTAGGTTATAAAAATAGATTCCATCTTCCAGCTGATTGTCGTAACAATAAATCCGAACAACAAAAACGGGTTAATGTAACTGAAAATGTATTTGAAAAAGATGTGGATATATTGAAGATAGATCTTGAAAACGAACATTTAAACTAATGGACCGGGCGAAATTACATCCGTTGATTAAATTAAATGTATTAATCAATGACAATTTTAAAATAAACGCTATTATGATTGTGGTTCCAATGTATCATTAATCAACCAACGTATTGCTGATTTGCTTAAGTTAAGGTTAATGAAACATAGAAGTGAATTAAAAACAATCAGCGGAATAATTTCACTTCAGCCCGGGCAATAATTAAACTACGAATTGGTAATATTATTGACTACTTGACAACATATGTTGTTAAAAATGATAATTTCTCCTATGATATGTTACTTGGTACTGACGCTATAACAAAATTTAAGCTGATTCAAAATGAAAATTTAAAAATTTGCCAGCGAATCAATAGTGAGAAAGTAACATATCTGCAGGAAGACCGATCGATTAATGATCAGAAGACTCCTTTTAAGCGATCCAATGATGATCAGATGCGAGTTCAACACAAGGTTAAAGAGTTAGCTGAAAATGTTGAATCAAATTTAAATGAATTTTTTGTCGATTTACAACATATAGAAAATGAAGATAAGAAAACAAAGATTTTTCAATTAATTAAGAAGTATCGGCACACGTTTGCCAAAGATAAATTTGATATTGGCAAAGTAAAGTCTAAAGAAGCAGAGATAAAATTATTAAGAGACGAATATGTTACTTGTCGACCATATAAATGTTCAATTCCGGACGACCAAGAAATCAGAACTCAAATCAAGAAATTATTAGACGTCGGAATTATTGAAGAATCTAATCTCCATTTGCTTCTCCAGTCACATTGGCTTTCAAGAAAGAGGATGGTAAAAGATCCCGGTTATGTATTGATTTTAGAAGATTAAATAAGCTAGTAGTTCCTGAATGTTTTCCATTCCCTACAATACAAGATGTAATCGAAAAAGTAGTGAATTGCGAATATTTTACGGTTCTAGATATAAATTCTGCATTCTGGTGTATCAAACTGAAAGAACAAGACCAAGATAAAACATCATTTATTACGAAATATGGTAAATTCATGTTTAAAGTTCTTCCCTTTGGTCTTAAAACAGCTCCCGCCACGTTCCAACGAATATTGTCAAATATTTTGCGAAGAAATAATTTAGATAAATTCTGCGTCAACTACATCGACGATATCTTGATTTTTTCTAGAACTTGGGAGGAACATCTTCAACACATTGAAACATTTTTACAAATTATAAGTGCTGAAGGTTTCAAATTAAAATTAAATAAATGTGTGTTTGCAAGTAAATCGGTGAAATATCTGGGACATATCGATTTCGAAAAACAAAGTTTCACCTGCTCAAGGGAACTTAACTTCAATCCAACAGCTTCAAAGACCATCGGATAAAACTGGAGTCCGTAGTATCCTCGGATCCATAAATTTGTATTTAAGATACATTGAAAACAGTACCCAGAAGCTGGAACCACTCCACCGTTTATTAAGGAAAGGAGTGAGATTTGAATGGTCCGATGAATGTGAACAAACCTTCAATCTCATAAAGAAGTATTTAGGTTCAACGCCTATCCTTGCTATTTATGATATTAAAAAGCCTATCTTTATAGAAACAGATGCTAGCTATAAAGGTATCGGAGCTACTTTAAAGCAACCGCTAGATGACGGAATACTACACCCAGTGGCATATTATTCACGTAAGCTCTCAGATAGGGAAAAGCGCTTTGACATCATTCATTTAGAATGCAAAGCCATTAAGGATGCAATAAAATTCTGGCAGTACTACTTGATCGGACGTTCTTTTACAGTATGCAGTGATCATAAGCCGTTAGAGAATTTAAAAACAAAAGCAAGAACTGATGAAATACTTGGCGACTTAATTATGTACTTATCGCAGTTCAACTTCAATATTATTTATAAAAAGGGCAAAGAAAATGTTCTTGCCGATTTATTGTCAAGAAACCCAGTTCTTGAATATTTCGAGAATGAAGATGCGATCCAGGTCGTGAATTTAATAGATTTACAAACTATATTAGAAGACCAAGAGAAACATCTTTCTGGTTCAAAATCAGCTAAAAACATAAAGTTCAAACAGGGATTAATTCTGAAGAACTATAAAGGAAAGTCCAGAATTTTTATTTCTCAAGTTTTGGGACAGAAAATAATTGAACTTGTTCATCAACACTACGGTCATATAGGTCCAGCGCAGATGATTGCTACGATCAGACCGCACTATTATTTCAAGGGTATGGACAACGCTATACATTCCTTCTATAAGACATGTCAAGTGTGTATGGCGAACAAAGTTCGTCGTAGTCGTGCTATCGGCCTCATATCAAATCTGGGACCAGCTACTGAGCCTTTCCAGATCATGTCACTGGATACTGTCGGGGGTTTTGCAGGTCACCGTTCTCCTAAACGATACATGCATATATTAGTAGACCATTTTACCCGGTACGCATGGATATCCACTTCGAAAGGACAGAACGCTCAAGTTTTTATAAATCTGCTGCAGCCTATTGTCAAGAAACATAAAATTTCTATCTTACTCGCTGACCAGTATACAGGTTTGAACTCAAGTGACTTGAAAAATTATTTAAAGAAAAATGGAATACAAATTGTTTTTACTTGCATTGATAATCCAGAATCAAATGGACTTAACGAGCGTTTAAATCAAACATTAGTTAATCGCATAAGATGTAAAATCAATTCTGAAAATAGTAAAAAAGCTTGGTCAACTCTTGCTCTGGAATGTGTTGAAGAATACAATAATACCATTCATAGCTCCACACACTTTGCACCGTCATACTTACTGCTTGGAAAGAAGACTACGATGTCACCTCTTCAGGAAGAAAATGAATCAACTCTGGAAGAAGACCGAAAAGTTGCTTTCCAGAATTCTATGAGAAGTTTCCAAATTAACAAGAAACGTATAGATAAGAATCGACGCCAACATACTTTCCAGGTCGGTGATTTAGTATACATATCGAATGGAGGTAAATTAAATCGTAAAAAGTTGGACCCAATACGTATAGGACCTTTTCCTATCGTTAGACAAATTTCACAATCTTTTTATGAAGTTGCAAGCGGAAAGAAAAAGAAGATTTCCAATTTCTTTCATTCCAATAAGTTGCTTCCTTTCCACCCCCATCAACCGTCTTCAGAGGGGGAGATATAATGTTGGTTTTGGTCTCTTAACATATGGTTTCCCATATGATTGTAAATAGTGTAAAGTGTAACCACAATTTGTTCTCTTACTACGTTGAAAGACTGACGTGTAATTTAATTCTTTTATACAGGTATTAATTTATTTATTGTTTTAATTGTTTGTATTATATATCAATCTCTCGTTCTAATTATTTTTGTACTTTTATACAGAGAATAAAATCACGTTTTTAGACTTATCTTAGCAATGAGACAGGTTTTAATTTAAAAGAATTGGAAAATAAGAAGGAATATGTCAGTGTGCTTTATTGAACTTACGAAAGTCTTCCTTTGGGTGAGAAACACTGATATCTTAGAGGCATTAAGAGAAATCTTTGTACATGCAGACCACAAAAGGCATAGTGACAGTGACAGAGCGGACAATCCATCTAGGAGAATACTAAATACAGAGCTGTGAAGAATTCAGGTACCTCGGCAACCTAATAACCACAGATAATTCGATGGAGCCAGCCATAAAAGGCAGAATCACTACTGGAAACAGTTGCTTATGTTGAAAACATAAAAATACAGAATACCCTTAGGTTAAAAAGCATATCAATAAAGACTAAGATGACAATATATATGATGGTAGTAAGGCCAATTGTTACCTATGGCAGCGAATCATGGACGCTAACAGCAGATAGAAGGAGAGTTCTGGAGGTCTGGGAGAGAAAAGTTCTGCATCGATTCTTCGGAGCAGTGAAAGCTGGAGATGTCTGGCGAACCAGAATCAACAAGGAGCTGCAGAAGCTTTTTGGAGGAGGAGACATTGTATCTTACATCTGGCTTGGACGATTGAGATGGCGGGATAAATAGAGAGGATGGATCCAGATAGGATTTCCAAAACAAATGCTCTAAGGGAAGCCAAGTGACGGACGAAAACGCGGGAGGCCTCCAATGCGTTGGTTTGATGATGTCGAAGCGGACCTGAAGGCTTTTGACGTGCAAAGATGGAGGTTTTTTTTGATCTAGCCAAGTGGAATATGTTTCTGACGGAGGGCAAGGTCCTATATGGACTGTGAATGATAAAGAGAAAAAGGGATCGATCATGGTCATATCATGGCGGCTGACTTTTGAAGTCTCTACATGAAACAAAAAAAAACCTGGCAAGGTTGGCTAACTCCACTTCTCAGGAAATCGAAAAAACAATTGGAATCCAGAAAAGTTGTAGTCTCAGTCCTATCGTATTTATTTTAGTAATGGACAAAGCAATTCAAAGAGCTAAAGAAAAAATGCGGAAATTTCATCAGGAATATTCCAACCTGGGACCAGTAAGCTTCTCATTACTTGCAATTGCCGATGACGTTGTTATTTTCTCTGACACAGACAGAAATCTTCTGTACAATATTTATAAATTAAAAGTAAAACTGCTGAAGATTAATACGATTATCAGACTTGCAAAAACAAAAGTCGTAAGGGTTGGAAAGAAGCCTGCGAAAAATATGTGCGTCATCAGAGTCGAACAGGTAAAAAATGAGGTGACTGAGCGAATCGCAGCTGTTCAGGATGTTTAAAGCAGTTAAGAGAGGTGGAAAAGATAACAAAAAAAGCTGTGTTCAGATCGACATTTCTTTCTCTTTCAGAATCATAGACGCTAACAAGGAAACATCAATTAAGGTTACAAGCGTCAGAAATGAGATTCCTCCGAAAGATTAAGGGAAAAGCAAGAAGAGACAGAGTATGCAACAACACCTTTAGGGCGGACCTCAATGCTAAGCCGGCCAACGATGTGATAAAGAAAAATCGATTGAGATGACTAGGACATCTTTTTCGAATGGAACAGAATCGGATCGCAAACAGGGTCTATAGAGCCAAAGTAGAGGGCAAGAGAGGAAGAATGAAATGAGAAGATGAGTTAAAGACAGACTTCCAGAGAAGGAAATGACAGAGGCCGCCTTGTGAAAGATATGGAGGGGGCTCTTACAGACTTCCTCCTTGCACTGCATAATAGTACAAGAGGGTGGATTATGATGATGAAGATGACCATGAAATACAAGATATATATTAATGAATTATTAGATTTGAACTTTTCAATGTGCAATAATTGAAATTAGTACCAAAATTAGAATTATTATAATAAATAAAGATATAATTTGGGACACACCAACAAGCTTTCAATTTTTTGCCCGAAACTTTTTTTTTTCCTTTTAATTTTTTTAAGATCAACATCATATTTTTTTTTGAGCATACAATTTTTTTCTTGATGCCAAACACTAGTTATTATGATTTTTTTTCCAAAACGACCAAAACACAGTTTAATCACAAATTCCAAGTATCATCAATTTTTTTTAAATATATGTCCTGTAATATAAAACTAATATGCAATAAAAATCTGTTATCAAAAACGATTTGGCTATAATGAATTACTATTATTCTAATTATAACAGTGTATCTCCAATAATATTTTTAATTTCATTCCATAATATTTCAATTCATTATTTAAAAAGTTTATCTTTATCATTTATAGAATTTTTATTTTATAACTTATATAAGTATAGAAAAATTAACTTCAAAAAAATGAATACTAATTTCTTTTTTATATTTTCCTACATTGGTGAAGGTGTACATGAAGGAATTGTCGCAGTCAATTCAGCATCCAATATTCCTCGATATTCCCCTCGACTTTTACGTCATAGTTGACCCCCAGACGGGTCAATTGACGTACAAATAGATTTATTTTTAGATTACATTCTTTGTTCATTTTATCACGGGGAACATATGAAGTAAATCCCATCATTTTTAACACATTATTGAGAGCAAATTAACCGTTCCTCGAAATTATAATTTGGTTTAAAAATAAGTAAAATTTCATTGTTGTTATTTTTTATTGTTAGATACAATTAGTTTTTCGAAAAATCGAGAATTTTTCTATTATTATACTATTATTAGCGTTATTGCCACATTTAAAAAAAAAAAATGAATATTTAATGAAGGCAAACAATCTTTTCAATGGATTAATCTTTTTCTTTTATTTTTTAACATGCGGCGCGGTCTAGTGGATAGAGCACTAGTCTAGTGTTCCCCGGATTCTACGTTCGAATCGCGGAGAATATTATTTTGAGTGAGATCCTGGCCTAATCACCTCATTGCACGGCCGTTGGCCTAGAAACAGCATCTCCATATGTACTGAGCTCATGACCCTTCATGGGTTGTAAAAGTACAGGTTTTTTTTTTTCTTCTTTGTTTAAAATAATTTTTATAAATTTTCATTTTATAGTAACATTTGTCGAAGTTTCCATTTTCACATTAAAACAGGATCAAGGAAAAGCATAATTACCTATTAAGTCTGAAAATATCATTGTGTAGCGACAATATTTTTAAATGTAAGATATAATTTAATTTAATTATGGAATATGAAAAATCTAAATTTTCTTTCCTAAGTACATTAATTTTGTCACAAAATATTTCTGTATTTTTCTTCATCTTTAGGGGGAAAACTAATAGCTCTTTTCCTACTGTACCACTGGTATCTATGTTTGTTTGTTTGATCCGTTTTTTTTTTGCGTTTAACTACAAGGTCATCAACGCCCATTGGCTTGTGCAGCATCATGTCTGGTTTTGGGTCCTCACTTATCCAGGGTCGAGAGAGAGCCAAGACAGCGAGAGACGCGGCCAGGCGCGCGTAGACCCGCCGGACATCAGGGACAAGTATCTATGTATTTACTTCCTTATTAAAATTAAATTGTTAAAATAAAAATGAACAGGGTATCTAGTCATACAGAAGCTTTTCATTTTAAATTTAATTCCTTCAGAAAACGGATTCTAAACTTCTTAATCAAACAATTTTTCTTGTATAAAGTTGTCCAAATTACGAAAACAAAGTGGCACTCTGTGGGATTGGTCAGAGGAATATTGTGGAGGAGAGGGGGTGCGGACTACATAGCCCAATTCCATATTGGAACATGAGGTTATCATGAATGACCTTTTCTGTTCACCAGTGCCTAGATTTGCTTAAACAAACTTTTATATATCTGGTCAATTTCCTGGTAGTATGATTGAGTTGAATCAATTGTTTTTCCCTTTGGTAGAAAAGAAAAATTAATGAACCAGTCCATAGACTACCATACAGTAACCATTAACTTTTTTGGATGGAAACTTTGTATGGGCATGTAACCAGTGATCTACACCTAATCATTTACCTGACCGGCGTTAATTAATCATCGGCGACCATTATCATACATGATCCACTATTCGTCATAACGAATAAAGCGTCCACGTTTTAATCGCTAAGGTTCATTGAGCACCAGGAATCAAGCTTTTTCGCCTTTTAAAAGCCTGGAAACAGGAAACGGGCACAGGTATTCTGACTTTTTTATGAGGGTCTTCTTCCACAGCTTTCTAACAATCTTCATACTCGATTGATTTTTTAGAGTATTCATGGGACAGAAGTTTTACGTCTCATGATAAAAATTTTGTAAACCAACGACGGGTGGTTCTTTCATTAGAAATTTTTTTCAGTAAATGGATGATTAATAATCCTTGGCATCTACTTTTAAGAAAAAATCGTTTGGAAATCGCGTTTCTATGTTCTCGATTAAAATTATAATATAATCTCTATGCCTACGTGGGGAAAAAAACGTAGTTTGCAAATATTATTAACAAGCGTTTTTCACAAATGGTAAACATTTTGCTAGGAACCTACAGATAACTCTTAATCCTGTGTGTTACAACCCAATAGATTGATTATCCATAGGATAGATAACCCATCCTGCTTGCCATTACTGGATAGCAAAGGAACCTCTTTCTCTCCTCCCTCCAAAAAACAAAGTAGTTTTTCACGACAAATCAATCAGTATCGAGACAACCGAACTGAACGTAGAGTGAATTTGGGACGGCATCCATCACAACGGTGCTTTCTTCCTTCTTGAAGCGTTGAACATGGCTCGCCAGGAAGAGATCCTTAACAAAAAGTTGTTAAGGAAGCGGATCCTCACGTTAGGAACAGTTGCCATAGAAATAATGATGGATTTAGTTCTCAAGCTGTTCGCTTCTCGCTTCATCAATCTCTCTTGATTCAAACCAACTTTGTCTTTCACCTCAGCTTAGTTACGCTTACCGACAAAATAAAACTCTTAGGGGAATATTTTCACAATTATGTCCCATTTAAGAAAAAAAATGTCGATTAATCTACTGTTACTCTTAATAATTTATTGATTTTTTTTACTTTCACTTACCGATATATGAAATATATAGTAAGGGAAACTATTGCGATCGTGAAAATTTTCGAATTCCAGTTTTCAACGGAAATAAACGTTTTAGGGTTCTCTGAGTCCAAATAACCAAGTCCCACAAAAATCTGTGTGTGTGTGTCTGTGTGTTTGTGGCAAGTCCAGCGCAAGAACGAAAAGTCGTACGAAACTGAAATTTCATATTTGAGACAACTATGGGCCCGAGATGTTAAACAACCTTTTCTTCAAAATAGGCTGAGCAAAAGATCTACTTTGTACCACGCATTTTTCACCTTTTCACGACTTTCTCAAAACGGCTTTAACGATTTTGATTAAACTCACTGTCTCGATGTAAAATTTAATGCGCTTCAATACAATGTAGGTTTTGTTCAGATTGAAACAGTCTGACAGGGCTTAAATGCCGATAGTTTAAATATTTTTTCCTCTGAAGTACCTTTAATTTTGTACATTTGAATAAATTAATGATCTTGTTATCATAGATAACCAACTACATAATATATAAGCTAAACGAGTTCGATATCCAACGAAAGGAGAAAAGAGCAAAAATATTTTTGCATGCAATATTTGTGTTTTGGAACATAAAAATAGTACTATTTACATATGTATAATATATTGTTAGAAAGCTAAAGATTTTTAATCTTATACACGAAATTGTAGAACTGGAGAACTAATGGAGAGTGACGAAAAGCCGATAAAACGAACTGATTGTCGTTGATAATAATTTAATAGATTATTAAGTAAAACACATGTTTTATTTAAATTCAATAAAATATATTTTTATCGCTAACTGTATTTAAAAATTCTTAAGACCAATTTTAATTGCTTTTAACAACGTAGATAAGTGAAAGTCGTGTGTTGCGATCACCAGATTTTTGTTTGTTTACGTTTTTATGAACGACAACCTTTAAACTTCCAATATGTTTATTTAATTTTTTTTTCAATTTTAAAATTGTCTAATGTCTACTTCTCGTGGTCTTGTCACCATTTTCAAGACCAAAATAAAAAATCACAAACAATTAATTAAGTTTCTTTTCTTTTATAATATTTTAGGAAGCTTCATTTAATATTTCATACTTAAAATAAGCAAAAAATAACTTCCTTTTATAAAATTTATTTTTCTTCATTTTCTATCACATTGTTTTCAACGTTTCGGGATTTTGTCTCCATTCTCAACACTAAAAGCAATTATTATATTTTAAATTAGCAAAATTACACTATTTGATCATACACCTTTGAAAAATATCTTTATACAGGTAAATCATATATGAATATGTTTTTAACTAATATTGACAATTTAAATTAAAATGTATAAAGATATTTTTAAAAGATATATGACCAAATAATTTAAGTTTGCTAATTAAAACTATAATTAATATAATAACTATAACTATCATAATATGTTTAAGCTGTTTGAGGTGACACATTTTTCACACATTACTCTAATTAAATATTATATAATAAATACCTCTTATCTGTATTTCGTGGTTAGTATAACTCATATTGCTATAAGTCAATTTTTATTATTTCATATTTTTTTTATTTAACTTATAATACGTAATTTTCGAAAATCTGTCTGTCTGAACACCAACTTCTACGTGAAACCAATAGCCCAATTTCCAGACTCGCCACCGTGGTAAGCCCTAGAGCTGAACATTACCATCCGTAATTTCATTTCGAAATATATAAAACCTATATATCTCGTTCATTTTTTAAGATAAAAATTAAAAATAAGACTATATAAAAAAAAAAAAAAATTAAGCTTAAGACAACATTCTAATCCCCTTCGTTAAAGCGCGCTACAATTTTCATATTTTTTCACCCAGTCCCTTTTGAGATATTTCCGAGTAAACTTCACAAAAAAACAGTTTTTGCCATTCTTGAAAATTCATATACAAAAAAGGATTATGTTCTCAAGATTGAAATTTTCACAGCAAGTAGAGATGTTACAACGCTATATGTATAAAAAAAATAATCGAAGGTGAGTCTCTTTTCCTTCATAGACTTTTAACTCGCTAAATGTCTCATTTTTTATTAATTTTAGAGAATTTTTTAAGCGTCTTTCTTCACTTTTAAGGTAATAAGTTGTAAGGACAAAAGATATAAAACAGATCCTTATCTTATTGTTACTTTTTGTTTTGACTTGATGTCTGCAAAATTATCAGAATTAGAGAGTTTTTCCCAGCACATGTTTTCAGTCAAGGAGCAGACTTAAAACGACTGCAACACTAAAACTACTTTCCAGAAAAAATATTCATCCACAGTTTTTTATTCATGAAATAATAGAGAATAACTAGTCAAAAAATCATTAAAATAAAAAATGTTGAGCGGCAAAAAAAATGAAAATTAGACGATTTCAAATTTATTGACCCATATATATTGTATTTAACATTAAACATCTCAACGTTTCATGCTCGGTTTTGTATTAAAAGCTTTTTTATCTCCACAGTAACGCTAAAATTCTATTACAAATAATATATTTCTGTCTGAGATCCTAAATGTTTTTTTGTCTTCTCAGAAATATTCATATTTCTAAAAAACAAAGTCTTTCAGAACTAGCTGTTACATATAAGGATCATGATAAAGCCGTGGAGTTGATAGGTGCTAAAGGTGCCTTATCAAAGGAGATAAAAAGAACGGAAGGAATGCTGTAGCAGAAAGATCCACTTCTCTATCTATTGATCCTTCTTTCTTTATTTAACATTATTTTTATTGACTTTATTATTTTATATTGACCCACAATGGGGGTCGAAACGTTGGCAAACAATAAAATAGTTGAAACTATTCAGTTGTTTCATTTAATGACCGCCACCCGGACTAATTCCTTCCAGTAATATTATTTTTATATAACACCGCAATTTCCTCAAAGCTGTATTGAAAATGAAACAGAATTAGAATTTTGCTATTATTTAAATTTTTAATGGATTTCTAAAGAGTAACAAATCCTGAAGATTTATGACTGATACCACCAGAATAAATATGACCTTCTTAACGAATAAAATAAACCCTGGAAATAGCCAAATTTAAAAGAAATTATTTAAAAAAAAAAAAGTTAGAGGGAAGGATAGAAAGATAAATAAAATGCTATCTGAGAATATTAATTCAGATATAAAAGTCACTCAATTCCTAATCTACAACACGTAAATCAAATATTTTACAAACATTGGATCAAATATTTTGTTTTGGAAAGCCTCTACAGAATGCACAGTGGATCGTGCCTTTTTTGTCTGAAATTTGTTTAAAAAAATATCAGACCTTAAATTTAAAATACATATTACTGCAGCATCATCTGTCGAAATCTTCCACTGCCGAACTCGACGTTCTATCTGTGTTCGTAAAATTAACAAAATAACTCAAAGGAAATGTTTTGCTAGATAAATTCAATATTTAGCATATTATTTTGTGATATTTACTTTCTGATCATTTAAAGAAAAATAAGACGTTTTCTGAGATAATAGTTTACTGAAAGATAACAAATAAATTAAGTAATGACCTGCAAAACCAGGTTTTATTACCCATAGAAGATAATACAGGCAAATCAAAGTGCCAAGTTAATTTTCTTAATTAATTAATTACCTAGGATATCTGCTAAGATAGATTTGTTAGGTTATATCAAAATAAAAACTAAAAAAAAGAAAAAAAGTACTACATCATAAAGGATTTAAATTAAAACAAAATAAAAATTTGACGCTCTATAAATATTTGAAGATCACTATGTATAATAAATTGTAATTTTGGCAATTTGAAAGGAAAAGATTGTGGAATGTGGCATTAAATATACATATTTTAATATAGAATTTAGTACCTACATTTGCTTCAATTATCTCATAGATAATAGTCAAAAGTATAGATTGGAAACATTTTTTAACATATTTAAAAAATATAATAAAAAGAATAATATAAATACCTCTATAACTGGCTATAAGGGGAGCAATCCAGAAACAGCTAACTTGAGAACACAGGACACAGAGAAATAACGCAAAAAAGTGAGTAACACAAACCAAACCTGGAATAAAAAATAAAATAAAATATAAAAATAACACATATGAATAAAAAAAATTTATTCAGATATCAAACTAATATTCAGACCAATATTTTATTTCAAGACAACAATCAAGATAATAATTTGAACAAAATTGATACGCTGGTTTATTTACTTATTTCATTAAACATCACTTAATGCTACTGTGGCTAATCAGACAGTGCTAATATGGGAGCCCTAAATTTCGCCTATTTCAGAATAAATCTTTAACATATACCCAACATCACACAACCTTGGCACCTCCATTTTACATTCCCTATATACTACAGCATGACCAAGATGTTTTTACTCCCTTTAAAAAATACTAGAGCCATGGGCTGGATTTAAACCTACGACCATGTGATATTCTGGTTTTAGGTACTGATACTGAAATTGGTGAGAAGAAAAAATTAGCAATAAATCTACCATAATCATGAATAGAGTATGGCATAATTGATAGGACCTAAAAAAACAAAACAATACAATTTAATCAGGTGAAAAACATACTATCTATAGTACTGGTATATCAACTCAAGGCCGTTGAGTTCAGAAATGTATTATATCATTCTAGAAAATTTTACAGGAAGCGCACAAATGTCTCATTACTATATTGTTAAACCAACTTATTTGATTCTTTTTGCAATTGAATCTATATATATATATATATATATATATATATATATATATATATATATATATATATATATATATATTTATATATATATATATTTATTTATTTATATTTATGTTTTTACTATATTAATAACAACATATTAAACAGCATTTGAATCTATATATATTTTTATGTTTTTACTATATTAATAAAAACATATTAGACCTATGCAATGGAATGTTTTAGTATGATTTGGAACAAAACTAGATGTGTAGTTAATACCTTTAGAAAATAATAGCATTTATAATTCATGTTTTTACAAGACTTGAGTGTTCATTAGATACAAAACAAAAAGAAAGATTTTGATAAAACTAAATGATAAGAATACAAATTTGGTAAAAAATATCCTTTAGTACCTTTTGGAAATAAATGTCTCAATTGATCAAGTGTATAACCATATAACTTTCTTTTTTTTACTTATATAGTACAAGTAGATAAGTCATATGGACATAGAAGTCGGATGTTACAGAAACACCCAATTTAATTTAAAATATTCAAACTTAAATATAAAAGTATGGGAGATTTTTTATTATTTTATTTATTTGTATTATTTTATTAGATTTTTATTATCTATTATAGCCCTGAAGAAGGCCTATAATTTAGGCCGAAACGTCGGCACCAATAAATTAAGTTTATACTTAATTGTGTGTTCTATTGACCGCACCCTGAACCAACTTCTCCCATATATGAGAATACACACAGTCAACCATTGTCACTTCATGATAAATATGAAAGATTAATGAAACTAAATAGTACGCTTAACTAATAATAATTATTTATAAATATAAAAAAATTATACTTATTCAATTAAGTTGACAAAAAAATGATTAAAAGTAATAAGTCATTGTTTTGAAAAATCATTTTAAATAATGTCTAAGTATTTCACTCACTATAATATCTCATAAGTGGCTATTCTTTATAGTAAAATACAAACTTAAACAAAATATTAATTATTCATTTATTTGAAGTCCCTGAAGCCTCATTAAAAAAAAAAAAAAAATTATGACAAGTCCTTTCACCCACACGCCAGTGAAATAAAAATAAAAATGTAAAACAGTACTTCATATTTAATGTGTTATAGAACAAGATAGAAAAGTAGAGTAAACTACATAATACAGAAGATTACAGCAATACTATATTAGAAATGAAAAAGAAAATATGAATGAGTAAAAAATAAGGGATTTAAATATAAAATAATGGAATATAAATGCACTATATTAATATTTGATATTTTTATTTTTTTTAATTATAGTGGAAATATAACCTATTTAATATTTTATAAATATCTCAAAAAACCAGTCAAAAGGAAAGTTGAGTAATGTAGTTCTCAAAGATATTTCAGATTAGTATAAAAGAATTTAAGCCAACAACTTACACTGAGTTGGAAACGATTACATAAGTAAGTGTAAAAGTAAGCCTAATCTTAGGGCTTGCCTGGGACGCTCACATCTCAGGGGAATTATTAGATTTCATGGGGGAATCTTAACAGAGCAGTCCCCAGCAGACCTGTTGAGCCCTGTTCAGAACTAGCACTCAGTAACACCCCTCTTATCCCTAACCATATATACAAACTGACGCTTCTACCGCCTAATCTTTTCCATTCCAGAAAGTCATTTCTACCTTTTAAAATGTTATTTATTATCTACAAAAAATCTTTTAATTGTTTATAACTAAAAATTAGGATATTTGTAATTTATGTAAATAAATATTATCTAATTTTGTAATATTTTTATTTATTTTTTATTGTCTCGTAGCTTGTGTGTGTATATGTATATAATAATAATAATGACCTTTATTTGTACATAAAATATAAAAAAAAAAAAAAATATATATATATATATATATATATATATATGTGTGTGTGTGTGTGTGTGTGTTTGTGTACAAAATCAACCTTTAGTTGCGGTTTTGAGTTCGATTGGTTGAACTTTCAATAGATTTATTCCTGAAAGCATAATACATAATGGACCTGCCCCATCCTTTTCCATTCTCTCCTATCCAGTGCTACTCTTCCAGGTTGCCCCTCGCAGCTCTTTTTCATCTCCTTGTTCCAGTCTGTCAGTGGACATCCTTGTTTCCTTGTATACTATCTTGGATACCACTCCATAAGTTGCCTGGTCCATGATGTAATATTTATCCAGATGACATGTCCGGTCCAGGTCCACTACCTTAAATGAACTTTTTCAAAAATATCTGGAAGATCGGTCCTAGATCTTACCCACTTATTTGTTTTCTGATCTCGTATTATTATTCCCAGGAGGTATCGCTCCATACCTCTGACCATTACTTTCAACTTATGGCTGGTCTTCTTGTTGATTACCTATGTTTTTTTCTCAACCATCGTGTATATATATATTGGTTTATACAATCACCCTCAAAAGTGTTGATACATGGTCTGAATGGGAACGAAAACGTCAATAAAAACCATTTATTTAAACTAATTATTTTTGTTTTTTTAACAATAATAATAATAATAATAATAGGCTTAGCGAACCCGAAGGTTCGATGCCGATACCACCAAATTCCGCCTACACAGACTCGTCCAATGTTCACCATTCAAGCCCAAGCCCCCGAGATCAGCCCCAACGCAATCCTCCCATCTCCGCTTCGGCCTACCTTTTGGACGCCTACCAGTCGGATCAGCAAATACCAACTTTCTCGGAATCCGCTCGTCATCGAGCCCAACAACTTTACTCGCCCATTTGAGTCTCCGCGATGCAATCAGCTCAATTATATTCACATGATACAAGTTCCGCAATTCCGCGTTGTGCAACCTTCTAAACTCCCCAGTGGCCTCATCTCTATATGGACCAAATATTTTACGCAATACCTTATTTTCGAAAACCTTAAGCCGTTGTTCATCCTTCAAAGTAAGCGGCCACGTTTCACATCCGTAAAGAACCGTTGGAAGAATAATAGTTTTATAAATTCTAATCTTTAAGTTTTTAGATAGAAGCCGCGAACTAAGTAACTTAGCAACTGAATAATAACACGCATTTCCCACCTTTAACCGGGACTTTATTTCTTCCTGGATTTCATTTTTTCTAGTTATAATTGAACCTAAATACTTGAATTTCTCTACGTGTTCAAAAGTATGACCTGATACATCAATATCACCAAGATCGACACCGTTTCTGCTACTAATCATATACTTCGTCTTATCGGTATGTAATTCGAGTCCTATTTCTTTACCGGTTTTTATTAACACACTTGTATTTAGCTGTATGGTTTCCGTGTCTTCACCTAGCAGTACCAGATCATCGGCATACCCCAAAACCGGAATCTTGTCACCCATATTTAAGCCTTTCTCGGTACACATCACCTTTTCTATGACATATTCTAAAGCTAAATTAAATAACACAGGTGAAAGGGAGTCACCCTGTTTCAAACCCGACCGCACCTCAAATCTCTCGGAGTAATTATGACCGATTCTAACTTTAAGGAATGTTTCCGACAAACACATCTCTACTAGGTTTACTAACTTTCTAGGTATTCCCTGTTCAATCATGATATTATATAGCTTCTGACGGTCTATTGAATCATAAGCCTTTTTAAAATCGATATAAAGTTGATGGACTACACCGTTGTATTCCAATTTTTTCTCTAATATTTGACGTAAGGAAAATATTTGGTCAATAGTCGAGCGATTCCGCCTAAAACCACATTGGTAATCTCCGATAATTTCCTCAGTGTATTCCGTGATTCGACTAGTTAGAATTGACGAGAATATTTTATAGCATACTGGGAGAAGAGAGATCCCACGATAGTTGTTACAATCCGACCTCGGTCCTTTTTTGTGAATCGGAATAAGTATTGATTCTTTCCATTCTTCTGGCATTTTTTCAGTTTCCCAGATCTTTTTAACTAAAAAATGTATTTTGGAAACGCCCGCTTCTCCACACGCCTTGATTAATTCACTCGTAATATTATCATTTCCTGCAGCCTTATAACGTTTTAATTTTCCTATCGCCATTTCGACTTCCTCTTTACTCGGTGCGTCTATCCATGGTTCAGCGCTCTGATATTCAGAGAGAGGAGATTGATTATTATTTTCCGTATTTAAGATGCCGTCAAAGTGTTGTTTAAATTTATTTAATATCTCAGAAGCATCCGCAATTATATTGTTATATGCATCTTTAACCGCATTCAATAGAGGTTCAAATCTTTTGCGCGATTGGTTTATACCTTTGTACATCTCTCTTACGTTATTTTCATTTCTGTGTTTTTCTATTTCTATTATTTTGCCTTTAAGATACTCTCTTTTCTTATTTTTTAAGAGTTTTGAAGTTTCATTCTTTACTAACCGAAAATAAGCCACATTATTATCGCTTGGATTATTTAAGGAATTCAGTTTAGCGGTTTTTCTTTTTTCGCACATATTTTGACAATCCCTGTCGAACCAAGGTTTGTTCTTTTTATTTTCGATTTTTCCAAGACATAAATTACCGACCTCTTTGATATTATCCCTGATCCCTTCCCATAATTTGTTTACATCTTCGTGTTCTTCGTCTGAAGATTCCAAAGCTTCGAACCGATTTTTTACTTCTATCGCGAACTGTTTTCTAATTTCGAGGTTGTTCAATTTAACTAAATCAAAATTCTCGGGACGAATATAGTTCGGTGTTCTCTTTTTTGTACTTAGTTTTTGTCGAAGTTTCGCGATTACTAATTCATGATCAGAACCGCATTCTGCACCCCGATACGATCTCACGTTAATTATGCTACTTTGCCATCTGTTTTGTATTAAAACATGATCGATTTGATTCCGTGTTTGTCCATCCGGCGATGTCCACGTATACTTATGAATATCCTTATGTTTAAATGAAGTACTTTTGATTACTAGGTTTTTCGAAATGGCAAAGTTTATTAGTCGGGTCCCATTATCATTACTATATTCGTGCAAACTTTCTTTACCGATTGTAGGACGATATACTTCTTCCCTTCCAACCTTTGCGTTCGCGTCGCCTAGTATTATCTTAATGTAATTTCGCGGTAATTTATCGTAAACCGACTCTAGTTTATCATAAAATTCGCATTTTACTTCATCATCACTGACTTCGGTGGGAGAATGAATGTTTATAAATGCGATTTTAAACCAACGCCCTTGAAATATAGCAACCGATATTCTTTCACTAAAGAACTGTACGTCCCGTAATGCGGAAAGAAATCTATTCCTAATTAGAAACCCGGTACCTAGACAATAATTAACGCTCCCCCCGTACCAAATAGTATACTTTCCTTCTGTTAACGAATCCTCCCCTGGCCAGCGAACCTCTTGTAATGCAACGATATCTAAGTGGTACCCCTTAACTTCATTCACGACCGACTTTAACCCACCTGCCGTATTTAAACTTCTAACGTTCCACGTCCCTATTGTTAGATCTCTAATTTTCATCTTGCGCCATGATTCCCCTGAAGCAGTCCCCACCCGAGACCCGAACGGGGACTAGTTTACCTCCGGATAATGAGCGTTTTACCTCAGAAGAATCCATGACTTTTGGTGATATTTTGTGAACTAAAATATGTGAGTAGGGCGTTCGAACCTACGTCACACCCTCCAGCAAGCCTGGGGGGCCGCCCCTCATTGTTGGTCAGCGAGTCCATCGGACTTAGCCGGGAGGAGCTTCCGAGGAAATTCCACCGACCATCCCCACATCCGCCACCCGTGGGACGCTCCCCATACGCGGTAATGAGATCCGCGCGAGGGATCTCATTATTTTTTAACAATAATAAATCTTTATTTATTCTGGGACGAGTCCCTAAAGAATAATATAACACCAAATAAACAATGGTCTTAAGACTGAAGAATTAGAGTAAAATAATGGACCACAACAGAATAAAATTAATAAAATGAAAAAAATAAAATAACTCAAAAGAAAACTTGTAATAAAAATGTACAAACAAGAAGAAAAATAAAACGATATGTGAAAATGAGAACAGAGAATAATATATAATAAAAAATATAATAACATTATAAAGAAAAATTAGAAATATATAGTTTCAAAAATAAAATAAAATAAAAATGAAATAAAATTGCTTTTGAATGTTCATAAAATTATATACGATTTAATCTAACATCTTAGAAAAGAAAATCTTTTCAAATAATATTTGCTGCTGAATGTACCCATTAAAATTAAAATTGAATAAATAAAAAAAGTATCTGTCGGCTTTATTTGTTGATTTTCCCTGAAATTAGCTTCTGATTGGGATTATTTGGAAATTGATTTGGTAGAAAATGGCTGAATAGATGGGATTTAAATGTTAAAATAGTTCGGAGTCCCAGATGTTGGAAGGAATGAAGTTCCATAGGATGCGGATTGGATTAAGAATGATCTATTGAAAGCTGTGGATCGATAGGACTTCCCAAACTTATCTTTAAAATGCGCAGTGCCAATCTTATACTTAAACACACTAGAGCAATTACTTTATAAGTGTCTCCTCTCTACCCCTTGGGCGGGGGGGGAGGGGGGCGGGGGGGGGGGGGGGGCGGGGGGGGGCGGGGGTTATATGGGGGGGGGTGGGGCGGGGGGGGGGGGGGGGGGGGGGGGGGGGGGGGGGGGGGGGGGTGGGGGGGGGTGGGGCAAAAAAACGTAATATAAAAGAAAAAATGGGATAAAAGTGAAGAACCTTTAGGGCACCTCAGTAAATAAAATTCTTCCTTCACCAAGGATATTGGTCAATTAAAAGTTGATTTCATAATAAAAGTCATTGGTGCCAAATTTGCCTTCAGTTATTGATGGTGGAGGAGAAGGAATGAAACCCTACACTACTTTTCGATTTTTCCAAGACATAAATTACCGACCTCTTTGATATTATCCCTGATCCCTTCCCATAATTTGTTTACATCTTCGTGTTCTTCGTCTGAAGATTCCAAAGCTTCGAACCGATTTTTTACTTCTATCGCGAACTGTTTTCTAATTTCGAGGTTGTTCAATTTAACTAAATCAAAATTCTCGGGACGAATATAGTTCGGTGTTCTCTTTTTTGTACTTAGTTTTTGTCGAAGTTTCGCGATTACTAATTCATGATCAGAACCGCATTCTGCACCCCGATACGATCTCACGTTAATTATGCTACTTTGCCATCTGTTTTGTATTAAAACATGATCGATTTGATTCCGTGTTTGTCCATCCGGCGATGTCCACGTATACTTATGAATATCCTTATGTTTAAATGAAGTACTTTTGATTACTAGGTTTTTCGAAATGGCAAAGTTTATTAGTCGGGTCCCATTATCATTACTATATTCGTGCAAACTTTCTTTACCGATTGTAGGACGATATACTTCTTCCCTTCCAACCTTTGCGTTCGCGTCGCCTAGTATTATCTTAATGTAATTTCGCGGTAATTTATCGTAAACCGACTCTAGTTTATCATAAAATTCGCATTTTACTTCATCATCACTGACTTCGGTGGGAGAATGAATGTTTATAAATGCGATTTTAAACCAACGCCCTTGAAATATAGCAACCGATATTCTTTCACTAAAGAACTGTACGTCCCGTAATGCGGAAAGAAATCTATTCCTAATTAGAAACCCGGTACCTAGACAATAATTAACGCTCCCCCCGTACCAAATAGTATACTTTCCTTCTGTTAACGAATCCTCCCCTGGCCAGCGAACCTCTTGTAATGCAACGATATCTAAGTGGTACCCCTTAACTTCATTCACGACCGACTTTAACCCACCTGCCGTATTTAAACTTCTAACGTTCCACGTCCCTATTGTTAGATCTCTAATTTTCATCTTGCGCCATGATTCCCCTGAAGCAGTCCCCACCCGGAGACCCGAACGGGGGACTAGTTTACCTCCGGATAATGAGCGTTTTACCTCAGAAGAATCCATGACTTTTGGTGATATTTTGTGAACTAAAATATGTGAGTAGGGCGTTCGAACCTACGTCACACCCTCCAGCAAGCCTGGGGGGCCGCTCTCATTGTTGGTCAGCGAGTCCATCGGACTTAGCCGGGAGGAGCTTCCGAGGAAATTCCACCGACCATCCCCACATCCGCCACCCGTGGGACGCTCCCCATACGCGGTAATGAGATCCGCGCGAGGGATCTCATTATTTTTTAACAATAATAAATCTTTATTTATTCTGGGACGAGTCCCTAAAGAATAATATAACACCAAATAAACAATGGTCTTAAGACTGAAGAATTAGAGTAAAATAATGGACCACAACAGAATAAAATTAATAAAATGAAAAAAATAAAATAACTCAAAAGAAAACTTGTAATAAAAATGTACAAACAAGAAGAAAAATAAAACGATATGTGAAAATGAGAACAGAGAATAATATATAATAAAAAATATAATAACATTATAAAGAAAAATTAGAAATATATAGTTTCAAAAATAAAATAAAATAAAAATGAAATAAAATTGCTTTTGAATGTTCATAAAATTATATACGATTTAATCTAACATCTTAGAAAAGAAAATCTTTTCAAATAATATTTGCTGCTGAATGTACCCATTAAAATTAAAATTGAATAAATAAAAAAGTATCTGTCGGCTTTATTTGTTGATTTTCCCTGAAATTAGCTTCTGATTGGGATTATTTGGAAATTGATTTGGTAGAAAATGGCTGAATAGATGGGATTTAAATGTTAAAATAGTTCGGGAGTCCCAGATGTTGGAAGGAATGAAGTTCCATAGGGATGCGGATTGGATTAAGAATGATCTATTGAAAGCTGTGGATCGATAGGACATTATATACAGATCAGAAGGCCACAAGCAGGAGTTACGGGAATGAACGGAGGATTTAATATATGTATATAGACTCAATACACCTCTTGTCGATATCAGAAAAAAAAATTGCTAAATTATAAATAAATACATTTTTAATACATACATTTAAAGAATATCTGTGTCAATGCAGCAAAATTTTCTGCATGATCATGCTATGCAAGAATTAATACACATAAAGTTTTTATTGTAATATTTTGAATGCATTACTTTGTTTTTGATTTGATCTACCATTTAGTTGATTTTGTTTGCTTGGAGTCCTAAATTTTGTCTATCCAGGTTTAATTAGGATAAAGATCTTTAAAAAGCACTTGACATCGCACAGGCTCAGACAACCATTTTACGTCCCATTGGAAGAATTGCAAAACCAAGGATTTTTTGCTACATTTGAAAATTCCTTGGGCCTACTGCGAGGCTTGAATCCGCTATTTCGTGCATAGAGGGCTGTAATGTTAGTCGCTACACCACAAATGATCTCTTGATATTTACTTATATGATTTTAATTATTTATTATTATGTAATACTTCATTTTTAGTTATAAACAAAAAACATCTCAAATATTATATTTTCCAATTATAGTGAGAAGACAAAATTAGAAACAAGTAGAACACTAAGGAAAAGTTATCCTTATTTAAAGGATCATTAAAATAATAATTATTGTAGTCCCTTTTCAACGTAATAGTCAGGAAGAAAATTATGTTAAAACATTGCCACTAATTAGAACTTTTCTTTTCTCCTATATGCCCAACAAAACATATAGAACTCACTACTTTCCCAAACTTATCTTTAATATGCGCAGTGCCAATCTTATACTTATACACACTAGAGCAATTACTTTATAAGTGTCTCCTCCTCTACCCCTTCACCCTCCAAAAAAACGTAATATAAAAGAAAAATGGGATAAAAGTGAAGTAACCTTTAGGGCTCCTCAGTAATAAAATTCTTCCTTCACCAAGGATGTTGGTCAATTAAAAGTTGATTTCATAATAAATCATTGGTGCCAATTTGCCTCAGTTATTGATGTGGAGGAGAGAGGAATGAGACCATAATATACTTTCTCTATATTAAAGAGGGATCAATTAGAGTAATATTACTATGACTGTATGATAAAATGTAATAGATAATGTATATAAAATAATGCACGTGATTATACAATGTAACTAAGCAATGTGATAATTATTTTTTTAAATTAAGCAATATTTATATTAAAATATTTTAGGAATGAATGTTACGATATCAAACATTGGGCTGACAATGTCACTACAGTTCGAAACAACACACTATAATAAACTATATATATTTACTTTATGATTCAATTGTTTTTCACTCGGTATACCTCTTATTCAGTTGATTCATTAACTAGATGCTTTTAGTTTACTAAATTATTGTATGGTCAAAATCTGATCTCCAAGCATTCTATGAAAAAACTTATTTATAGCTTCTTTGATTTATAATAACAATGATGAAAAAGTCAACTTTAAAAAAAAATTCAGTCTCATAATAGAATTATTAACAACTTAAAAAGTTTATTGATGTTTTTAACACCTTATTTTGAAATATTTTAACTGGTATGAGTTCAAATACATATTTCAAAACAAATTACTTTAAAAACTCAATAGTACTATTGAGCCAAAATTGTTTTTATTTAATAATTATAATTTTTTTGACAAAGGAAAATCAATTCAAATAACCATAATACCTACCTACCCTATTTAAATTATTTCCTATTACTTCAACTACTTTAACAATAGTTTCCTGCGATCTATGGAACAAACGAGAAACTAATTAGAATAGTTACAAGTACTGCCGCTAGGTAGCAGAAGTAGTTAAGTACATGAAACCAGATAATTAATATCCATATATTTCACAAAACTACGGACATTAAAATTTTCATCAAGTATAGCACCCATAATATAGACGAAAATTCAGAAATAAACCAATTTAAAATTAAAGTAACGTTTAAATATTTCACAGTTAATTTTTTTTCTTTTTAAAATAACTAACACATAATTAATTAGGCACAAACAAAATCTAATCTGAGTTTCAATGAGAGAACATTATAGATTTGCAAAAACTGTATTTACATCAATTTAAAAAATATATATATTTTTATATTACAGTAAGTCAATGAAATTCCAGAAAACCAAGAGAGAGTAAAATAAAATGGAAACATTGATTAAGGATAATAGCTCGATTTTAAATACAAATAATTTAATTATAAAATATAATCCTAGTTATAGAATTAACAACAAAACCTAAAAATATATGTAAAGTAGAATTTTGTTTAGTATGTATAGTAAAATTATTTTTCTGATTTCACAACTTTTTCAAAATGGAGATCAACTCATTTTTGTAGATACATTACAAACCTACCTGTTATTTAAAAGTTTTAGTTAGAGCATCTATGATTTTGGTTTTATCACACTAAAATGATAAACTGAAATCAACCATTTTTTATAATAAGTATATATCAATTGCGAAATATAAATTTTACCTTTAAAAATGATGAATCACACGGCTGCAATAATTAAATAAGCTATCATAAAGAAATGCAGCCATGAAAAGGATTTTATACGACAGTACAGCTACATTGCTACCACCTGCTTATCAACAATTTTTTTTTACTCTGTAAAAACCCGCTAGTTTCCTAAACTAAAATACTGAAAAAAATAATCGAACAAAAAAACTAATTAAAAGAATTTATCTTGAATTCCAAATATTACACAGAATATAAGTTTTAAAATTAATTTTTACGCTTATGTATACATATTCTTAAGTATTCATATACAAATATTATCTTATGTATATATAAAGTTATTTATTTTTAAGAATTTAGATTCAATATATATAAATTTATATAAAAATCATCCAACTTAATTACTTATACTTTTTTAAAGAGCAAGGTAGAACTTTGCTTGCTTGGAACTTTTGGAGGCAGGTTATGACAGGTACTAGTCTCAAGGTCAAACTTGTGATGTATAGCCTAAGATTTCATGGATCCCTGTAATTAATGCCTAGCTCTTAAACTGGGCAATGTTTTCATAGACCACCAAGGTCATTTCATATCTAGGCATTTTTAATTATAATCAACTTAATAATTTTATACATTTTGGTAAGGAATAATTTCTGTTTTAGACTTAATTTTATAAACAGTAATTAACAATAAGAATAATAATTCTAAGAATAAAATTACTTTTATATCAAGATTCAACCACTTGGAATATTGCAATTGGTTCTTTCAATTCAATTTCTTAAAAAATTAAGATGTTATTTATCTTGTTAAATGTTAGAATTATCAGTCTTTTACTTTAATACAAATGTTTAAAAATTGTAATAATATATTTATTTAAAATATTTTATTTCAGAATGAAATCAAATAAAAATGTCTACTTTGTTAATGGAAAAATGTTTAAGACTATAGTTTACAAATTTTAAGTTAATTTGAATCTTTACTAATCACTGAAATCTGGTGAGTGAACTAATTCATATTTTTTGATAATATGTATAATTACTTTAAAACTTTCAATTGTAGAACTATCAGTAACCTTTAATCATTATAAAATTTGAAAAATAAATAACTACAGATAAAAAAAAAAAATATTTCGATATATTTCTCATATTTATTATTTTGAGAAGTAAATTATTTTTTTAATTTATGATTTTAATTCTATATTCTATAAATTTCCACTTCTTTGAGCTTTAAACCTTAACACAGGTTAAATCTTTGATTAGACAGTTAACTTGTACTTTTAGTTAAAATAAATTTATAGCAGATAGTTATTTTACTCTACTAAACACATTCCTTAGACATAAAAAAAAACAAAAAAAAACTCTTGTTTCTGGTCCTTTAAAACAATGAAAATGAACATATTTCCTTGTGTTTTTGTGGAAAAATATAAGCCTACAGCTATATTGATTATTCTTATAGTACCTCTTGAATTATGTGCTGATTTGTAAAAGATAATTATTTTTGTGCTTGTTCGGATTATTGTCCAAGAGATTTTGAAAGGCTTGAGTTGAGAACAGTGAGGAGGATGTGGCCAACTTGAACTAATAATTGGCATCTGGCATTGTAAATGTTTCTAACTTCATTTGATATATAGTTATATTTGTGTCTTATGTTTTCAACTAGTTCAATGTTTGTTTGTTTGTTGATCTCAGTTTTATATTATTTCTATATTTTTACTTAATTTTTAGAGTATAGTTCAATATTATTGTTTAATTGATTTTTGAGTTTAGTAATTCATTAAACAAATCAAAATTTTATTTAAGAATCTGGTGTGGGCAACACACAACTTTCACTTACCTTGAATGATAAAATCAATTTAAAAACTATTAAATATGCTTTAATTTGAAAAATATTTGATGTTGATTTTAATGAAATGTGTATTCATTTTCGTTGGAAACATATGATTTAGATTAAATAATATAATTATATTAAATTGTTAATCAGTAATAAGTTTATTCCCCATTTTTCACTTTGTATTACCTTTGTTTTTCTTCTACATTATTGTTCTTAATATCGAAAAACCCAAAATTACATTAAAAAATAGTTTTTCTCTTTTATCCTTTATTTGGTCATCAAATTTGTCCAACTTGTATATTTAGCTGTCCTTCATCAATGACATTAAAATTATATGGTTAATCTTTTGGAATGTACAAAATTAAAGATAGTTTGGAGGAAGAAAATTTAAAATATCGGACTTGTTCATTTCGAGTCAGGAGACTCTAAAATATATTTCCATCAAAAACTGGAATTCTACAATTTTCACGATCGCAATACTTTCCCCATACTATATATTTCATATATAGGTAAATGAAAGTAAAAAGAACTTTATCATATGATTTAGAATATACCAGAAAATAATTCATAGACTGTTTCATTCTTTTGAAGTATAAGAAGTTAAATAAAATAATGATATACAGTCCTCAGAAGTAAGATTTTTTAATATTACTAATCGGTTGATATGAAACTAATATAAATGATTCATAGTTTGTACATGAGCTATGTCAGTTTCTATATCAGTTTATTTCTAAACAGATTATCTGTAAATTCTTAAGAGTAAAATGTTGCGTATTAACTTCTTCTTCTTCTTTTGCATCACCCTGTAGTGCCTTTCAGCGTAGGGAGCGTTTAGCCAGGATTGCCGATGTTCCCTGTTGTATGCTAGATTTCTGGCTTGGTGAATATTTTTATTTCGTTTCTTGCACAAACGGTCTACGTATTCTAGGTACGACATTCTTGGTCGGCCACGGGGTCTTTTACCAATGGGAATATAGTCCATGGTTTTCAATGGATCTCTGTGTCCCTCCATCCGGACAACATGTCCAAACCACTTAAGCTGCCGAGTTTCCAGGACATCCTTCATTGAGGGTACTCCTAACTCCTCTCTTATCCTATCATTGCGGATGCAGTCCCGTCTTGTTCTCCCTGCGATTCTTCGGAGAAATCTCATCTTGGCAGCAATGACTTTGCTCTCCAGTCTGCTAGTCATCACCCAGCTTTCTGCACCATAAAGGAGTATAGGAAGGTACACCGCCTTAAAGATGTGCAGTTTCACATTTCTGCTGACTTCTCTCTTCCCGATCACTGTATTGCAGATCTGGTAGTATACAGCATTGTCCTTGCTTCTCCTGTTCACTATTTCTGAGTCTACTTCCCCAGATCTATGCATAACAGTGCCGAGGTAGGTGAAATCTGACACCTCTTCCATCGCCTCTCCATTGCAGTATACCAAAACATCTTCCTGTACCCTTCCAATCTGTAAGATCTAAGATGAAACTAATATAAATGATTCATAGTTTGTACATGAGCTATGTCAGTTTCTATATCAGTTTATTTCTAAACAGATTATCTGTAAATTCTTAAGTGTAAAATGTTGCGTATTAACTTGATATATTTTATTTATTGATTTTACTAGTTAGCTTAAACTCTTTAACTACCTTAAAATTTATTAATCTGGTAGGAAATAATCCAAATGAGTTTATGCAGGAAGCTCAATGAACTGGTTTGAACCATGGTACACCAATTGTTTTTTCTTGATATAAAATGATAGGTTTTGTCAGGATGAATACCATTATCGCTACATGTTTTGGGGTCATTGAACTTAAGTTTATGATAATAGTCATGGAGTTGTCTTGCAGTTCAAAACCAGGAGTATTCAGAACCCATACTCTTACAAGGGTTGTTCGCTTTTTTAATTTTTTATTGTCAAGGTTTTGATTAGAAACTTTAAAATAAAAACCTTGCAATGTATTCACTCCATCTCTATTTGAAATTGGCTATAAAACTGCTATTCTATTTATAGATAATTTTATGGATTAGTATTAGTAATGATTGTTTAAATTATTAATGCTTTGGAGATTCTACTTTAGCTAATTATCACTTAATCTTGAGATAATCATAATATGGCTTTGATTTATGTGTTCTGAACTTTTAGGAGAGATTAGGCAGTGAATTAAGTTAGTTGACTGTAGAGCTAAACATAGTGGTAATGGTTTAGACTTACCTACCATAATATATTACAATTAAATATGAGTCATAATTAAAAAAAAAACTAATGAGTTCTGACTATTTTTCTTACGGTAAAAGTTTAGTCATTTTCTTTCTTAGAGATGAGGTGGGATAAAGTACAGTCCCAAGATTGTCTTAAAATCTTTTTTTTTTTACAAGTTTTTGGTGTATTTTCTACTTTACATGTTTAACAGAGGTAATTTTATATAATATTGAAACACTTGTTTTATAATAATGCCATCTGACGAAACAAAAATCATCTTAGTTGTATACTAATCTAATAACTTAAGACACACTATTATTTATGTTTTATATTTCTATAGAACGACTTATTTTTGTAACACAACACTTCCTTTATTATAATCTTTAGAAAAGATGTCCATAGCTGCACACGATACCTCAGCTGAGACAAAACGTACTTACACTTATTTATTTCGTTGAGATAAACATAAGTGCTGGTTGCAATACTATATTATAGTTTGATTATAATAAGAGCTTTATGTTTAAAAAATAAAATACATTTATGCTAATTAAAAGAAGTAATGATTGTTGGTGACTGAATAACACATCACTTATATTTTTTTAAGTAGTTAGTTCTATCATCTAACCATTAGTTTAAAATAAGCTGTGTTGCTCATAAACATTCACATAACAGATGGTTATAAACAATTTTATAAACTAAAACTCTGTGTGTAACAAATAGGTTTTATAAGTTAAATCTTGTCAACCTTAAGTAACTGTTTATACATTTCATAATCACAAATGATGTTTATATCATTCCGCACCTCTTTGAAGAACCACTAACTCACCATTGGAAATAATATTTTTTCAAATACTTTTCAATATCTGACGTGTCGGTGTATCTAATGATAATTTTTAATGTTAATTTCATTCTTTAATTATTTTCTTGGAAGGCAATTACATTTCTTAACTCTGAAAACTTTGGTGCGACGTACTTGTCTTCTGCCACAAGAAAGTGCTGGTGTTAGCCATGTTCCTTTTGATGCTCTGAAACCAGAATTTATAGATTTTTAGTTTTATGAAATGTAACTAGACAAAATAATGCAATTTATTACTGAAATTCTAATTGTATCAGCATTTCATTAATAATTTGTAAAAAAATTATCAATATAATATTTAACAACAAGTAATTAAAAGAGATTATTATAGTAAGGTTGGATTTAAATATTTAATTTTTTGCTGCTGTTGTGTGAAGAGAGGCTGCCCAAGTAAACATCTGAAAAATTATTTTATCTCTTAGAAATTAGGTCCAAAACTAAACTGGTACAGCTAGTTTGTTCTCAGCTTTAGTTTACAAGTATCTCGCATCTTTAGATTGTTTATAGAGCTCCTATTTATGTGAGGTTTTAATGATAACGATTGAAAAAAAAATTATTTATTTTATTTACTTGACTGATTAGTATTAATTTCATTGGCCTAAATTTGAAAATTATAGAATAAAATTACTTTAGTTTAGACTTAAAATAAAATTAGTTCTCTTAAAACTATCCGTCGATAGTTAATAATAAGTTCTGGTTTTAACCAGCAATTACAAAATTAAATTAATTAATATTGGAAACTGTCAGTATATCTCACTTACTTTGAAAATGGGACACAAGTTCCAAAAAACTCTGGGAAATTTAGAAGGATTATTCATTATGAAAAACTTCAAACAACAGTTCTAGATGGGGTTTTTCTACTGCCAGAACTATATGCTATAATCTGCAGACTATTTCCAAACTGTGAGTACTTAGAATAGAATAGAATATAAAAAGATTTTATTCTGGGACTTAGTCCCATAAGAATAATGTTACAAAGAAAGATAGCACCTCCGGCATTAATTAGATTGAATTATATACAAACTTAATTATTTACATAGGTATAGGAGGTAGAGAAAGAAATTTATAAATTAAAAAATAGAACATAAAAGAAAAGAAAAGAAATACAATTGAATAAGAAGTTAAAAACAACTAATTTTGAACAAAACAAAGACAAGATATTTAGTCATTATAATGATTGAGTACTTTTACTTCTTTTTTTAATTCTAATTTACTTACGCTTTACTTTGCTCAAGTACCAAAGAGAGACCACTATACACCAACCAGCAATTGTCGAAATGGAGAAAATGAGTGATGAAACTAGGATCTTACTCATGGATTGTGAAAGAAGGCGACTGAGTGATGTAAAAACTTCCTGGTACTAATAGATCTTTGGAAAATATGGGGTTCCCAGGGTAGGGTTTGGTCGACAGTAATTCCTAGGTTTTAAAGGGATGATCATTCAGGAAAAAGATTGGAAAGCTGGTCTTGGATCTTAGGAGGGGACTGGAACCAATCACAATAGCCTGCATAACAACAGTATTAGAGGTTTTGTTAATGAGATGGACTAAAGCATTTTTCCATGAGCAAGGTATAGATAAAGAGAAGGACTGGCTAGATTTCTGGAAGGCATAATCTCAACAATTTTAAAGGTATTCCATCAAAACCAATTGGTTTGAGATTTCATGATGGAGGAAATTAGGTCACTTGAAGTGATGTCGGTGAAATTAAATTTATCGGGGTTAAATGAAGGAGCTGATAAAGATTGGGGAGGAGGTGGAGATGAACAGAGGACAAAGATAAAACATCTGGTGCACACAACTCACGACTTTCACTTGGCCCCGTTGTCAAAATCAATTTAAGAACTTTTAAATACATTTAAAGATACAAATAAATTGTTAAAGAATCAATTATTTTGAATTTCAATTGAAACATGTGTTTTATTTAATAATCTATTATATTTTTATCTACAAAATTACGTTAAAAAATAGTTTTTCTCTTTTATCCTTTATTTGGTCATCAAATTCGTCCAACTTGTATAGCTATAGCCATCCTTCATCAATGACATTAAGATGATATGGTCAATCTTTTGGAATGTACAAAATTAAAGGTAGTTTAGAGGAAGAAAATTTAAAATATCGGCATTTAAGTCCTGTCAGACTATTTCAATCAAAATGAAACCTACATTATATTAAAGCCCATCAAATTTTACATCCATATATAGAGTTTAATCAAAATCATTACAGCCGGTTTTGATAAAATCGTAAAATGGTGCAAAATGTTTGTTATTAAGTAGATCTTCTGGTCAGTTAATTTTGATGAAAATTTTTTTCTAACTTCTCGGGCATATTGTTGTCTTAAATATGAAATCTCAGTTTCATAGGACTTTTTGTTTTTGCCCGGGAGTTACTACACACACACGGACACACAGACCTTCTTGCGGGACTTGGTTATTTGGACTCAGGGGACCCTAAAACGTGTATTTCCGTTGAAAACTGGAATTAGAAAATTTTCTCAATCACAATACTTTCTCTTACCTATATATTTCATATATAGGTAAGTGAAATAAAAATAGGAATTTAATTCATCAGGAGAATTCTGTGGGACAAGTGAGGAAGAAGATTTGCAAAGAGAGAGCTTATGGAGGAATTGCCATTTTGTTTTTGTGTCAGGAGCATAGGAGAGGGCTTCTTAAAAATAATTGGATACTTACTCTTTTAACATGCACGAACTTCTATCCTCCAAGGTTAAATCATTTATAATTCAATAAAAGAAATTGTTGATGATGATGAAGAAAAATAATGAAATTTAATGATTTTTGCATAATACACTTAGGATCTAGAGAAGAGACAGTATGAATAAATAATTTATAATTTACTATAGATCAATATGTCATTTTTATTTTACTAAAAAATGCAGAGTTCAGTTGTTGCTATCAGCATCAAACATTTGGGATTCTTATTGATATAAGCTTAACAAGGACTTTGACAATGTGGAAAATTTTAAATTTAAACTAAAATTTAAGGCTTTTTTTATGTGTATCTAGATGTTTAATATTTTATTGAACTGGCTCATTCTATTACTGTCTCACTGTGATATTCCTCCATAACTTCAATAGACTAGTTATCTAACCAGCCACTCCTTTTAGCTTTGTTCCACCTCAGTTTCATATGATACACTCTCTCTCACTCCTAATCTAGTTTATTTACAAAGTAAAGACCCAATTATTATATCTTTAAATCTAATTTAAACTATCTTTTCTTAAATATATTTTCTTTTTTCATTTCTCGAATTTCCAAAGTTCGGCTGAACAGGATTAATTATAATATTTTCTTTAAATCGCCCATTTTTTTTTTTTTTTTTAATTTAGTTTAAAATAAAAATCAGAAAAGAATTCTGTTTATGAAACATTTAATTAGATTTTTTGTTAAGTTTTAATATAGATCAAAGTAAAATACACATGATTAACATGTTAGTTTTGTTTTTTAAAATTAAACCTAAAAGTAATAATATCATAAAACATAAAAACAGCTTTTTTAAAAAATATTCTTCCTCTTTGTAACCCTCTTTATCATATGGAATTAATTAAAATATTTCTTTGAATAATTTTAGTTTATTTTTTTGTTTGTTTTTTAACGTCACTGTGGTTAATCGATACTGTGGCTATTCGATCGGACGATGCTACAGTGGTAGTCCTAAATTTTGACTATCCAGGTTTAATTAGGATTGGGATCTTTAACAAGTACCTGACATCGCACAGGTTTGGGACAACCTTTTTATGTCCCCTCTGAAGGACAGCATAACTAAGGATTTTTACTCCGATTAAAAAATCGTAGGACCACCTGCGGGTTTGAATCCATGATCTTTGGCATAGAAGGCTGTTATGCAAGCCATCCTGCTACAGGTGATCCCGTAGTTTTTTTTTTTTTTTTTATGAGATATATCATCCAACTAATGTGATATGAATATGATTTCATCCAATGAAATTCAACTCTCTATGGAAGTAATGTAGCATGTGATGAGGAGCATCATCATAAAAAGGGTCAATGATGATATTAGATTGAAAAATTCCATTATATAAAAATAGAATAGAAACTAAAAATTAAAGCTCAAGATGATTTGATGTAGAAAGAATTAACCGTTATGGTATGTGACCATTCCCGAATTTTGGTAATAATTTTAATTTTTCTAATTATTTATTTGTCTCTTCATCTTGACTTGATTTGTGATTATACATTTTTTGTTTTCTATGGCATGCCTCCAAATTACTGAGAAACTAGTGATTTGGGATCCAAATGTAATGTTATATGGTTACAATATAAGGGAACAAATTAAATACTGAACTCCTTACTGGCATGAAGGACAAGATTCAAATATGCCATTTGGACGGGGTATGAAGAACGAGTTACATTGCCCATAGCAGAGGCGAGTCATGATGTTTCTTGGTACACAGCCTGGTTCGGACAGCTGTATCCTCACAACCTGAGAGCGGCACCAAGATCTCCTGATGAAGCTTTTTTCAGAGACAACAAGACCTTCTTCTGTTGAGCTGAGTATCTTTGACCACCTGTGAAATAGTTATTGTTCAAAAGTATCACATTGCTCCAAGAAATATGATCAGGTATTTTCAAAAAAAATAATATGATTCTTATAGAATGTTTGGGAGGCAATCAAAAAATAATTTAAAAAATATTTTAAAATAGTTTTGAAATATTTACTACTATGGGATATGGAACAATTTTACGACTTAATGGAAAGGGTTTGTTCTGGAAGCCCTAGGCATGATATTAAAATAATAATAGGTGATCTAAACGCAAAAGTAGGTAAGGATCATCTATGCAATAACATTGGAAAATATGGACTACACTCAGATCACTCTGACAACGGTTTCCGTCTTTTGAATTTTTCTGTTGGCCACAACCTTGTAATCCTGGGTGTTAAGGAAAACAGATGAACAAAAGATTGCTGTTTTCGAACGAAGAATACTGAAGGATTTATGGGCCTATATGCGAAAATGGTCTTTGGAGTATAAGACACAATCGAGAGCTTTATGAAAAGTATAAGGATGTCCCAGTGGTGATATTTATAAAGATAAGTAGGCTTCGTTGGGCTGGCCACGTTCAAAGGATGGCAGATCATTGTATCCCCAAGAGAATAATGAGCTATGCGCCGGTAGGCAAAAGGAAGAGAGGGAGACCCTGAATGAGATGATTGGACCAGGTTGGAAAGGATACAGTGCAGCTGGGAGCGTTAGGCTGGTGGACGATGGCCAGGTATAGGGAAGAGTGGGGAAGGTTTCTTCTGGAGGCCAGGGCCCGAACTGGGCTGTAGCGCCGAGGATGTATGTATGTATGTATGGGATATGGAACATGAGAGCCCATGACTATGGGGCTAGCATGCCTAATATAAGGTTGTAAGTTCAAATTGCAGTCACAGATGGACTTTTTCAAGCATATAATTAAATGGGGATGCACCCACACCCTCTTCCCTGGGTACAAAAATAGGTATTAGGAGAGATGACTTACCTTGTTTCTTATGATCAAGAATAGTGGGGTGGAACTGTAATCGCGTCGCCAAGGGCCTACATGGGCTGTCACCCACTCTTAAGAAGAATAAGTGTTAAAAAATTAATTTTAAACTGTAATACTAATTAAATAGGATAAAAAAGTATATACTCTTAATTGGAATTTAGTTTTTTTAATTGCTTGTTGGTTCATGCTGCTTTCTTTATATAATTCAAAGACATGTTTTTTGTTTGTTTTCATTTGCTTTTCCTTAATCCTATTTTAATGGAAAATGGAAACTCCAACAAATGTTACTATTTGATATGAGACTCAAAAGACTTATGAATTGTTTCATTAGATTCACATGTGGAATTCCCAGACGGTCCCATGTTTCTAGTAGGTATATTGAGTTGAATTGGCTCTATCCATCTTTGTGTAGGCAGTACCTCCTAGGTGTCTGTCTCTTCAGACTTGTTCCTCTGTCCATTCAGTTAACACTAGATCCCAATCCATAAACTTCACTCCCAACCTTAAACTGATAAACTCCCAACCTTCTCACAGGTTCCATATCCATTTGTAAAGCCTTATCATTATCCACTTTCAAACATCAACTATTTCTTTATCTCTTAAAGTATCAATCTTCCCAACATATGTAATATTTAAAAGCTATAGATGATAACTATACATTATTACAAAAAATTTTTTATTTTTTTTATTGCTAAACTGAAGTCTTAAACAAGACAATTATCATTCATATTGTAATTTTCTTGTTATTATTAGGGGACTGCTCATCACAGAATAAAATTACTTTCCATTTCATTAGATGGAAACTTACAAATATTATTTCAAAAAAAGAAGAAAAAAAAACCTATAGTTCAACAACCCATGAAGGGTCTTGGGCTGAGTACTGTTTCCAGGCCATTGGCTGTGCAATGAGGTGATTAGCCAGAGATCACTCTCAGCCACCAGATTTCCCAATTTTTGGATGCCCACTTTATAGAGGCTGGGCCTGCCCCAGGAGGTCTAAGGTCCTCTACTGGCTGAATCAATCGATTAAATAATAATCAGCCGGGATTCGAACCCAGGACCTGGAGAATAGTAGACTTGTGCTCTATCCACTAGACTAAATAATAAATAATAATAATGAAGAAGGCATTTCTTGAGAATACTTACTTGTAGGATTTGATATCAGTTAGTGATGGTTTATGGAAGTCAGATTCTGAGGATTTGTTCAACCTTGGATCCTCAGTGTCAATGGCATTCATGTTCTCAATTCTGGCTTCAATCCCAACAGCAAATAATAATATCCACAACCTTAATGTCATCTAAAAAAAAAAAAAAAAAAAAAAAATTAAAAAACTATAAGTTATAATAATTTTCTCTGACTGCAGTGTTTGGAACACTTTTTCGCAATATTAAAAAATAACTGAGCTATGGGCATATTTATGGATAAAATTTAAATTTTTTATTTTATTTTTACTCTTTTTTATAATTATTTGCGTTTTTTTGTTTTGTTTTATTGGATATAATTAGTTGACCGTTGAGAATTAGTCCGGGTGGCGGTCGATGAATGAAACAATTAGGTAGTTTCAACCATTTATTTTCTGCCAACGTTTCGACCCCCATTGTGGATCATCATCAAGGCGTATTGTAGGTGAATGGAAACTCAGTACGAATGATGATGACCCACAATGGGGGTCGAAACGTTGGTAGAAAATAAATGGTTGAAACAACCTAATTGTTTCATTCATCGACCGCCACCCAGACTAATTCCTTCTAGTAGTGTTTTTTTGTTTAATAAAAACTGATAAATTATTTCTCTTTCTTCAAAAATAACTGAGTCATTGAATTAAATCGGCCGCCATTTTTAAAATAACCAGCTGATATCAAGCTCTTGGTGCTAGGATCATCGTTGCTTGGCATTTTATATTTGTGGCGAATTTCAACAAAATTGGTCCATTAGTTTCGGAGAAATAAGAAATGGACCGCGGACAAACGGATTTTTCTTTATGTTTTTTCGGATTCTACGTATTTTGAATTCTATGAATTCCTCAAATTTTAAGGGGGAGAGGAAATTTTGTATTTGTTTGGTCGATTACAAAGGTTCACTATTGAAAATAATAAACCTGAAATATATTCAATAGATGAAATTTATCTATAAACAACATAATTAGTATTCTTCAGCTCAATTCACTTGTTTAATTGTACCGATTCTCTAGAAACTCAAAACCTTGGGTTGCCAATTAGTTTGTATAGAAATAATTTATGACAAATCAAGTTCACGTAGTTTATTTATTTGATTGTTATTATATTCACTTCTTTAAATTAACCTACAATAACTATTTCATAGTTTTTTTTATTCTCTGGACTTGACCCTACCAGAAATTTTGACTTCTGCACTTGTAGGAAACGCGAAGAAGACCCAACTCTAGTTCGGAAAGGGAACTATGGCTTGGATGATTTAGTCCGGAAGGCTCGGAAAAGTTATTGAGCTGTTTTTTGGCAGGACACGTTGCAGAAAACTCACCCTTCAGTCAGTAAACAAATGGTTACTCAAACTTTCATAGCAGTTTAAAAATAAATAATAAAAATTGGTTGTGTTTGTTCTTATAAACCTAAAATATCTTTATTAACTCCCTAAAATTGTATGTTTTATTTACTGTTGCGATCTATGTTATAAAAAAAATTAAGAACTCTATAAATAATTAAGGCTTGATGCTTCATATTTCGCTTTTGACGTAATTTTTTTTTTTTTTCCGGGACAGGGTCTCTTAACAACAATTGATATGTACAATTAACATATCCAATTAGCCACAAGACCGAAGGATTATAATTGATTCTTGTTCGCAATGATATAAGAAGAAAAGAATGGATTAAATTATACAACAAAACAAAAGAGTAAAATAAATAAATAACTTCTGATATCTTAATGTGTAAAACAAAACTAAACATTGATACTGATTTATAATAATTGATCCATTAACTAATTAAAATATGAACAATAAATAATAAATTTTCTTTTTAAATTGAAATTTTATATCAGGCTTGAGCGTCTGTTTGGGAAGACAGTAGGTACAGGAACAGCTGGGACTTGAGTGTTGGTAGGGAAGAATCATGGCGGATATTAATAGGTAGGGAATTTCAGAGAGCAGTAGAGTGGACAAGAAAAGAGTGATCAAAAGTTGTTGTTCTATGGGTAGGAATATAAAGGTCAGAATGGCGCGATCTTTTCTGGAGGGAGTGGACTAACGATTTAAATTGCAGAAGTCTATGGATATAGGGAGGTAGCTGGGAGTTGATGGTTTGGTAAAGGTATGATCCTAGGAAATGTTGTCTGCGGATAGAGAGAAGAAGCCACTTTAACTCTTTGTATAAACTGGTCACATGAGACCTCTTGGGTGTACTGAGAACAAATCTTTAAAATATGTTCATAATTCGCTTTAGCCTGTCCTCGAGCACAGTCGAGAGGCCACCATATACCCTACAGCAATAGTCAAAGTGGGAGAAAATAAGTAAGGTTACAAGGAGTTTACAGGTGAATAGTGGAAGAAGATGGCGGGAACGATGGAAAAATTTGAGGATACTTATTGTTCTTCGGGAGATTTGGGAAATATGGGGTTTTTAGGAAGGGGTTTGGTCAATGGTAATACCCAGGTTTTTGGCAGAAGAAGTGGAGGTGATTGGGGGACCATTTAGGGTTGGACTCGGAAATGTGGTATGGGATCTGAGGAGGGAATTGAAACCTATAACAATCGCCTGAGTTTTCATAGCATGTAGCCTTAGTTGATTCAAAATTACCCAAGCACAGATTCTATTCCGATCTTCCTGAATATTGGCAAATGCTAGCTAGTAGAGGCTCGGAGGGAGAGAAGGATAAGTAGATCTGGAAATCATCAGCGAATAAGTGGTGGGAGCAGTGATGGATGGAATTGGGAAGGTCATTGATATAGGAATTAAAAAGGAGAGAAGATATGCTTGAACGGTTTTAATTAAATTTGTTATAATTTCTGATTATGTTTAGTTTAAAACTTTCCCATTAACTCATATCTTTATAAGTTACTCATGATCAGACGCTGGTAGATTCAGGAAACCTCGGCTTAATATATGGTGTAGCATTTATTGTCAGAACTTTAAACTCTTTGATTTTGTTATTAATGTATCGTAGAGCGTTGGTTCATAATTGTTTTTAATTTGTGATGCCTTTTCAAAGTGTCGTATTAGGTTAGAACTTTTTATACATAAGTTCGTTAATGTTTAACATCCTCAGAACACACTCCAATGATTTTTTTCTCGAAATAAAAAGTTAATTTGTCTACTTCTCATCTTTATTTGGTGTGTATTAGTTCGGTCGGTTACTTTATTAGGTTTCATAATATAATTTTATAACACCATTAAAACTTCGCGGTTAGGTGGCGAGGGTTGGAAATATTAAAGGAATTATTGCGGTTTTGCCCTTCAATACGCCTCGGCAGTCGTCGAAAACCATTTTACGTCTCCTCCAGAGGTCGGGTTTGAACTCGCAATATCAGGTATAAAAGGCTAGCTACTACATTGCAGGTGATCCCCCAAGAGACTTATTGAACAAAATGTTTGAAAGTTGTATTAAAATATTCTAATAAAATAATTTATGACAGCTACATTTTTAAAGATTTTTTAAAATTTTTTTTTGTGATTTAACCATGTTATTTCTATAGTATTTTAGCAGTTATGTGGTAACTCCAAAATATACATAGTTGCTTCTTATTCACATATATTTACAGCACCATAATTAGTCCAAAATCAAACAAGGGTCAAAATAAAGATTTATATAAATCAGTCGTAAACACTTTGCTAAAGATTAGCAATAACCAAAAATCTGCACATTAATAATAATAATCAATTTAAAAATGTCTCAGTAAGGAATGTAATAGATGTTCGATATATATTTTGGCCGCTCTACAAAAGAAGTCTTGGATAATTTTTTTTTTTTAATTTATTTAATTTTCAAATATCGCAACGTTTCAGCCTCTAGGGCCATTTTCAAGTCTCTGTAATCAGTTAAAAGTTTTCATGGCATTTATACATTTTTAACATCTAATATCAACATTTTAATAAATTATTTTTAATTAATTCGTTACCTACCATGTAATAAATTGTTTATGCACTTCAAATAAATTTATAATTGGAAAATAATAAGAAAAAAAAAATTGATAATTAATGAAACAAAAGTAAGTGAAAATATTGACAATTTAAATATATGTATAAAAATCAATGTTGCATTGGCATATAAACTTCACGTAACCTCCTCTTTGGCGCTTCATGCCACCTCTGCTACAGTATCCTTCCTTTATTGAAATTTGTTTTTCTTCTTTTAAGCATAAATTGCATTGCATATTCATTCTCGTAATTATTCATCTTTATTAGTATTAATTTTATCAGTATTTATAGATATTTTAGAGTAGTCTGAATGAAGATGCCCCACTCGATAATATACAAAAACAAAATAAATATAAAAACACTTTTTTCTTTTTTTATATAATGTTGTGACTGAGTAGGAGCCAGATGTTTATAATTCTTAAAATAACTACATTGAAGTTTGATAACCAAATAGATCGGTTATTACATGATCTGATTTAAATTGTTTAAAACTGTACCTGTTAGTCGATGTCACCATATACTTTATCCAAATATTAGTTATTTTTAAAATAAATCGGTTCCAAGGCTGACTTTTAAATAAACTAAAAGTGTAATCGGAACTGTTTTTCCCGAAGGGGGGACTATCGCAGACTGAAAGGAGGCGTCTTTCTGGGAAAACAGATGTAAACAAGTGTCTCTAGGAGATTCCTTTACAACTTGCGGTAAGGATTATGATTGATCGAACCTTATTATTCATTCAAATATTGTTCTTCCACCGATTGATAGGAATAATTCAAAATTTGATTTTTTTAATCGTTAATGTATAATTAATTGTAGAAGCTGGTTGAGATGTGCGGTTTAGCTGCGCTGACGTTTTGGCCTAAAGTTCACGCCTTCATCAGGATTAAGAAAAAATATATGTTTTCTTAACCCTGAAGACTATAAGGAATACATATACAACAAGAAAAAAATCTGGTGCGGGCAACACACGACTTCAATTACCTCCGTTTTTAAAATCGATTATAGAATTTTCAAATACAGTTAGAGATAAAAATGAGTGAAACTATTAAGCAATTCATTTAATTGAATTTCTGTATAAACTTGTGTTTTATTCAAAAATCGATTTTATTACTATCTAAAATAATCAGTTAGTTTTATCGGCTTTTCATCACTCTTTGTTAACTTTTATAAGCTTGTGTATAAGATGATATTGTTTCTAAAATCTGTAGCTTTCTAACTGTATATTATACATGTATATTACTGTTCTTAAGTTCAAAATAAAAAAATATATTTTTTCGTTTTCTCCTTTAGTGATATATCAAATTCGCATTGCAATTGCATGTTTAGCTGTTATTTATCAATGCTAACGAGATAATATAGTTTTTTTTAGGGAATCTACAAAATTAAATTAAATGTAATTTTCAGCTGTTATTTTTCAATGCTATGATAAATATAGTTCTTTTCATAAATGATAATATAGTTCTTTTTATAGAATCTACAAAATTAAAGGTAATTTAGAGAAAGAAAATTTAAAATATCGACATTCAAGCCCTGTCAGACTATTTCAATCAGGATGAAACCTACATGATGTTATAAGCCCATTGAATTTCACACCGATATAACAAATTTAATTAAAATCGTTGAAAACCGTTGTTGAGAAAATCGTAAAAAGGTGCAAAATGCATGGTATAAAGTGGCTCTTCTGGTCAGCTGATTTTGATAAAAAAGGTTTTGTTACGTCTCGGGCGTATATTTTTCTTAAAAATAAAATTTCAGTTTCATATTACTTTCGTTTACGCGCTGTAGTTACCCCACACAAAGACCTTTTTTCGGGACTTGGTTATTGGACTCAAGGGACCCTAAAACGTGTATTTCCTTTGAAAACTGGAATTCGAAAATTTTCACGATCGCAATACTTTCCCTTACTATATATTTCATATGTAGGTAAATGAAAGTAATAAGAAGATAAGAGTAATATAAAATGTTAAAAAACGGGAAAAAAAATATGACAACTGTTGGTGTATAAACATATCAAGATTATTCGAATATTACAAACACTAAACGTAAATAATGAGAAAGAGAATAAGGAAAGGTTAATTTAACGAAAATGTCATATTTTTTAAGACGCCTCGGTACAGAATAGAAATTGAAAGATTTGGCATACACGTCAGGTCTTTGAGCCAATAAGCTACAATGAACAGACCATTAACTAGTACCCTTCAATTCATAAACAAGGTCATTTATTTCAAATTATCTATCTCATCCGTCTCGTTTGTACAAATTATGTTATACAGTTCAACATAGGGATCACTTGTAGCTGGGTGGCTAGCGTAACAGCCTCCCATGCTAAAGGTCACGGGTTCCAACCCGCAGGTGGTCCTAGGATTTTTTAATGGGAGTAAAAAATCCTTAGTTACGCCGTCCTTCGGAGGGGCCGTTAAAAGGTGGTCCCGAGCCTGTGCGATGTCAGGTACTCGTTAAAGATCCCTATCCTAATAAAACCTGGATAGGCAAAATTTAGGGCTCCCACTGTAGCATCGTCCGATTAGCCATAGTAGCATTAAGTGACGTTAAATAAATAAACAAACAAACAAACAGTTCAACCTATATTTTATTGTTATTATTTATTGATCTATTATTATTATTGTTAAATTACAGTGTTTCTGCTTATAATGTCACCCCAGAAATCCACTGCAGAGAGCTCAAATCAGGATAAATACAAATAATTTTGAAAATAGGAAAATGAAAAAATTATATCTAAGATATAATGCTCCATTTTTAAACAATAATCCTAAATCTTCTTTAGGTTTTGTAATAAAAAAATGGTTTTGCATGTTTATTTAACGTAACTTTTACGGTAATTGGCCGATGCTACTGATACATATTTCATACATTTTTCCTATACAGGTTTATTTACCGAATACACTCCTTTAAAAAATCCTACAGTCATCAGCCGAATTTCAACTCCCGACCTCGGGCATAGAAATCTTTTATGACAGCCACAATACCACAAGTTATCCCAAAATTTGTTCTACAATTTAATCTTTTGAAATTTTGTGCAGCAACGAAATTTCTAATAATTTTTTTTTTTTTATTTTTATTTATTAATTTTTTTTTAGGGCGTAAAACAGCTTGGTCATCAATCTCTGGTAGTTAGTTATGGTTCTTTCTAGGTTTGATAGCAGGTTATTCCTGATAGCAAATAGCAGGTTACACCCAGTTTACCAGGCGCACGGGTATCCGACCAGGATTAGAAGGCGCCCAAGTTCGCCATATTAAATGATTCTGATATATTTACTTCAGATTTATTTATTTTATTTTTTTATTGAGGACCATTGTGATTGGGCAAAAAAAAATGGCTTAATGTTGTTTACCCCACAACATTAAAAAATTTTCTTTTCAAGATACGTAGAATCCAAATATCGAACAAAACTAAAATCCAGGGGCTTTTCTCATAAAATGTTAGGTCATTGTTTCGATATTTACACGAACGTTACAACGTTACAGGTCATGCGCCCATTACTCAGTTATTTATATAGTTAGATAAAAAAAATCACTGTGGGTAAATGATTTATGGTAACTGCTTAACGCACTTTTGCTTCTGGATATCTAAAAAAATAATTAGACCCCCTAAAGAAACAAAAATATAATCATTGAAATCAGATAATCATTAGGTGTGATGTCGGTTTGATTTTTAGAAATGATGATACGTAAATTTGTCTCAAAAAATCAGCATTGTAACTTTTATTTTGTCCTTTGACTCCTGGAGAACAATATACCCTTATAAACACGTGTGATCCTATTTTGAAAGTGAAGAAAATTAGTGTGAGTGTAATAAATTAAACTTTTGTTAATAGATAATTGAGCTGATTGCATCGCGGAGACTCAAATGGGCGAGTAAAGTTGTTGGGCTCGATGACGAGCGGATTCCGAGAAAGTTGGTATTTGCTGATCCGACTGGTAGGCGTCCGAAAGGTAGGCCGAAGCGGAGATGGGAGGATTGCCTTAAGGCTGATCTCGGTGGCTTGGGCTTGAATGGTGAACATTGGACGAGTCTGTGTAGGCGGAATATGGTGGTATCGGCATCGAACCTTCGGGTTTGCTAAGCCTATTGTTATTATTATTTGTTAATAGATAGGAAGCGATGTTGTCTAGCGGATAGAACCCTAGTTTGCTGCTCTCTGGTTCGAACCCCGGCTGAGGCTGAATTATTTATTCTGGCATTTCAGCCGAGGAGTAGCCCCTGGGGTATGGATATCCTCCTGGGGCATACCTAACCTCTATGAAGTAGGTTCCAAAAATATTAGGGGACAAACCTGGAGGCTGAGCGTAATCAGAGCCTAGTCATATCCTTACAAACAGTACGAATCTCTATATTTACTGAACCCAAGACCCTAAATGGTTTGTAGAAGTAAAGGTTTTATTAATAAATTACACATTGAAGGTTTAATGTGTTATAACTGAGAAAAACTCAAATGAATTTATCCTTTTAATAACTCATAAAAATACGTAATCTGTTTCCAAGGTAATCTAAAGGTTTATGTTTACATAAATAAACACACACGAATAAGGATAATATTTCTTTTTGGGCAGATATCTTATTTTGTTGCAACACCAGCTTGCACACTGCTAACTTGCATTGGCCTCAAAAGCAGGCAATAAAAGCCACCTAGTACTAACCTTGAGCTCTATTGGTTTTTAAATGTCAGGAGGCTTCTTGACCTACCGTCATACCGACGGGGTTAATGCCTTTCAGCTATCCTTTTCCCATAAAATAATATTTATTTATTATAAACATTTATATTTATTTATTTTCGTCATGGAACCTATATGGGTCTCTGGAAGTCTATATTCTTTCTGAGGTTCGCCCATGAGATTTTCATCTTTTCACTCATGTCTTTCTTTCTTTCATCTGACCACTTTGTAGCAATCCTTTTATTCGTTGTGTCCGGCTGAATTACTTTGTATCTGTACGGGTTTCGATCTGTAATATATTGTTATGGATGATATAATTAGTTTACCGTTTGAGAATTACTGGAAGGAATTACATTGAATACATTGAATTTAATCAAATGAAAAACTATAAACACCATGCATCTCTGTCTTAAAGTATGTTAAACATTAAAGCCTAGCTGATCTTTCATTAATTAAGCCGTTATATAAAGAATCCTAGTCTGAATATACTCCTACCGACTCGTAATAAACAAACCATAAAATAATTTTTGGATTTTCTCAATCAATCCCAATAGTTATCAGCCTTATAAGCTAAATTTTTAAATTTATTTTTCTAAATTTCAGTAAAGCAATAAAAAATCCATTCCTGAGCAATAGATTAAGTTTCCATTCGCCCACGAAACGCCCTGATGATGATTCACAATGGGGGTCGAAACGTTGGCAAATAATATATAGTTGAAACTATTTAGTTGTTTCATTAACTGACTGCCACCGGGACTAATTCTTACCTGTAATATTTTCTATATTTCAGCACATGCAAGATCATTCCGCAGTAGTTCAGCCCATTCCATGCCTTTGAGGTTTTTTGTGGCTGAAAGTATCCATGATATAATTCTGTGTTCAGGGAGTCGATGCAAGTGTCCATCAAATTTTAAACTTTTTTTCTCATGTAAACAGAAATGTTTGGCAATTCTTCTGTGGTTTCATTGGTTTGAATTGACCATATTTCTGGTGCGTATAAAGTTTCTGGTTTGATTATTGGATTGTAGTGCTTCAGTTTTGTTTGTCTGGACAAACATTTTTTTATTTTATATTGGGTTGATGCAAAATTAATGCAGCTTTTTAGTAGGTATTGTAAATACGCCATATCTTTACTTTAACCATATATATTTAATCAAAATAATTTCCATCTGAATCAATGCACTTTTGCCAACGTTCAACAAGCTTTCTTATTCCACCAGAAAAAAAATCCGAATCCCTGGACTCAATGAAATCACGAAAAGAATTTTCAATGTCGTCCTGGTTTTGAAAATTTTTCTCCCTCAAAAAGTTGTCCAGATGCCTGAAAAAGTGGAAGTCTGTAGGAGAGAGGTCAGGTGAATAAGGCGGATGTTGGAGAACTTCGTAGCCCAACTCGTGCAGTCGTCGAAGCGTTGGTTGTGCAACGTGTGGTCTGGCGTTATCGTGGAGCAGGATCGGCCCCTTCCGATTCATCAATGCTGGGCAAAGACGTTGCAATTTTTGAGTTCCGAGTTCCGCCGCCATTTCTCGTGTGGTTTTGGTTGGGTCTTCTTCCACTTTTGACCTCAGCTGGTCCTTGTCCAGAGCAAGATGACGGCCCCGACCTTCCTTGTCTTCGAGGTCGAAATCTCCTCTGCGAAACTTCTGGAACCAACGCTGCACCGTGCACTCATTAATAGCCCCCTGACCCCACACTTCATTAATATTACGAGCCGTTTGCGCAGCGCTGCGCCCTAATTTAAATTCGTAAAAATAAATTTGACGAAAATCGCACTTTGACATTTTCGATTCAAGACCTTTGAACACACTGAACAAAACGATTTTACTAAACAAATTCATGGTGAAAGAGAGGGTATTAGATAAGGTTTGTTTTGGTATAATAATGATCAATGTTAGGATTAGCTTTGTTTACACAATTGGAATTAAGATATTGCAATAGAGGAAACCTGCATTAATTTTGCATCAACTCAATAGTTGGAAAGTGCGTCCACAGGCCCTATTCAGCTTATTCATACGTGAATCTTGAGATTTCTTTTCTAGGCCTGTAAGTTCCAACATTTCTGCCAAATATATATACTTATATATAAACCGTATAGCTATAAACTAAGGTCCTTTTTCGCCTGCTGATCCCAAACTGGTGTTAACCCTGAATCTAGTCTAATCTTTTGCTGTCCTCGAACCTTAGTAACTGTGAAAAAGACACTGCTAAATTGGTCCCGAAGAAACTGGTTTCACGCCCCTGCATCAGGGAAACCACGGTTCGAAGCAACTTGAGGTTGGTGACCTTTTTCAGGAAATGTGTGTTCAAAATAACGATATTTATAATAAGACCACAGCGTGCGAAAAAAAAAAAATTAAGGTCTTTTAGGAGCTGTTTGTAAAAAAGATAACTAGTTAGTAATTGATCTCCTTCATTTCAAATACTTTAGTTGAAAAGAAAGGTGTACATCTCTGCAAACCAATAGGTAAACGAAAAAAAAAACCTATATCTCTACAACCCATAAAGGGTTCTGTGCGTCTATACTCTATATTTTCCACGATTTTTCCAAGTTTTTGGTAACCAGTTTATAGAGGTTGGGTGTACCTCAGGTGTGTCTCTATACCCCAGGATCGCCTCACGGATGAATGAACAGAATCAATAAAGTTCTGCATCAACCGGAATTCGAACTTAGGACCCGGAGAACAGTAGACTAGTGCTCCATCCACTAGACCACGCCGCTCCCAAAAGAGGTAGAAGAGTATGAATACATCTGAACATGCGATGAATCCGACTTTTTTCTGTATAAAAAGATTTTGTTTAAATTTCACGTTTTAATTATAACTCTCCCTGAATTAGTTATTTATTCTAAAAGCCAGAAACTGATGCAAACATTTATCACATTTTGATATTTACTTACGTTCTAAAGTTATAGATGAATGATGTAATTAAAAAAATATATATTTAGAAAGTGATACAATCCAAAACAGTATGTGGTAAAGATTTTGTGAGCTAGTTGAAATAGAGACACTTAAGTCTATAAAACCTTAATGGAAATACGAGAGAAATGCGAGAATTAACCTGGTTAAATTATAGAGATTATTAAATAATAGAGTACGCTCGCATCTTTCTATCAATGCCATGCTATTGATGCCAGTTACATTTTTCTGGGCTGCTTCTTAATATTCAGCATTTTATTTTGCTCCTTTTATGGTGTGATCATTATTATGGCGATTATATTCGGAAATGGCCTTACTCCTTCAGAAGAAGAACTAGTCATGATGTTGGTGTCTGACTCTAGTCACTCTTGACATCAAGTGACGAACATGAACATGTATTGGAATTTGGTCGTAGAATATACCTGGCATATGTTTCAAGGCGTAAGAGCGTGTTTATACTGAACGCGTTTTGGCGTTTCAAGCGGTAAACGGGTTCCTAGAGTTAAATCTCGGGCAGACTTACTAGGTACCCGCTTACCGCTTCAGTCGCACAAATCGCGTGCTGTTTAAACGCGCCCTGACTAACAACTTCCAATATTCGACGGAGTTGGGTTTGGTACCTTACAGTATAACACGGTATCATATTCTATCTATGTCTTCAGCCAATTTGAGCTTCTTCAAAGATTTCTGAATTTGTGACTCTACCGATACCTAAACGATGTATTACTTCGATTTTAATATTCGTCTCATCATATTCGGAAGTAATACGGAACAGTTTGTATATTACTTTAACGAAATGTAAATGAAAAAAACAAAAAAAAAAAAAAATCACTTGGAATTACTTTAGATTTTTCTTTGTAAAACCAAGTATTAATATCTATCTATATGGATTTAATAAAACAAAATTCAATAAAAATCAAGTTGAATACTGCATTATTCAAAACAAAATTTGTATTAAGTTAAAAATTAATGAAAAAATAATATATCTGGTTCCGATCTATTTAAATTCCAGTAATTGGAATAGTGAATTTGATGAAGTAATAGAATTAATTGAATTGACTAGAAATTATGATGTTGTTCTTATCGGTGACTGGAATGCTCACACTGGAAAATTGAAAATATGTCCTAATGAAATTTTAGAGGGAACAAACTTAACAACTGAAATTAGAAATTCAAAAGACGGTAAAATAGATGAAAGAGGAATTACAGTCGCGGAATTTTGTGAAGATAAAATACAGAAATTTTTTGGTACAGAATTTTAATTATTAAATCTTTACAATCAATAAAAATAAATCATAACGTTACTAAAAAAAATATATATATAAATTATTATCAAAACTGAAAAAAAGAAAAAGGGGCAACTCGACAGACGGCTTAACACCATTGTCTTGTGGGCTTTGATCTCAAAAAAATGTATATATATGTTATTACTATTTTGTATATTATGTAAATAAAACATTTATTCATTCATTCATATATATCGAAATTACGGATTTTATTCTCGTAATTAATCTTTCTGACTCATCGCTTTCCTAGCCACCAAGAAAAGTTTGACAAACAGATTTTTGACAATCAGATAGTATCAAACAACTCCTTGCTAAATCAATCACTATAAACTGAACTATGATTAATGGTTTTGATTCATTGAACTTTTCAAACATATTTTTTTACATTTCAACAACCCAATATCTTAGGTCCCATCTTTTACGGTAAATACAGCTGATATCCCTCTCCATCCTAGCACTGTCCTCACAACCTACGCGGATGACACTTTTGTGTTATCCCTTCAGTTCCACATCACAGCCATTGAGGAATGGTGTCAGAACTGGAGGATTAAAATAAATCCTGAAAAATCCCACAAAATTACCTATACCCTTCGTCGCAAACCGATGACTTCCTGTTCCACTGGATTCTTTAATAATAGCCCACTCATACCTGTTGAACAAATCCGATGCCTAAGATTCCATCTTGACAAATGTCTTATGTGGATTCCTCATAAGAGACTAAAATGACTAGAAACTGCCCGTAGATACCGATTACTACAATACTTACTCGACAAACGTTTAAAACTTCAAATTTATTGCAAAAAGCTCATTTATTTTACCGTCATTAGACCTGTCTGGACATATGGAATCGAGCTTTGAGGCTCTACTAAGCCATTTAATTCCTCCCGTATCCTATCCTTACAATCCAAAATCCTAAATGCTCCTTATTTCGTCACAAATAAAATCATCCATAATGACCTTAATATCCCATTTGTTGCAGACCATTCTCGTACCATATATACTACTTTCAATTCCAAACTCCCAAACCACATAAACCCTCTTGTCCGCAATCTATCGACCTCGCATATTCCTGACAACCCTCCGAGGCGATTGAAAAGAAGATGGCCTCGAGATCTACTTACTCAAATAAACATAGAAGAACTCTGGGTAGTTTCTTCACAAGCCTTTTCACGCCCTTTATTATAATTCAGCACTTTTACTTGTTGTATTTATGTTATATACAGTTGTAAAATTCGATAAAATATAAATTAAAAAAAAAACAATCCAATATTGTTTTTAAGCATGTTTTAATATCTTATCGCGGCGAGATTACAAAGATCTGTTTACCCTGCATCAAAGAGTATATATCTGACTGATGTTTAAACTAACTCTAAGTACCTGGTTTGTTGAAGCTATGCAGGATGTTCTTGTTTTGAAGAATAATTGAAATGCAACGTAGTCCGTATCTTTGCCGCATGCCAAGTACTTGGATTGCAAGATGATGATTCTCCTAAGTTCGATAGATCAGAAATAGACATTGTTCCATGAAAGTAAACAAAGAGCCATGAATCTACCAACGTACCTAATCTACGATGTCTGATAGTGAAGAATCATTTTCTTGTTTTATTAACTGGTGATGTAAATAACATCATTAAAATATTTCAGCCTTTAAAGCGAATATAGCAGTACTAAAGATCCTTTATTTGTGATTGTTTTTCTGTGCAACAAGCAACCCAAACAAAAGCATTAAGGCAGCATTGCTAATAAATAAAGTATTTCTTATTACAAAGTCATAACTACAAAATATGAATATGTTATATTAAAAGATTTACTCGTATCAAGGACTTCGTGTTCTGTCATCGGTCAATATTTGTTGCACTTCTTGACTGATGAGCTTATCTCAGCATTCAAGCAACACTTCTAGTTTATTATAGAAATGAAAGAGCAAGTATCCATTTTATGTAGAACGTTTGTGCCTCAGGAGGGTTTTCCAACCTTAGTGTCGAACCATATTTGGTGTTGTAGAACTCCCTATAATTCCCTTTAGTGGAGCACTCGAACTCGGATCTTGTAATATCATCCAATGGGTCGTCCTGTTCCTTTGTTGCCTATAATTTATCTAGGCGTTTAATTTTTTTTTTTTAATATATATTAACTAATTTTAAATTTATTGTTCTTAATATATTTACATAAAAACTGTTTTCACAATAATTAAAATCTTCATAAAATACTTCCCTTAAGAAACGAAATAGAAAGGTTATTTAAGCATTTAATACGCAATTAATGCTGGTGATATACATTACTCATAAACGTTGAAATGATGTATCAGGATGTTTATAATGATATTAATTTTTGTAAAAGAAACAAAAAAAAATTATGATAAATATATAGGTTTCAAACATTCTACAAATGAATTTTAAAAAATCAATTTTTTTTTTCTAAATCTTTTATACTAATACAAATTTACTCGGAGAACAATACTCTATTTTTAATACATTTATTTATTCATAGTAAAGTGCATTTTATTAAAAATAAAATTTTCGGTTACTTAATTTATTTTATTTTAGTGCTTAAAGTGGATAAATGATTACACCCTATATATATATATATATATATATATATATATATATATATATATTTATATATATTTATATATATATTTATATGTTTGGTTATAAGTATTAAGACGGTATTTATATAAGTTAGATCGCTAAATGTAAAATAGTTGTTAGCTTACCTTGCCTTGATGGTCTCTGATAAAAGACTAGTAGTGCGGGGATGGTATCCAGAGCCCCTTGGTGGCAATAGTTGGAACTTAGTTCCATTTGAATTTAGTTTGTCTTTAAAATTTAAAAAAAAAAAAAAATAATGTATATTTTTTATTACTATACCTTATTGCTGATTATTAAAATATGCTGTATAATATTTAAAATCATAATTATTTGTTTCTATTTCTAGTTATCATATTAACTTTCAAATATACACTTATCGTTTTAGACAATTAGATGACAAATAATCATTGATAATTTTAAATATTTTTAAAGGTGATATTTGTTTAGTAATTTTTTATTTCCGTGAGCCGTCTTGTCCTTAATGTAAGCATACCTAACCTTCAAATATATATCTAAAAAATTTATCTTTTTTTTAATTCTATATTTTATTACAAGTAATTAAAAAATATATACTACTTCGAACGAATACCGTTATTTATATTCTTAACTATAAAAAACGGATAAATTATAATACTGGATAAGATCATAAATATAAATATATTTAATTTAATTTGCAGTTATATTGAATATCTAAATTAATTTATTAATATAGCTAAGTTAATTTAATCAACTAAATGTTGGTTCTTGGATAAATATACAATGCCTAAAGTTTAATATTTCCAAATTTTATATTTTACCTTTTAATTTTAAAATGGTCTTCTACTCTCTTCTCATAAAAAAAAAATAAAAATAAAAAAAAAATAAACTCAATACATGAGCTTGAAATCGAATATAAATAATTAGGGATTTAATCTGCAACAACCGAAATTTAAACTCAGTTTTATAAATTCTACAGTAGTGTTGGTTTCAAATAAACCTCTTAACATTTTTTTTATACAATAAAAAAAAAAAAATATGCGAATCTTCTGTAAATGTATTTAATACAGATAATACTCAAAATATATCATTGAAATAATATATTTATAAGTGAAGAAATATTGATGTTGATACGATATTTTTATCGTTTGTATTTTCTACAATTAAACAAATATATATTTAAATAAACAAATACAAATACTGAATTACAAAATATTTAAATAAGCAAATAGTTGAATAATTAATTATTATTTCGCATCTTTAAGGTAAATTTATTATTCTCAACTGCTAATGACGCATATGACATAATACATTTTGAGCCACATCCTTCAACAATAATCCTAGGAATAATTGTATAAAATATGCGTGCGTAAAAAATATTGAGAAAGAAATTTATGCCATCTGAATCGGAAACAGAGTAAGATTAAGGGATAATATTTCTTACAAATTTATAATCGATTCCAGACTTAGCTCCTTTCCTTAAAACTTTTTTCCTCGGGAAAAGCTACTTTGGAAACAGTACTTTGTAGATTATTCACACAGCCGACGCATTATTTACGGGGTGTTTGATTAATCTTAATTATTTGATAAAAATGAAAAAGAGATCCTTTCAGTTGTTTTGCAGTCTCCCGTGTTAATTGATTATATGTTCTCAAAAACTGATAATTTTCAATTTTCTCTATTATTATGATAGCTATGTTTACATTATTAATTTTGGATCGAATAGAATTGTTAATCACTGTATTCTAAAATTTTAATGGTTACTTAACAAAGTTGATTTCTGATTTTGCCTAGTGAGGACTTTATATAAATGATGAGCTTTGTATAAATTTCAAAAATGTAAAAAGGTCAGTTAAAGCTTCTATTAATTAATAGTGCAGATTCTGTGAAATGTCGTTTCCTTCAGCCACCAAATTTATTCCACATTACTTACTCCCTAGAGTTAAAATCTAATAAGTTTCATCAAAATGTTACTCAGTCCCTTTTGAGATATTCCGCTCTAAATATTTCGCCTTGGCAATAATCCTAGTTTCAAAATTAATATAAAAAAATCTGTAGTGATCACACGATCAAAATTTCTACCAGTAGTGCAATGATAAGAGTATACAGGAAAAAAAAATTAAGCTCAGACTCCTTTATACATTTCGTTGATTTTTATAAGAAACTTAGGTAAGTTAATGTAAGGATCGAAAATGTGGATGGTACTGTCTCATTATTCTAATTCTTGTTTTTCTGCTGAAATATGCAAATTAATTAGTGTTAATAAATTTTTTTTCATACCCTTAGTCTTTATTTACAATAAGAAATGCATACTTAACCTATGTATATACAGTATAGACAATAACTGATATATACACGATAGATATATACACTACAGATATATGATATATACAGTATAGATATAACTGATATTTTAATAATTTAAAAAAAAACGAACCAGTGAAGAGAATTTTATCAACTCCAAAACCAGCTGAATGTGTCACCGAATTCATGCCCCTTATACTCAAAATATAGATATGTAATTGACTCTTAATTTCTTTTTCTATTTTATTTTTATTTATTTTATTTTTAGGTTGCGATAAATAGTGCTATTAAATAAACATCAGTGAACAAACATCTCCAAAAAAAAAAAGAGTTATTTATAAATGTGTATATGACTGTACTCTGATATTATTAATTAAAACCTTTTAAATCCGACTTATATAGAAAAAAAAATACAAAAAATATTTTTCCTCTCGTTCCCACTCATTCTTTTACCCTCACTATTACATTCTCTTTCTATATATGTACATATAGAAACATTTGATTTTGAATTTTTTTTTTTATTTATTTATTATAGAGATATTTACAACTGTATTAACACAAAAAATACATCAAGTAAATGTGACTGTTCACACATGAGATATGGACATGATAGGAGTGAGAAGAATCTACCCATTGGTAGCACTTCAAAGGTTTTTTCAGACAAGAAGGTCTCGAGGCCATCGTCGTTTCAGCCGCCTCGGAGGAAGATCAGGAATAGAAGGAGATGAGGTATTGCGGACAAGTGGGTTTGGGTGGAGTGGTAATTTGGAGTGAAAGGAAGTATATCTAATTCGGGCTAAGTCTGCAACTAATGGGATATTCAGGTCTTTGTGGATTATTTTATTGGTGACAAAGTAAGGGGCATTTAAGATATTTCGGAGGATTTTGGATTGCAAGGATTGGATGCGAGAGGAATTTGATGGCTTGGTGGATCCCATAGTTCAATTCCATATGTCCAAATAGGCTTAAGTATGGTAATATAAATTAGTTTTTTGTAGTAGGTGGGAAGTTTTGAACGTTTGTCAAGTAAATGTTGTAATAAGCGATATCTGCGTTTTGAAAATTTAAATAAATTTCTTCATATAGATTAGTTGAAATAATAATTCAGGTCTTGAGTTAAAAATGTTATATTCTAATAATTTATATAAACAGAGAATGCTTTATTATCTATTTTGCGTATATAACTCCTTTTGGTTTATTATTTTCAATAATGAACCTTTGTTAATCGCAAAAAAAAAAAATTGTCCCTCCCCTCAAAATTTGATGGAGTACGTTTTAAGGTGCGTATAATCCGAATAACGAATAAAAAAAAATCGTCTCTCCTAATTAATAAATACCAATAATTCATTCGTAGAGAATTAAATTTTCGACAAAATGAAAAAAGAATAATTGAAATTGGTTTTGAAGTAGCAGAGATTCGAAATCAGCAGTATTATATGTCATTATCCTTTAAATTATTGCTTTCCATATAACTTAATTGCCTATCAACAGTAATAATAAACCATTGTGTAATAATTTGCAGCGTTTTTAACTATTGAGGATTGGTTGATACAGTTTTAACTTAAGATTAAAAAAATACATACCGTGTTAAGCTCCCTCATCATAGCCTGAAGTCTACGAACTTTCAACACAGAGTGCAGAGAAATGGAATTTTCTTAAAATCCTAGCTCAGTGGTGGGGGCCTCATTGTAGGCTATGAATGGTACCCAAGCGCCGCCTATCCGTGCCCTGAATTTGATTTCAGGGATCAGTTAGCTCCTAGTTAGATTATAGCTTGACCAGGTTAGGTCACCCCTCCCCCCCCTACTAGCATTTTTCTATACATACCATACATACTACATATTTGGGTAATAATAAGGGTTTACAAGATCTTTATCCTGTCAAGAATATAAATCAAATTTAACATAAATACAAACAATACAGTATAATAATTAGAAATAAATTATTCCAGTTACAATATAATTTATTTTAAAAATACTGCAATGATTAAACTCTAAGTTAAATAAAAAGAAACGGTTAAATATATAATATATATATATATATATATATATATATATATATATATATATATATATATATATATATATATATATATAAGTTTTCTAATGTTCTTAGGTTTCAGTCAATTTTTATTTAATGTCATTCTTATTTATTTTATATTATAAATAATTTTATTATATAATATATATATATATATATAAAATTATAATTATTACAATTTTATTTATGCAACCTTTCGAGAATTCTGTTCACATATCATGCAATTTGAGATAAAATAGTAGTACTTATAGTACTTACATAGACATATCTGTATACTCATAAACTTTGAAAGAACACAATATATTATATTGGGTTGATGCAAAATAATGCAGGTTTCTCTATTGCAATATCTAATTCCAATTGTGTAAACAAAGCTAATCCTAACATTAATCATAATTATCCAAACAAACCTATCTATACATCTTCAACCAGGAATTTGTTTAGTAAAATCGTTTTGTTCAGTGTGTTCAAAGGTCTTGAAATCGAAATGTCAAAGTGCGATTTTTCGTCAAATTGATTTTTAACGAATTTAATATTAGGGCGCAGCGCTGCGGGAAACGGCTCGTAATATTAATGTAAGTTGGGGTCAGGGGGCTATTAATGAGTGCACGTGCAGCGTTGGTTCAGAAGTTCGCAGATGAGATTTCGACCTCGAAGACAAGGAAGGTCGGGGCCGTCATCTTGCTCTGGACAACGACCAGCTGAGGTCAAAAGTGGAAGAAGACCCAACCAAAACCAACACGAGAAATGCGCGGAACTCGGAACTCAAAAATTGCAACGTCTTTGCCCAGCATTGATGAATCGAAGGCCGATCCTGCTCCACGATAACGCCAGACCACACGTTGCACATCCAACGCTTCGACGACTGCACGAGTTGGCTACGAAGTTCTCCAACATCCGCCTTATTCAACCTGCCTCTCTCCTACAGACTTCCACTTTTTCAGGCATCCGACAACTTTTTGAGGGAGAAAAATTTTCAAAACCAGGACGACATTGAAAATTCTTTTCGTGATTTCATTGAGTCCAGGGATTCGGATTTTTTTTCTGGTGGAATAAGAAAGCTTGTTGAACGTTGGCAAAAGTGCATTGATTCAGATGGAAATTATTTTGATTAAATATATATGGTTAAAGTAAAGATATGGCGTATTTACAATACCTACTAAAAACCTGCATTAATTTTGCATCAACCCAATATATTTATTACACGTGATTATACAATCCAACTAAATTTATTACATTGTCTGACAGGGGTTCATATTGTGATGCGAAAAGGCAAATATGGTATTTTCCAGTATTCCACAAACTAGTGTAATGGGGTAGAAAGGAGCATTAATAGTTTTTGGTTCTGTGGGAAAGGGTATAAAGGTTGGTTAGAAAGAAATGTTTCACATTTCTTGTTAATGAATTGAGAGTTTGAATTGAAGGTGATAGTAGATATAGGAAGGGTGCGATGGTTTGTTGTAGGAAAGATCCGACGATATATATTTATGGCCTATAAATATATATTTATGATATATATTTATGGCCTTCATGCTGTTGAAATTAAGTTACGGTATGTGATTGCTGTTCGCATGTTTTTGAATTTTTGACTTAGTCACTTACTACCCCAGATTATAATTATTATTATGACTCATATAGAGCGAAAAGAAACCAATATCTTAATATTTTCCTCTTTATAATCAATTTTATATTCATAGTTATGTCGCTGACTTAGCCCGAACCAGGTACCGTTCCTTCCATGACAAACTCCATTCCCACTACAATCCATTTGTTTCAATCCTTGCTTCCTCATCGATCCCTGACAATCCTCCGAGGCGTCTCAAAAGAAGATGGCCACGAGACCTTCCAGTTTAGAATATTTTTAGAGTGCTGCCACTGGGTAGTGGCTCCACATGTATTTCATGACCATTTTCTATATAACCATCACATTTACTTGATGTATTTTTTTTAAATACAGTTGTAGACATCAATAAATATGTTAAAAAAAAAAAAAAAATATTCATAGTAATATTCCCATATTTTGTTTGAGGTTGAGAGAAATAATTTGGCATCTGATCGCAAATGTGCAGAATACTACATTACTATATTATCACAAGCTACTATACTATATATATAATAACTATATTATCATAGCTAAAAGAAATATCGGTTAAAAAAAAAAGAAATTTTACCTCTACAACTCATGAAGGGTCTTGGGCTCATTACAAATAGAGATCAGGCCAAGATCACACCCATCCGCCAGGTTTCCCCTATTACCAACTTTATAGTGGCTGGGTGCTGTGCCCCAGGAGGGTCTCCAAACCCCAGGGCTGCTCCAAATATTGAAATATCGGAATAAATAATTTTCAGCTACAGCCGAGATTCCAACCTGAGATCTGGAAATCTGTAGACTAGCGCTCTACCCACTAGACCATACCGCCCCCATCTGTTTTTAATCTTAAATAAATACATCTTTTAAATACGATAAATATTGGTTTCCAAAATTTCTTATTTATAAATACAGCGTCTTCTTTGCAAGAAAAGTTATTTCTCCTTGCCTGACTATTATTTGTATATTTTAGGGAACATAATCAAAATAGATGACATCTTATAATTACTTGACTGACATCTTATAATATTATTTGTATACTTTTACTTACCTGAATATGAGATATACAGTGAGGCGATCGTGAAAATTTTCGAATTCCAGTTTTCAACGGAAATACGCGTTTTAGGATCACTTGGGTCCAAATAACCAAGTCCTGCAAGAAGGTTTGTGTGCCAGTGTGTTTGTAGTAAGTCCATCACAAAAACGAAAAGGTGTACTAAACTATATTTCATATTTGAGACAACTATACGCCTGAAATGTTACAGCAGCTTTTTCACTAAAATTACCGAACCAGAAGTAGTACTTTATACCATTCATTTTGCACCTTTTTGCGATTTTCTCGAAAACGGTTCCGACGATTTTGATTAAACTCGCTATATTGATGTAAAATATTATGGGCTTTAATATCGTGTAGTTTTCATTCTGATGCAAATGGTCTGACAGGGCTTAAATGCCGATATTTTAAATTGTCTTCCTTTAAAGTACCTTTAATTTTGTAGATTCTATAAAAATAACAATATCGTCTTGTTAACATTGATAAATAACAGCTAAATCTGCTAGTTAAGCGAATTTGAAAAGCTACTAAAGGAGAAAACTGAAAAAATATTTTTTTAATGCAATTTTTTGTTTTTGAACATAAGAACAGTAGTCTACACGTATGATATACCATTGGAAAGCTAAAGATTTTAGAAAAAAATATTATCTCATACACAAGCTTTAAAAACTTAATAGAGAGTGATTAAAAGCCGATAAAACTAAGTGATTATTTTAGATAATAATATAGTAGATTTTTTAATAAAAAACATGTTTCTATAGAAATTCCATTTAATTAATTATTTAATGGTTCTACGCATTTTTATCTCTTACTGTACTTGAAAAGACTTAAATCGATTTTAAAAACGGAGGTAAGTGAAAGTCCTGTGTTGCCCCCACCAGATTTTTACTTTCACTTACCATATATAGTAAGGGGAAGTATTGCGATCGTGAAAATTTTCGAATTCCAGTTTTCAACGGAAATACACGTTTTAGGGTCCCCTGAGTCCAAATGACCAAGTCCCGCAAAAAGGTCTTGTGTGTGTGTGTGTGTCTGTGGTAACTCCCGGGCGGAAACGGTAAGTCCTATGAAACTGAAATTTCATATTTAAGACAACTATACGCCCGAGACGTGACAAAACTTTTTTCATCAAAATGAGCCTACCAGAAGAGGCACTTTATACCATGCATTTTGCACCTTTTTTCGATTTTCTCAAAAACGGTTCCGACGATTTTGATTAAACTCGCTATATCGATGTAAAATTTAATGGGCTTTAATATCATGTAGGTTTTATTTAGATAAATATGGTCTGACAGGGCTTAAATGCCGATATTTTAAATTTTCTTCCCCTAAAGTACCTTTAATTTTGTAGATTCAATAATAATAACTAGATTATCTTGTTAACGCTGATGAAAAACTGGTAAATATATAAATTGAATAAATTCGATACCCAACTAAAGGAGAAAACAGAAAAAATATTTTTTTAATGCAATTTTTTGTTTTTGAACATAAGAGCAGTAATATACATGTATGATATACCGTTGGAAAGCTAAAGATTTTAGAAAAATTATCATCTCATACACAAGCTTTTAAAAGTTATTGGAGAGTGATGAAAAGAATATAAAGCTTACTGATTATTTAAGATAATAATATAATTGATTTTTTAATAAAACACATGTTTCTATAGAAATTTAATTTGATTAATTCCTTAATAATTTCGCGTATTTTTTAACTGTATTTGAAAATTCTTTCATTGATTTTAAAAATTTAGGTAAGTGAAAGTCGTGTGTTGCCCGCACCAGATTTTTTAATGTTATATTTGTTTTTTTTTCTTATAATATACCGTTAAAAACAGAAATATTTTAGAAAAAATATTATCTGATACAAAAACTTGTAAAAGGTAATATAAAGTGACGAATTGGGAATAAACTTATTACTGATTAACAATTGAATACAGTTAAATCATATGTTTCCAACGAATATGAATACACGTTTTACTAAAATAATCTTATAATATTTTTCAAATTTAGGAATAGTTAATAGTTATTAAATTAATTTTAACAGTCGTGTGTTGCCCGCAGCATTTTTTTAAAATAAAAAAATGGTCCCCATCCCATTTTTAAAAAGTAGATATTTAATAATTCAAATTTCCAGTGAAATTTGTTGATATAATTTTGTAATTTATGTTTGTTCCCGACAATAAAAAGAATCTTTTTATGGAAAATAAAGAATATCTGCCCCTCATCATATTTACAATATACACTAAACAATTAGTTATTACCATGATTTCCCTATTACAATAATGCAATGATGCACCAACGAAGTATAATGTACTTGAAATGACTCATAAAATGGGAAGGGTCGTGACATTCTGTTGTTCCTCGCTACTAATGTCAGGATTGCAGAACACTGTATATTTAATATAATACGAACCTCAAGTCATTCATATGCTAATATTTTGTTGAATGCGTTGACTTATTGTGCAATTATAAGTATGTTACAACTTTATTTAACAACATATCTTCCGTTTGATAGCAATAAGTATTTGAAAGGGGAAGATCCTGCCATTTAGATTTTGATGGCATTGTTTAGGTTAATACAGATAGACCTTGTGTTCCAACACGTCCCAAGAGTCCCAAAAAAATCAGTAAGTTTGCAGGCAGCAAACAAATTTTCATTTACAAATCTATTTTTCTCAAAATGCCAATTGACTGACGATACCCTTTTAAAACAAATAGGTAATTACACTAAACTATCAACCTCTAAATATAAAATACTACTGTTATAAAATTCTAAATTACTAAATGTAATTTTGTTTAATTATTTATGTTAATTTTTATTTCTATCTGTTTATTTCATTTTTATTTCTTTGTTTCGTTTCTCTCTTTTTTGTTTTCTTTTCTTAGTTGTTTTTTTTTTTTATTTTTACCAACAATACAAAAACAATTTATGTACAAAATAAATTTTAACAAATATGTTGCGCTTTGTAATGGGTTTCCAATCAATCTTTTAAAACTGTGTTGATGTATTCTATACATATAAAGATTGATGTTATTGTAAAACAAAAAAAAAAATATATATACATCTAATTTCCAAGATAGTTAAGAATTTATTTGTTTTGTTTTTTAATAACCTTACTTTTAATTCGAGTACTCGCTCAAAATAATATTTAATTCGTTTTAGGTAATATTCTATCCTACCTGTATCTATTTTTATTTTTATTTTTTTTTTTTTATTTTTTTTTTTTTTAGCTTACCAAGCTTAATACTTGATCTTTTGTTTTCTTAAGCTCTCTCTCTCTCTCTCTCTCTCTCTCTATATATATATATATATATATATATATATATATAAACTGATTACGGGATTTAGGTTTCCGCTAACTCCTTCTAAACCACTGGACGGATTTTGATACGGTTTTCACCACCATTTAGGGCATTGTACCGTGAAGGTCTGAACGGAAAAAATAAATTTTCTGTAACCAAGTCATACAAAAAATTATTCCTGAAATATAAGTATTAACATAGAATATACCGTTGGAAAGGGCAATATTTTAGAAAAGTTAATATACAATAAAATTAGTCTTGCAATTTAATAGAAAATATGTTATAAGCGCATAAACTTATGAATAAATGTTATTTGTAATTTTGTGGATTAATGAAGTTATGTTGGTTCATGGTGATCGTACAGATTATATACTTTATATACTTATATACTTTTATAACTATGTACGAAATCTTACGTTACTAAAATAAAGGAAAAATTGTTATAAACTAATACTGTTAATAATTATTTCAACTTTTAGATCATTTCACAAAAATAGTAGTTCCACTGTAAACTAAATGGGACTCACATGGAAACTAAATTAACGTTCTTACATTAAAATGTATTTAGAAAAAATTATTATGAAATTTCAAATTGTAATAAACCGAATAAAATAGGAACCGTTAAACACAACAATCAAATAAACTAAACCAATTTTGAATTTTAGACCAATTTATGTTTCGAATTTCTGCCGATGATTAAATATATGCAATTAGTAGACGTTATATAATAAGCATAATATTTTCTTGCTAAGTGCACTTATGAACTCATTATCCTAAAGTAATTAACTTTTAATTGATCCAACTGAAGTTTATTATACATAAATTACACTAAATTTAAATTGCACCCGTGCGAAGCAAGGGCAAGTTGCTAATTTATTTATATATATATATATATATATATATATATATATATATATATATATATATATATATATATGTATTTTTTTTTTTTTTTTGTACACAACAGCGACACTTTAAATCAAATGTCTACATTTATCTGAATCAGACTTAGGAATTGAAATCTGTTCAAGAATTTTTTTTTGTAAAAATCTACAAGAACATTTATAGAGGTACTCCCACAAACTAAAATTCAATCCAGAACCAAGCCTCTAGTAGTTAAGTAAGTGTTATTTTTCATTATGTTTTATTAATGAAAATTTCGTATATTATAATTCTTTCTTATTTCTTTTTTTTTTTTCCTTTTTTTTTACTCTTTACTTCTCTAGATATAAGTTTGTAGACTGTCTTCTACATATTCCTTTATTGTTTGTTTTCCTACTTACTAAGTTTGTGTATTTACTTTGAAACCTTATAGTAGACCGGCGCCAGGGAGGGATGTTTACACGCTCTCTGATTAAAAAAGGAGAGAAAATAAATATAGAGTCACTTATTAAAAATTATATTTCAGTATGTGTTTACTTTTGTTGATGTCAGCATGGTCTTAATCCAAACTGCAAAAGAATAACAAGAAAAGTCGTATTAGCTCCAGCCATCTGGAAAAAAAAAAAAAGAAAAATGTTTATAAATAGATAAAAATTATCTATAAATTATGAAAAATGCTTTAACAAGACACATCAAAACTGTGTTTATTTATCAGAAAATAGATATTTTTGACCGTCATAGAATATTTTCACCAGTCTCATAGAGACTAGTATTAATTTAGGAATCTGAAATGGAACCCTTCGCTTTTATAATATATATATATATATGTATATATATATATATATATATATATATATATATATATATATATATATATATATATATATATATATTGTAAAATATTCAACATTTTTTTTTAAATTGTTTAAAACTGTTACGTATGATATTCACAGACGTTTATTGCCCTATTCGTCACCTTACATTACCTTTCACAACTTTATATATAAGATATAAATAAAATTATGTTCGAAAAAAAAATTTACCTAAAAAAATATTTCATAATGATGGAGTTTCGTTGACCGTTGAGAAATTAGATGAGGAAGATGGTTGGGGGTGCGGTCATAAATTAGAAACACACATTTAAAATAAGTGCTATTTTAATTATGTGCCGACGTTTCGGCCTACAATGTGGGCCTTCATCAGGGCTAAAAGAAACAAGATAACAACCAATGTAATGTATAGACTTAAGAATTTAACTTTATATATAATTACATAATTTATATAATTATATAATTTATATAATAGTATAATTTAAGACTTAAATTATTAAGTCTATATATTACATTGGTTGTTATCTTGTTTCTTTTAGCCCTGATGAAGGCCCACATTATTGGCCGAAACGTCGGCACATAATTAAAATAGCACTTATTTTAAATGTGTGTTTCTAATTTATGACCGTACCCCCAACCATCTTCCTCATCTAAAAAAATATTTGTACTCTTTTCCTTCTTTGTCCTATAAAATTCGTAAAATCAAATTTAGCCATTTTTTATCAATGCTAATAAAATGGCATGGTTGATATTGGGGAATCTACAAAATTAAAGGTACTTTAAAGGAAAAAAATCGGTATTTAAGCCTTGTCAGACTATTTCAATCAGAATGGAACCTATATTATTTTAAAGGACTTTACATTTTACATCGATTAAGCGAGTTTAATCGAAATCCTTAGATCTGTATTTTGAGATCGTAGCACAGTACGAAGCGTATAGTGTAAATTGGCTCTTCTGGTTCGCCGATTTTCATGAAAAAACATCTCAGGCATATACACTCCTAAAATATGAAATTTTAGTTTTGTACAACTTATAAATTATTTTTGCGAGACTTGGTCATTTGGACTCGGGAAACAAAAAAAAAACGTGTATTTCTGGTGAAAACTGGAATTCGAAAATTTTCATGATTTCAATACTTTCAGTTACTTTATATTTCATATATATGTAAGTGAAAGTAAAAATACGAATGCGAAATCCCATATAACAAATTTTACATAATCTAAATATAGAAATTCGAAGTTTTGAAGTAACTGCTCAATTTATGGAAGTTCGATGCGATAGACAATGCATAAAACTACTGTAGTCCACCAACTTGTCCTGTAAAGATCCTAAAGCAAAAAGCTTAAAAAATGGCGTATTTGAACCACACACATACTTGTCATTATGTTAACCCTTAACCACTGATTACATATCTAATTAATTTTTTAAAAATTATGCTTAGAGTAATTAAAACGTAATGAAGAATATAGTGAATAACTTACATCTGTGATAAGGCCAAAGTCTAGAATGATCATATCCCCTGCGTACATTATCCACTCTCGCCGCCCTTGTAGGTAGGTCTGTAATACGGGCTGAAACGTGAAATTACTTTAGGGTAAGATCTAATATAATAGCTGTTATGTATCATAGTTTTATTGTTTCTAGATGCGCAAAATGTGTCTATTATATTACACGATTTTTCTTTTTTAAATAGATGAATAGAAATAACATAAAAGCCTGCCAAGACTAGCAGATTTACCTTCCATTTATATTTTTGTATTTAGATTTGTCCCATGCAATGTCTTGCAACTATTAAGAAGAGAGAGAGGAGAAATCGTTATTCTGTCTAGACCAAATTCGAGTTTTTTTTTTGTTGTTTTTTGTTTTTTTTATTGAAAAATAATAAAATCTTCTAAAATCAATGGCAGTGATTATTAGTTTTAAAAGAAACCATGTTGCATTTGAAAGATGTATTCTTTTTGTTATAAATTGTGGATCTGCTTTTGGATCAGAGTACCCTTCTTCGGTACTCTAAAGTAGAGTACTTATTCTATATATAGAAAGTACTCACCCTATAAAGTGGACATTATATTATTCATGATTACAAGATAAATCACAAACGATTACATACGTACATCACTCTGCAAATTCTTCGTACAGTCAGTCAAAATCAACTCATCCACCTCCATTGCATATAATTCTGCCTACAAATCACATAAAGGAAGTAGAATAAAAATCTTAATCACTGTGAATATTTTCAAAAATGCTTTTAGGCAATACTACCTTCACCCTCAAGTCGTGCGTTGATGAAATGATTTCATGTGACTTAAGAAATATGAAAAGAACCCAAGCCGCGTACATGATGGTCATCGTTGGCAGTTCATCCATACTTTCAGTGTACCATTTAATTACATATAATAAAGCGAAATATGAGCTGATTAGGCACACGACGAAACTCGAAAACACTGCGATCACTATTTGCACTCCGAACGTGGATTGCAGGTCTTCACTCAATTTTTTCAGCATTCGTTCACACCTCACTGACTGCCTCACAGCAAGCCGCGTCTTTGTTCCTTCCTCCTTCAACTTCTCGATAACACTAGTCAGCAAGTCTTCTAGAACTCTTACGAACACTGCGAACTGATATTCGGTGAAAAGTAACACCAGATGACAGTAATACTCAACAAAACTGACGATTTGCAGAGGTGTAAAGCTGTCAGGTTCGATAATAATTTCTTGAATGCCCGCCGATACGAGGAGAATTGTTAAGCAGATGGATCTCAGCGCCATCCATTTGAAAGGTCTCGTCCTCAATGGAAAAAATGTGGAAAAGTGTTCGATTTTAGCTATCAAAGTCATGAGAGGTTTAGTCTTCATTATGTTGATTGTAGTGCATGCAGTCGCAGCACCTGCTGCGCAACTGATTTTAAAACAATCGATGAGTCTTACTGCGTCCGTTGATTCCTCTATGGTAGTGCCTTCGGACAGTACGTAGGAAGTAATGACAACCATGAATAGCGTTACGAAAATTGAGTGAGCCGAAGAAAACCAAGAAAAGTGTAGGCGAGTGTTTAGAGTGGTGCACCCGATGATGTTGAACATCAATGAAAAAGGCTGAAAAACTTTAAGAATGGTGTGATTCTTGATATATGTTTTCAACTTGGTGATCGGAATCATGACTGGGATGGGTAAAGTAGAACGAAGCTATGAAAGTCATTAGTGTACTGATCGTTTTCCAATAAAAAGATGTCCCTACTGATCTATACTTTGTTTTTTGATTATTATAAATCTTCATCTGTTATTTACAGTATTATTACAACTATCAACGTAAAAAAAGAAGATTTTGTTAGTAATATTTTATTTCAAATTAATAATATCAAAATAGACTTGGTAAGGTATATAATGAAAGTTAAATAACCAATAAAATGAAGTATCGCAATTTACTTAATTTAAGTACTTACATAATTAACTCTGTTTGTTCACATAACTTATTTCTCTTTGTAATGCTTAATCATTTTCTTGCTAATTGAGGAAATTCACAAAGCTATACACCCACGTTTCTCGATGCATTTTTGTAGTGTAGGGTCATCACTCCCTACGGCTAATTTTGTGAGTGGCCACCATTTGACTGACGGGTCTCACGTACCCGGGGGAGAGGCTATCAGTGAATCCCCATTTAATTACCTCGTTGTAAAAGTCTTGCCGGGACTGGAGGATTCGAACTCACAACCTATGGCATGAGAGACTAGTGCGCTAGCCACTCAGCCACGGGTTCCCCCGTCTTATCATTAATATTATTAATTAATAATTTTATTAATTTCCTAAAACCTTAACTTTTTATTATGTATTTGTTTTTTTCTATAAATATTTGTTTATTTTCATAACAAATTATTTCATTATATCCTTCTGTATTTAATATGTATATATTACACTCTTGTATCAGTGTAAAAACTTATAAATAATTAATAAAAATATTGAATAAATTACCATTTTTTGTTTTTCTTTAGTGACAATAACAATAAAAAAAATTTACCCATATGTTATGAAAAATTTCCATACTTCATTAACATTTTTAAAAAATGATCAAAATAAAACCTTAATGTTGTATAAAATTTAGACTCATTACGACCGAAAATATATTAGTGCGTAATAAATAACATCTTAATTTATAATAATTAATTGAGGAATAATAACTTAGAGATTTTATTCAACAGACAATAAAATATTTTAATATTTCTTTCCAACCGCTTATATGCTTGAATAATATATGTAGGAAATTAGTTGTAAACATGAGAGTAAATAGAACATTGTTTTAACCTTATAAAAAAATAAAAAAATTGTGGGAAACCGCAGAACCAAAGATATTTCAACATCTCATTATTAACAATAATACAGCAAGACGTATCAGACTCACCTTGAAAGCATGTCAATTAACTTCGGTAGTGGTTTTATCTTAGGATTTTAATTGCCCTCCTAACTCAGGGAGGGGCTTTATTAGGGTTTTTAGGGTCAGGCTAATAAAAGTTAATAATAACTTTAATAACTTTGATAAGTGATGAATATACTTTTCTATAAATACTCGAAGTACTAGTAATGCTTTGAATAATGCTTTCTGCATCTCCTCCAAAGTTCTGAGAAGATCCAGGTGTTTTATTGAGTTCTGTCATTCTACCATATATAAAATGAAGTATTTTATCGAGGCGAGCAATGGCAAAACTCTTGTAGCGGTAGCTTTACGCGCTCGCTCAGAGGTAGCGCTAGCGGCGCCTACACTTAAATCACGGGCCAGACGAAAGAAGAGATAATACATAGAAATACTGTTATATTGAAAATTAATACGATTGTAAATATCTCTGTTCATGTTACTATTCTATAATAATAAATAAACCAATCAAGATAATTTGACACTAGCCTGGTAGAAAAGTTCTCACTAACAATAATATACATTGCTTTATTATCACAGCAAGCATAAGCATAGCTTTTCAGATCATCACTGGGTCAGAGTATCCCTCCCTATTCATGTCTATTTTATGCAATCGTCATTTCACATTCATCTTATTCCTTCCTATCTCCCTTATCTGATTGGGGTTCATGGCTTTTACCCATCTGCACCTATTCGTTGTTGTAGAGCTTCTATCTCACAGGACATTCCTTCCTTCACAGTCCCCTTTGCAAAGCGATGGGTGCGGGCTCGCAGGACACATGTCTGGTGCTACGGTACATGCTTCTATCACGGCTAGTCACCAACTTCCATTATATTCTTTTCCACATAATAACACGAGGGGCCTTCTGTTCTCCTGTCTCATCCATGATAATAACCATTGCTCAACACTCTCATTTGTTGACTTTGTACAAGTTCTGGAATTATTATTATTATTTTAAAATGCTGTATAAATAAAATGAAACTACAATTATTACTATTAGTTAACTGCAAGTTAGGACCACCAACAAGCCCCAAACGGATGACAATTAGCGGGTGGCTCGTCTCGAGGTTCGACCAATTAGGAGAGAAAGTATCACAAACATGAAAGAGTTGATGATTAGTAAATATTTATTCTAATCTGTTATCTACTAATAATTGATAGCATCGATCAGTTCAGCTTTTGAAATAATTCAAGTCACTACCTTGCGTGGGAATTTGTGCTTGATTGGACGAGTTAAAATACGTAGGATACCCAACAAACGTTTTATTGATAGAAAAAAAGAAAAAAAAGAGAATGATCCCCGTAAGGAAAAATATTAAAATAATATGTACAAACAAATGACAAAATAAAAGGCTTATCCATCCGGAATGTTCGCAGCCGACACTACCATGTATGTACATTCATTCGTCCACTGACCCCCATCGAATTCGAATTCCACAAGGTTACTAGCCTGCAGATAACCTGTCCTGTTTGTCTTAAAGGAATGAGAAAGAGCGTTAAAAAATGTGGAATATTCATAAAACAACGCTTATATTGATATATTTTTTTTCTATTATCATGATGTTGCAACATTTAATTAATTTTTTTTTTACATAATTAAAAATAGTCTGTCCAGGATTTTTTTAGGCAACCCATTCTTAACATATTTCCTAATATACTAAATTTGTTATAAATTATGTGTTCATTCTATTATCAGCTCGGTGCAGATCGTTTCTAGTTCGGATCTTCTACTATATCTTGTGGCAGCTGGACCTAATGAAGACTGTTTGCGTGTTGATTTAAATTCTCAGAACTTTATCATGGAATTTTCCAAGGGACTTTTTTATCTTTAAGGGACTTTTTTATCTTAGCTAAATGAGTTTAAAGAGCAAAAATCGTTACATGCACATAAAAGTATCGGCCTTATTAGAATTTATTTGATTATGAAGTGACCTAAAATTAAATATTTTATAGGGTCTTTTCTTTTTCATCAAAAGCTTCTTTGTCAACGACGGCTTATATCTGTTGTTTTTTTTGTATTTTTTTTAATACGTATTATAATATCAATAAATTAATGCTTAACAACTTTAAAAAAATAAAAAGTTTTTGCCTTCAGAATTAGTCTTTGTTTTTATTGTTTTACATGGAAGTTCAGAAGTGTATTTTGAACCAGTATATTTGGCTACTAAAAGGAGCCCGTGGGTGATCAGTTAGCGCGCTTGTCTCCCTCGCCGAAGGTTGTGAGTTCGAGTCCCAGTACCGAAGGGACTTTTTCAAGCATTTAATTAAATGGGGGCTCACTCACAGCCTCTCCTCTGGGAATGTGAGATCCGTCAGCCAAATGGTAGCCACTCTCAAAAATAGGTGAAGGGAGTGATGACCCAACCCTACATAAACTTCATCGAGAAATGCGTATGTATTCTCTCAGCAGATTACACCGCTCGGCCAAGGGATGGTTAGGGATGGCCTGTCGCGAAAAAATACATATTTGCCTACACGTCATTATACCCTTTTTATTTTCAGCTAGAATTTTAATCTTGGTTTTTATTTTTGTTAAAATAAAGACTAATCTATTCTCTTCTTCCCTGTTAGGAGGAAAACTTTACAGATCATTAAAACTTACACGTTCGTAGTAAGCTAATAATTATCTTGTTCCTTCACTTCCTCGAGTAGAAATATCTTAATTATAAGTTGTGATAAAATCTTTGGTTTTTCTTTTAGGTGTGCATTTAAGTAATTGTCAATTATTTAATAAAGCCGAAGGACATACGTTCGTTATCAAACGCCAACCTTCCGTGTTTAAACCTGATGATAATCATTAGATGTAGTGATGAACTTCATACCACAAGATTTTATATTAGCTAGTTCCTGAAGATCATTTCAGTGGAGAGACAGAAAAATAGGACCAAGAAGATAGACGATCAATGATGGTACAATAATGACTCTTGTGGTTGAATCCTCTAAACCAAAGGAAAATTTTGGTGGCTTATTTAAAGTATTATACTACAACACCGAGTAGTATTAGTATTTAAATATTAGAGGCCTGCTTTGATTCGTTTAAGTACACCTTCTCTAAATACTAACATACGTTGGTGATTTTTTATTGTTTATAAAATCGTTTCATTTCTGGTCAATTTGTGAAGGTTTTGTATTAAATTATTGTATTATACACATATTCTTATTTCGAAAGAGAATTCACCTCCCCCGAAATAGCAGTGATCCTAAATGGTTTTAATATTGTGTTTGACTAAGTATCTATTATACAAGAATCATTGCCTAAATATTGGAACTTATTATCTACAGATTTTTATCGGTATCAATTTTTACTTGCACTTACCTTTATATGAAATATATAGTATGGGAAAGTATTGTGATGGTGAAAATTTTCGAATTCCAGTTTTCGACGGAAATACACGTTTTAGGCTCCCCCGAGTCAAATAATCATGTCCTCAATTTTCTTAGATTTTCTCGAAAACGGCGCTTTGGTTTAAATGGGCTTTAATATCATGTAAGTTTCATTCTGATAGGAATAGTCCGACAGGGCTTAAATGCCGATATTTTAAATTTTCTGCCTCTAAACTACCTTTAATTTTGTACATTCCAAAATATTAAACATATCCTCTTAATGGCATTGATAAAAGAGGGCTAAATACACAAGTTGGGCGAATTTGATGAAGGATAAAAGAGAAAAACTATATTTTTATGTGTTTTTTTTAATATTAAGAACCGTAAGATAGACGTATAATATACCGTTGGAAAGAGAAAGATTTTAGAAACAATATTATCTAATGCAAAAATTCGTAAAAGGTAATATAAAGTGACGAATAGGGAATAAGCGTATTACTGATTAACAATTTTATGTACTTATATTACTTTATCGAAATCATGTTTCTAACAGTTAATGAATCACACACAGTGAAGATATTAAAATATTGCTTTTATTGTGAGAGCATAATACATATTTTGACTACAATACACTGTGCTGAAGAGTTTGGGTGACTACAAGTGTACATTCCGAGGTCTCCTTCTTTGAGTGTGACACAAGTAAATGTTACAACTAGAGTGATGAGTTTTGAGGATCAAAGGGTATATATAGCAAGGTTTTGGAGAGGGGATGAGGAGGCGGCATGGGTACCACAAAGAAAGTACTTCCAGGTGTTGGGTACTGTGTCCTAAGTACAGGTATGTGTTCTTTGTCGGTACTTGGTCAGTCCTTTCTAGGTAGCTGGTTTATGACAGCTTTAGCTATAGAAAAGGGAGTTATTAATAATTACTCTAGATTATTTATTAGTTAAGTCTCATTCTATAACTTAACGAAAATGAATACACGTTTTATTATCAACTTAGAATATTTTTCAAATTGAAGTATATTTAATAGTTTTTAACGGTCGATGTAATTGAAAGTCGTGTGTTGCCCGCACCAGATTTTTTTAGTAAACATTTCTTATTTTTTTAAAATAATTAGTGTTTATTACTATCTTATTTGTCGATTATTTATCACTCATCATGTGGGAGACCTTTTCCTAATTATCATATCGCCATTCACATTTCAAAAGACCACCTCAGATACTGTGATATATTATTTTAGAGTCCTCTTGTTTATAAAGAATAATCGCAATAGAATATTTATTCATCAATATTATTATTTTTCATAAAAACGTTCTCTGGTAATTAGCGGGTAGGATCTTAAAAAATATAATTGGCAGTAATAAGGAAGGTCAGCAACTATGGTTACTTATTCTCATTAAATACTTTTACTCACTCATTCCCAGCTATCTTTAGGGATTTTCCAGTGTTTGTTAGTATGACTATAGAGTGCATTGCAATATCCAATCCGAATGGGGTCTTATGATGGCTAGTGAACAATTTTTGCCTACTATATTTTATCCTACAGTACTTATCATACAGAAGTATAATCAGTTCATGTATAATGAAGTTCATCAGGTTTTATTCAGTCCCTTTCATGATATCCCACTTTTAAAATTGCTGATCGTGGCAATAACCCTTATTTGAAAATGTATATAATTAAAAGGACAATGCTCACACTATGCAAATTTTCACAAGTAGTGGAATGATAAGGATATACAAGGGAAAGAAATTAAGCGTTAGAGTCCTTTTTAACCTTCCTTGTTATAGCGCTAAAAAAGTTTCAGTTGATGTAAATATTGGTGAATTTTTTTAACCATTTTCTTAGCTACTTAGGTAATGTGTTGTAAGGATAAAAATGTAGTACTCTCATCATCATTCTAGTTTTTATTTCGTTCTTAAAAATGTAAAATTACCGAAGGTAATAACTTTTTTAAAGACAACGTCATTTTAAAAGCTAAGAGAATTTTATAACCCCGAAACCATCTTAGTCTTAATCACCTATCTATCATTTATATCACTTATACTCATCGTATAGATGTGTAATCTGTATTAGTTTCATAATTGTTCACTATGTGCCTTTTGAGATATTGTCGTGTAAATATCGTAAAAAAATGAATCTATGTCATTTTTAAAAATTCATAGAAAAAAATTACTATTTTCTTAAGATTGAATTTTTTACAGGAAGTAGGACTATGACTAATCTATATATATATATATATATATATATATATATATATATATATATTTTTTTTTTTTTTTATTGAGATATATTACAATTTGTTACAAAATGAACAATAATAATATTGATAAGAGACCACATTCATAATATGTTTACAGAAAATAATAATAATAGTCAAATTACATAAAATAGAACATAAATAAATTCATTATATACAATAAAATAATAATAATAAATAAAAAACAAAACAAATCGAAACAAAAACCTATTATTGAGATAAATAAAAAGTTGGCAAATAAATAAACATCTTACACACAATCATAACTATATACAATATATACAATTGCTAAAGGGACCCCAGCAAGCGCTTTTCCCTCCACTTGTGGAGGAAAAGGCGGAATCCAAGAGATCCCAGCGCCTCTATCTCAGCCGCATCACTGGTCTGAGCCAGTGGAGGCTGAGTTAGGGTGCTATAGCCACAAACATAATCTATATAAAAACAAAAATGAAAGATGAGTCTCTTTTCCTTTATATACTATTATTCCCTTAAAAATCTCGTTTTTTATTATTTTCAAACCACTGTCTTCACTATTTTAGTAATGTGTTGTGAGGACAAAAAATATAAAACATACCCTTATCTTATTGTTAGCTCTTGTTTTGGTTTGATACCTACACAATTACAAGAATTAGAAAGATGTTTTCAACCGCAAAGCTAATTTAAAATGGCTGCAACACTAAAATTGTTAGAAAAATATTTTATCTGCGGTTTATTATTCAGAAAGAGATAAAAAATTACTACTAAAAAAATGTTGAGCAGCAAGGTCTGGACGATTTTGAATGGATTAATCCATCTTTTTATAATTTTGGTTTATTTTATTTTTCCAATCGTTTGTAAAGCATTGGGTTATATTATACAATGTGACAAAAAATCTGTACTATTATAACCGATAAAGGGTCTTCAGTTTATTATTTAAGAAATAATAAACTATTCCTAGGCCAATGGTTGTAAAAAAAAAAAAAAAGGTCCTTTGGATGAGATCACGCTCAATCCCCATGCTTCTCCTACAATTTAGGATACCCACTTACTACCAATGCTGAGTGAATCCAGTTTCGGATGTTTCACTTTGTATGACGACTAAAAAAAAAACTACAATCAACTTGGCCTTGATTGAAATCGCAGTCGTTTGATTCTAGGTTGCAAAGGTGAAGTTTTAGCTCTTTCGGCTGCCACGGCCTTAACAACACAACATGCTAAATAATTATCCGCTACTGCAGGATTGAAATCCGGAACATAAGAATAATAGCCTAACCTTTGAGAGACATCGGTATAAGTAATTTAAAAATACGAGTATATTTTAGTTATTGAGATTTACAAAATAAATGCATCTACATAAATAAATATATTACATAAATCTATATGCTTTGTATATACAAATTATAAATTTATATACTTTTTTCATACATAAATACATTAAGTAAAGGGCATAAGAATCAAATAAAATGTCATGATACACACTTGGTCCTGAGGCCATTTTCTTTTCAGAAAACAAGGAGTGAAAAGGTTAGAGCGGTAATGTAGTTTTATCATCAATATTGTTAGATAAACTAGTATCCTAATAGGTTGCAGTTCGTAGACATTTTTAGAATCTTAGAAGATCGGAAAGAAATTTCTTTCTGGTGTTATTATTATTTTATAATGATTGGACGCACGATATTTATTAACTTTATTTATTTTTTAATTCCAAACCAAATGCTTAAACACCTTGGTGTTATAACTGACTAATCACTAATCTGACAACCTTATTCCTGATTGTTATATTATTAGGAACTGTTATTACATTGTTACTTCGAATACTTTATATTGTTGTGTTGATTTGAGTATAATTTACTAATATTGCAACCTTGGCCCATCTTTAAAGCAAAAGATAGACAGACCTCAAAAGAAAAAGGACCTTCTTCCCTTGAAGCAAAACATTCTCGAGCTCTTTTTTTTTCCATTCTAATCATTATATCGGAATCTTCTATTTTGAGCTTTATAATGGATATTTGATGTAGTAAATTTAAAATCCACATCCTTGTAGATCCTATCAATTGTTTTTTTTTTTAAATATTACCTTATTAAATTGAATATTTTTTTACAATATTTATTAAGAAATAATACAATCTGCCACAATCTTGGGCAATGAGTATTAGTGCTAGAAGAAGCCATTCATTCCATATGTACAGTAAAAAAAAATAAATAAATAAATTACAAATAATAATAAATAAACCTAAATGAAAAGAAAAATATATAAATAATAATAATCTTAACCACATTCATACATATATACAATATTTACATACTGCCCCTGGGAACCCCTAATCGAACCCCGACGCCCACAAGTGGGTGTCGTGGCCCGAGGCCAGGAGATCCCAGCGCCTCTCAGTCAGTCGCGTCACCGATCTAATAAGCCAGCGGAGACTGAGAGAGGGCGCTAGAGCCACATACTCTCAGGCATGAGTGGAGAAGCTGGCCATTGCCAACACTCAAACTTGAATATTATAACATAAATGTTATATGTAATGATCTTCTGATATACGTAGACTGCCACTATTTTTTATTCATCATAATATTATAGCTTGCAACTGTGCATCATTCGTAAAACTGTAATTTAAACTGGAAATATAATACATTTAGTAAATAAATACTTTCATTTTTAAATACAAAATGTCAAAACCCCGAGCGAAGATCTAGACGTCCTTGGCGGTTCTCTTAAATGATACAGACAACAGGTTTTTATCACTGCTTACTTTTATTTTTTATTTAATTAGAATTAATTATGATAATTTTTTGGTATGTTAGCCTTGTACTATTTATTTCTCGATTTATTAAAAAGATATTTTAACATAGTTCTTTATTTAATCGACTCTCATAAACTGTTGTAATACTGTTTACAAGTTAAACTTAGTTCTTCATTCAAGTCCTTAAGTGTTTTCTGTTTATATTTTAAAACTTATTTCAAAGACGGAGGGGTATATTGAACGAGAATTTCATATTTAAAATGTTTATGTGCTTCATACCAAAGCTTTACAGCTAATGGGAGTAAAAAATCCTTAGTTATACCGTCCTTCGGAGGGGACGTTAAAAGGTGGTCCCGAGCCTGTGCGATGTCAGGTACTCGTTAAAGATCCCTATCTTAATAAAACCTGGATAGGCAAAATTTAGGACTCCCTAGGAATTTTCTCGAATACATCTCAAATGATTTTGATTAATGTTTTTGTATATTTTTGAAACCTACACGATATCAAAGCCCATTAAATTTTACATCAATATAACGAGGTTAATTAAAATCGTTACAGTCGTTTTTGAGAAAATCATAAAAAGGTGCAAGGTATAAAGAGGCTCTTCTGATTAGTTAGCTGATTTTGATGAAAAATTGCTGTAACCCCTCGGACCTATAGTTGTCTTAAATATGAAATTTCAGTTTCATAGGACTTTTCGTTTTCGCGCTGGACTTACCACCACACACACAAACACACAGATCTTTTTGTGGGACTTGGTCATTTGGACTCAGGAGACTCTAAAACGTGTATTTCCGTTGAAAACTGGAATTCGAAAATGTTCGCGATCGCAATATTTTCCCTTACTATATATTCCATAAATAGATAAATGAAAGTAAAAATATTGTGGAATGTTAATAATGGACAGCGAAGAAAAGTACATAAGTATTGTTATAATAATTTCTACTTTTTATGCAGCAGTTGGGTAATTAAGGGTTTTTTTCCCCAACTTAATTCTTCCCATTCCCAACATTATTCATACGAATCCTTTTAGAATAGTGAATAATTTCCTGATTAATTTAGTATTCAAATACCTTGATCTATGGTAGTTTACGGGCTAACATCCATCCTTCAGTGATCCGATGAACTTGTCCCTCCAAGCTACCCTGCCGCAGATCCCCTCCTAAGGACTCGAGGTCGGACTTCTTCGGCCTGACTAGCTTTAGTCTGTAGCCAATCATGACTGCGATGAAGACCTTGCTTGCGCTTTCTGCCTGCGTAGTGGCCGCTTACGGAGCGCTACCTAAAGCGCAACCCGTTCTCCCGCTTCGTGAGTAACTCTAACTTTATTGCGGGTTTTTTTTCATAAATTAATTTAAAATTTAAGTGTTCCTTAACGCTATTTAGAGTGACAAATAATGACGACACAAAATAATAATGACCACAATAGGTATCAAAAAGTTGTTCCATTAATTAAAAAAATACGATTTTTTCAACTATTTCTTCAAAACTTGTTCGCTTAGATTTTGTGCATTAAAATGAGTTCTATTTACTAACAAGTTAACGAGTTTTGATTTTTTTTCTATCTACAGGATGATTAAAACTTTAATTATAATCATAAACCATATTTAAATAATTATGCAGTCGTTATAATCTAGATATTTATCAAACTGAAACACTTTACCTACTTAGATAATTCTATAAAACATTTATATTTTAAATTTCTTAATCTTGTGCTTTTTCAAATAACCTAATTTATTGTGAATTCGATGTCTTGTAACATTATTTTTTATATGAAAAATACGAAACTTTTAGAATTAATAATTGTTATTTATTTATTGTAATTTACAACTGTAATAAACAACACAATGAGTAAATATGTAGCATTCATTAAAAAAGTCATGAAAATGTCTTGAGAATGAACTACACAGTGGTAGCACTTCACTATAATTAATAATTTTAAAAATATTCTGTTGCATTAGGTATTTACTTTAGTTAAATAATTGGGCTTTCTAAAATCTAAGGCATTCTAAACCATAGCAATGTTTAATTTTCTGAACTATATTGAATTTAGAACACCACATTTTAACAATTTATCGTTTTTTGGGTTAGGAACACCACAAAACAACCAATTGTATGCCACTAAATTAACATTTTTTAGTACATATGTAGTAATATATCTTTTAATAAAACATTAAAAAATTTATTTCTTTAGTTTTGCTTCTAAAAATAAAATAATAATAAATTAATGAAAATAGGTTGTTTTTTTATTGAAGTATTATTTTTACAAGGATTCTAAACCTCTTTGGGACTTTATCAAACCGATTTCGAAAGTTTTCAATCACGAAACTAAGAATTTTTTGTAAAAATTAATACAACAATAAATAGATAAAATTCATATTAGAGTTTTTATGGAAATTAGTAAGCCTTTAGTCAGTATAACGGTTTAGAAAAAAATATTTAAATAAACCTTATGTCATATTTTAAACAATAAAATTCGCTTTGCTAGAATACATTATAAAAGCATTACCCACTTTGCTTTTCTTGTTTTTAGCAGATTAAACCTATGTGGTTTTTTTAAAATGATATTTGTTGTTTTTACAAAAGTCATTATTGACATTTTTAATTTGAAGAGTCTATAATTATATATTTGTGATATATTGCCTATCTCCTTGCTAGTAAATCTAATAATAGGTCGTTCACATTTGTATTATGTTATTAAAAATAAACATTTAATTTCGATATTTTCATGATATGATGACTTAATATTTTTTATGATTTCATTGGTTTAATTTCCGCGAACATAGCTATACCAGTGCCTCAACCTCACTTCGAAATCTGTTCTTCCCAATTACTTTTTTTTCCATTTTTTTTTTTTTTTTTTTCTGACTACAGTTTTGATATTAAATGCAGCTTATAAGTTACGAAGAAAAAATTTAGTCACATGAGAACTACGTTAATTGAGAATTCACCAGGTTACTTGAGATTGGGGTCACAGCAATTCTTTGCGTACACAATTAACTTTCTTGAGTGACTCAGGTCAAATTATAACTTCCTAAATATTCATAGCTTATGTTTTTATAACTGCTTTCATACTTCATATGATAATAGCTATTTCCATCAACAAAGAATAAAAAAAAAAAAACAGGTTCAGCACTATCACTACGGTTATATCTCATAGTACCTCACAGGACTCTCAATTTCAAATTCAAAGAACATAAAATTATTCCTTGATCGTTAAAAAAAATAAATAAGAAGTTATCAATAGCAGTGAAATTGAAAGAAACAGGTATAATAAAGACCGGTTCTAATAAAGTCGCAAAATGGCGATTAATAATAACTATTAAATATATATTACAATTAATGATAGTAGAATAAAAACAAATAAGTACTAATATGGTTTATTCATTGGATTTATTTTAAAGACTTTTTTTTTAAAGGTGATTTATTTACCATTCTACAAAGTAAAATAAGTAAACTTTATAATTTGGTGAACATTTTTAATTTTACTGCAGTTCAAATGATTATTTTTTATTAAATTTGAAGGATTTGTATTTAGAATTGGTGACAAGGCTAATATTACAATGCCAAAACTTTTCAATTTATTCCTTGCTATTTAAATTTGAATAGTGATGGTATAAAATGAACACATACCTTTGTTATTTATGTAGCCTACCATACCCATAATTTTAAATGTATTATGTATCTTACTTACGTTAAGAATACATGTTAAGGTATTATTCCATCGTATATTCTGTCCTCATATATTTTACTACAAATATAACGTTTCAGAAAAAGAAAGTTAGATAACTACCGACGAATTTCATTGGTAACCAAGAGGTGTAGTGGATTTCATTTGCGTAATATTGATTAGGCATGCAAGTGTGCTGTCTATGTTGACAAATAGGCGACCACCTATATTCGAAAAAAAAAAATTAAATAATATAATTAGTGAATAGGTAACTTCTAATATTAATAATTAAAAAAAAAAATGATAATTTTTAAAAATTGTTTTTGCCTCTACCCTATACGGTCATTGGCAACTGAGGCTTACTAGATTTGGCTGTAATATTTAATTTCTTTTAAATAGCTTAATAGCTTTTTTACTCTGTCTTCATCATCATTCAATACATCTTTTAGGATTCCTGTCTATCTAATTTTTCGTCTTGTTGATTGAATAGGGGACACTCTAATAATTGATTTTGGACAGTTTGTGGAACGTTTTTACAATATTCGCAGGTGGATGCGTGAAGATATCTAAAAAGGTAACTATGGGTAATCTGGCAGTGTCCAATACGAAGCCGCCATAAAATAATCTTCTCTTTTCTGGGAATCCTAGTGCTCGCGGTCCATTTTTTTGGTATCTTTTTTTTTTTACATCGAGCAGTTTATATTGCCTTGTTCTCCACATTGTTTCCCAGTTTTTGAAGACATTTTTCTTCAATTGGCTGATCCAATCTTCTACTGTGAGCTCTATTAGTACCGTGCTTTTAGTGCTGTTTCCTCAAATGATAATTTAAATAATGATTAAAAAATGAATAATCAATATCTCCATGTATGTAGAATTGATATAAAATTTAAATTACTGTGCTCATATTTCAATAATAAAAATGAATTTTTATTTACAATATTGAAAAACTTTATGATAACGATTGATTTAAATCGGAGATTATTTTTTTAAGGTTGTTTTTATTATTACGTCACTTTTGCTCTATGTAATCGCGATGCTACAGTGGAGTGTAATTTTGCTATCCAGTTAATTAGGATAGGACTTTAACGATACCTGACTCGCAAGGCCGGACACCTTTAAGTCCTCCGAGACGGTAACTAGATTTTCACTCCATAAAAATCTAGGACCACCTCGGTTTGAACCCGGACTTGCATGGGAGGTGTTACACTAGCCCAGCTCAAGTGATCCTTTTCTTAGGTACGGGTTAAAGTGTGGACTAAAACGTACTTGTGTCTATGTCCCCCAAGTTTCCATAAAAAGAAATTATACTTTAGAGTTTGAAAGACTGTTTCTCGCCGTTACACCTCAGACACAAGCTTAAAAAGAAATTTCGTCCGATTAGCCATAGTAGCATAAAAGTGACGTTAAACGAATAAACAACAACAACAAGCTTAAAATTCTGGTGAGGGTAACACACGACTTTCACTTACCTCGATTTTTAAATCAATGAAAGAATCTTCAAATACAGTTAGAGATAAAAATACGTGAAACTATTAAGGAATTAATCAAATTGAATTTCTATAGAAACATGTCTTTTATTAAAAAATCTATTATATTATTATCTAAAATAATCAGTTAGTTTTATCTTCTTCTCATCTCTCTTTATTAACTTCTAAAAGCTTGTGTATGAGATGATATTTTTTCTAAAATCTTTAGCTTTCCAACGGTATATCATTCATGTATATCACTGCTCTTATGTTCAAAAAGGAAAAATTGCATTAAAAAAATATTTTTTCTGTTTTCTCCTTTAGTTAGGTATCGAATTTATTCAATTTATATATTTACCTGTTTTTCGTCAGCGTTAACAAGATAATCTAGTTATTATTATTGAATCTACAAAATTAAAGGTACTTTAGAAGAAAAAAAATTAAAATATCGGCATTTAAGCCCTGTAAGACCATATTTATCCAAATAAAACATACATGATATTAAAGCCCATTAAATTTTACATCGATATAGCGAGTTTAATCAAAATCGTCTGGAACCGTTTTCGAGAAAATTGAAAAAAACAAACAAAATGCATGGTATAAAGTGGCTCTTCTGGTAAGCTCATTTTGATGAAAAAAGTTTTGTCACGTCTCGGGCGTATAGTTGTCTTAAATATGAAATTTCAGTTTCATAGGACTTACCGTTTCCGCCCGGAAGTTACCACACAAACAAACACACACACACAACACAGCACCCTTTTTGCGGGACTTGGTTATTTGGACTCAGGGGACCCTAAAACGTGTATTTCCGTTGAAAACTGGAATTCGAAAATTTTCACGATCGCAATACTTCCCCTTACTATATATAGTAAGTGAAAGTAAAAAGAACTGAAAATGCCTGATATTTTATTTTAAAAATTAGTTCTAAATGAATTATTGTGTCAACCTAGAAGCTGATCCCTTAAGTCCTCTTATATGATGTCTTGAAGTCTCATCAAGAAAAATGAAGTCAATGAAAGTTGATCCAATGGTTTAGAATTTCAAAACAGTAACTTTTGCCGTGGAGAGGGTTGTTTACTTTTGGCGAATCTTTTATATATTTGCATACGTTCACACGTTACGGTCGAAAATGAAAAAACAAAACAAAACAAGTTCTTGTTGTCTTTCGAATTCGTTTCCTGGAACCGTGCAGAGACAAGCCGTTTCTGCCATTGGTAGATTAAAGTGAGTAGAGAACTGTAAATTAGTTTTTTGTATTTTAAGAAGCGTATATTTTCCGTCGGAAAAAAAAAAAAAATTATAAACGTGAGAACGGAAGGTTGGATCGGCAATCAAAATGTAATCTAAAATTATATCGTGTGAACGCCAACAAAAGCCGTTTCAATCCTTTTAATTAGTCAGGCTATTAATTCAAATTGATTATATACAGATTTTGTTTCTAGAAAGGTATTCACGAATCTGATGTTATGTTTGATTAAATGCCTAAAGAAATTAGAACAGTGGAAGTTTTGAATACAGGTAGCTGGGATGACATAAATTAGGTTTTTTATCCTAGGGAGTCAGAAAAACTTGACCTGCAAGATGAAACTAGTGTTTAATCGTTTTGGGAACTCTAGTTGAACGCTATAAACACGAGATTGGAAGTCCGTAGTTTTGGATTTTATTTTATTTTTGTCTTTTGGATGGAATTCTATCTCTTGTTTATTTTCAATTTTTAGTTCCCTATTTAGAAATCTGAAGGACTTCCTTTGGAAGAATCCTATCATATCCTCCTATCTAGCTCTTAAGTGTTTTCTTTACGATACCCCAGATCTACCCGTAGCTAGCTAGATACCTAACCGACCGTGACGGGAATAGGTCGGAGTGAAGAGGAGTATGTGGGCGAAGGTCTGCCTGAAGTCGGGTGTCGATGACCCTACGGCTTGCGGTATTAGCACTTTGCGTGTTCGGAACAAGTCCTTTCCTAGCCTGTAATTATGAATTTTGGTTATAACATATGAAAATGTCTGATGCTCATGCCCTCATTTTGGCGCACAACCCAATAATAGTTTCAGTTCTGATATTTCTCTCCTGATAGGTAGCAGTAGATGGGGGGTGTGTAAATATATACTCTGAAATATAAAGTCTATCAATGTTATTAATTATATTATAATGGTTTATTATTTATATTATTATGTAATAACATATAAGTATATATATATATATATATATATATATATATATATATATATATATATATATATTTTTTTTTCTTTTAATCTTAATATTTCCTTATTCCCACCTGTCATGGAGTTGACAATCAGTGAATATGAGGTAAGATTTTTTGATATTGTGGCGTGATAGGCATGATGGAGAGAGGATAACCTCTCCTGGAGTGATTCATGTCAAGAAGTCCCTCATCCAACTCATTTTCAGCCTTCTGCGCGCATAGTGGCGCATGTTGTTAGTGGTCATATTTTGTGTAAATGTGTCGGTATGTCCGTGTATGTTGTCGTGAAAACGTTTAACACGAGCACGCCGGCGCCGATTTTCAATGTCTGCTCTGTGGGGCGGCGCTCGAATTAATGCCACGCTTCATCGATTATTGCCTGTTCAGACCTGTATACGAGTTGTACTTCTGCTAACAGTCTAATCAGTGCTTATTTTGGAATTTGTGTAATCCGTGTGTTTTTTTTTATACAAGCCAGTAAGTTTAACTCGAAAGGCAGTTAAAATGTGTTATTTTCTTATTATTTTGCCTTTATAAATATGGTATGCGCATTCCGATAAGACAGACTAGCGCGGGCCACGGGTCTTAAATAGGATCCGAATCTGGCATGTGAAAGTTTGTATGTAGATTAATGTTGCTAACGTACAATGGGGACTTTTTTTATAGTTCTTAATGTTTAGGATTGAAAAATTTCAATTTTAATAGTTTAAATAACAAAGTGGTCAAGTTACATTAGAAGCAACATTTGTTACATATGTGTAATATGAAAATGTTTTTTGGACCCAAAAATATAATTTTTTAAATTAGAATTCATTAATTTATGGTAAAAGATAAAAGAAAGGATAAAGTTATATTGAAAATTAATCAAAGTTATATTATGTATTAATCATAGGCTGGTTAATGTTGGTGTTTTATCAAAATAGCGACTTGTCAGTCAACACCATCACGTTAATTACCCTTGAAAAGTTTGCTAAACAGTTAAGAAAACATTCCAATAGAGGAACAGAGTTGTTCCCGAAATCGAGTGGCTCCTCAGTTCCGTCGAATTCTTACAAACGCGTGACTCACAATAAGCACACAGAAGGAATAGAGATCGATAAATTGTAAAAAGCCATTTAACGAAGATGCAAATTGGTCATGGTATTGACAAATGAAGTCAAGTCTTAATATAGGTGGGGTTAAATATTCCTATTGAGTCCAAAATAATGGTATCCGCTATATAATAATAACAAATAACGATATCAGTAATAACTACATTCTCTGCATCTGATTTTAATTGTTGCTAATCACTGACCTCTTTAAAAACCTCTTAATTTTAATAGTTGGACTTCAGTTTCTTTCCAAAAATAATATATAGACTCCCCGTATATTATTAAATGGCAAAATACTTCAAAATTCTTCATTGGTTTTAGCAATATAGAAACTATTTTATTTTATAAAAAAACTTATAATCATATTTATAAACTGACTATTTTAGTATGTTTTAATTATTTATCTTCTTGTTTTATCGACGTATATAGGTCAATTCATTTGAAATCGAACAATTTTCATTAATTTTTTTCCGCTGAACACTTTAGATTTTAATGAGTTTTTAACCAATTACTCGCTATCCTTTCATGAATAAAAATCCGTGAGTACAATTTTTTTTCGACAAATGATTTCAGTGTTGCAGCCGTTTTAAGTCAGCTTCGCGACTGAAAACATGTGTTGGGAAAATCTCTCTATTTCTGTTAATATAGCAGATATCGAGTCAAAACAAAAACTAACAATAAGATAAGGATATGCTTTATATATTTTGTCTTTACAACTTATTACCTTAAAAGTGAAGAAAGTGGCTAAAACAATTTATCAAAAATTAATAAAAATTGAGACTTTTAGAGTGTTACAGGTCTATAAAGAAATAAAGACCTACCTGTCATTATTTTTGCAAACATAGCTTAGCCACAGCCCTACTTGCTGTAAAAATTTCGATCTTGAAAACATATTCCTTGTTTGTATATAAATTTTCAAAAATGGCAAAAACTCGTTTTCGCTAAGTTTACACGGAAACATTTCTTCTATATTCTTATTGTTGCACTACTTGTAGAAATTTCGATCGTGTAAGCATTGTCCTTCGTTTTACTTTAATTTACTATGTATAGTAAGGGAAAGTATTGTGATCGTAAAAATTTTCTACTTCCAGTTTTCAACGGAAATACACATTTTAGGATCCCCTGAGTCCAAATAACCAAGTCTCTCAAAAAGGTCTGTGTGTGTGTGTGTGTGGTAACTCCCTAAAGTTCATAAGTCCTATGAAACTGAAATATCATATTTAAGACAACTATACGCCCAAGACGTTACAAAACCTTTTGCATTAAGATCGGCTTACCAGAAGAGCCACTTTATACCATGCATTTTGCACCTTTTTTCGATTTTCTAAAAAACAGTTCCGACGATTTTGATTAAACTCGCTATCAATGTAAAATTTAATGGGCTTTAATATCATGTAGGTTTCATTCTGATTGAAATATCGAACAGGGTTTGAACGCCGTTATTTTAAATTTTCTTCCTCTAAAGTACATTTGATTTTTTAGTTAGAAAAATTAGGCACCTCATCTTATTAGCATAGATAAATAACGGCTAAATATCAAAGTTGAGCGAATTTGATAAACAACTAAAGGAGAAAACTGAAAAAATATTTTTTAATGCAATTTTTTTGTTTTTGAACATAATAACAGTAATATACATGTATGACATACCGTTTGAAAGCTAAAGATTTTAGAAAAAATATTATCTTATATAAAAGATTTTAAAAGTTAATAGAGAGTGGTGAAAAACCGATAAAACTAACTGATTATTTTAGATAATAATATAATAGATTTTTTAATAAAACCCATGTTTCTATAGAAATTCCATTTAATTCATTCTTTAATGGTTTCACTCATTTTTATCTCTTACTGTATTCGAATATTCTTTAATCGATTCTAAAAACGGAGGTAAGTGAAAGTCGTGTGTTGCCCACATCAGATTTTTAATATAAATTTTTAAAGAAGAACTATTGCCAAGTTCAGTAATATTAAAAGAGGGATATCGAAAAAGGAACCGAATAAAAAATGATGTATCCTACATAGATTATACCTCTATATAATGCGTAATGTAGGATAACATTTTATTCAACCACAAATGTTATCCTACATTACTCAGTTTTCAAAATCTAATACATTACACATTACTTGTGCTTGCCTTGGAAGTGTTGCACCTTTCTTATCAACCTACTTCATGCCAAACCAAATTAATAACACTTGAACCTGTTGAGTCTTATCCATTAAATTTTATCCTACAGTACCTATTATATAGAGGTATAATATGTACCAGTTCATCATTTTTCACTGTCCCTTTTGAGATATTTCACTATAATTATTACTGATCTTTGAGATAGTCCTTTGAAAATTTATATTAAAAAGAAGGACAAGGCTAACACTATCGAAATTTCTTCAATAAGTAGTGCAGCAAAAAGACTATATAAGAAAAAAATTAAGCGTGAGACTCCATTCTAACCTCCCTCTTGATTGCCTCCTCTATGTTTCAGTTGATTTAAATTGTTTAAACAATTTTCTTGGCTATTTAAGTAATATGCTGTAAGCACCCTAGTACTGTATACAGTACTCTCATCAAGACTCTAGTTTTTGTTTCGTTCTCAAATATGCAAAATTTAAAGAAAACGTTATTTTAACAGTAAAGAGAATTTTGTAACTGGAAAACCACCTTAGTCTCAGTCACCAAATATATTTCACTTATAAACATCATATGGATGTAAACCTGTGTTAGTTTCATATTTTTTCACTCAGTAACTTTTAAGATATTTTCGTGTATACTTGAGTTTCATTTTTTATTAATTTTCGAGAATTCTATAGATACTTTTTTCACTGTTAAGATAATAAGTTCTGTGGACAAAAGACATAAAGCACATCCTTATCAGTTTTGGCTCGATATCGGTAAAATTACCAGAAATAGAGAGAATTTTCCAACACATATTTTTAGTCGGGAAGCTGATTTAAAACGGCTGCAACACCAAAAGTATTTGGCGGAAAAGAATTTTTATTCATGAAATAATAGATAATAACTGGTAAACATAAAATCATTAAAATCAACAATATTGAGCGGCAAGGTCTGCACGGTTTCGAATGGATTGACCCATATCCTAAGATGCATTTCAATTTTTCACATTGTAGGTATATTAGTTTTGCTGGTGTGTAATGTTTTTTTTGTTTATTTATTTAACGTCACTTTATGCTGCTGTGGCTAATCGGACGATGCTACAGTGGGAGTCCTAAATTTTGCCTATCCAGGTTTTATTAGGATAGGGATCTTTAACGAGTACCTGACATCGCACAGGCTCGGGACCACCTTTTAACGTCCCCTCCGAAGGACGGCGTAACTAAGGATTTTTTACTCCTATTAAAAAATCCTAGGACCACCTGCGGATTTGAACCCGTGACCTTTAGCATGGGAGGCTGTTACGCTAGCCACCCAGCTACAAGTGATCCCACTGGTGTGTAATGTGAGTTTATGATTTTAAAATTCCAAAATTTAAACTTACAAATCTTCTTTAAAATAATTTTTTTTTTTTGACCCGCATGAACGCTGTAACTATTTAATTATTCCAATTCATCTGAGTTGTTAGGGGTAATATTTTATTGATATACTGTATAATATGAGGTTTGTTATCAGTTTTCGCCTACAGTTCGCCCCGATGATGACCCCAATGAGGTCGAACGTCGACAGGCAGTAAATTGTTAAAACTATTCAATTGTTTCTTTTTAATGACCGCCTCCTAGACTAATTTCTTCTAGTAACTCTCAACCGTGTACTAATTATATCCTTTACCATGGTAATATTTAATAAATACACGTGTAAATAAAACATATACACATATTAACAATGTTCTTCTTCTCTGTATGTTCTACTAGTTAACATGGGTTTTTATTATCTTGTTGTACCATTCTGCATGTTTTCCACTCTATTACCCTGTGTTAGCGATTGGAATAATAGATAAGATGTTTAAGTGTAAGGCATGTTCTATTAATGCGTAGACCTTGTAGGAATCAGCAAGCATGTTGGGTGACTAATACATTTCATCATTTCCAAGAGAACCACATTTTTTCAAATCAGTCGTATGTTAAACGGGTTGTCTTAAGGAATCCAATTAAATCTTTGAATCAATAGAATTCATTATTTATGAGTTGGTTTTATTATTTACTGAGTTTTATAAAAAACACGACAAATACTGAAAGATGTAATAGACCAAGAGCAAATAAAAATAATAGATGACTACCTATGGACTCATGGTCACCGATCCCACATGTAAAACAAAGAAATTTAAATTTTGTGTTCTTTTTAAGTTTTAGATTTTCGACGTTTAAGAAATTTCTAATTTTATTAAGGTTAAGTTGAACTATCTCGGTCTATTAACACTTATTAAAATATAAGTCTTAGGAATGAAACATCATATAATTTATCTATAAATTGGTCTTTAAGATTTGATACATAGACACGTCTTAATAGTGCGGAAGTGAGGAAATGATTGTGTTTAGCACTCAGAAGTGATAATAGTGTATGAGTGTTAACTTTTTTTTCTTTTTTTTATTGTATTTGCTAAGTATTTTGAGGCATGAATCAAAAGGTTTTGATTTCATATTTTCAAATCTGAATTATGCTTTATTTGTTAAAAATAAGTAAATAATCGGTTTTATTTCTATTGGAGAACTGTACTGATCAGTAAATGTTCTTGGGTAAAACAAAAAAAAAATAGACGAAGCTGGAATAACGAGTTTTTACGGGGAGTGTTGTGAGAAGGAAGTGATTATCACTGATATAATTAGCGAGGTTTTAAGTATTTTATTGCCAGTCGTATAAAAAAAATAATACAAATTTGTCGTCTTAATAATATAATTTAAAATGCATGTAGGACTATCTTAGAGGTAACCAACATATTCCAACCAGAGTGGGAAGGTCAGAATTCGTTCCATGTGGCCTCCTCAAAATAAATAAAATATATCTAATAAAATAAATTTATTCCGCACAGACGAATTCAAACTGTAATTATTAAATAAATATATTACTACTTGCTGTTAAAATTTCGATTTTGAGAACATAGTCCTTTTTTGTATATGAATTTTCAAAAATAGCAAAAACTCGTTTTTCGCTAAGTTTACACGAAAATATCCCAAAAGGGGCTGAGTGAAAAAATATGAAACTAACACAGGTTTCCCATCTATATGATGTTCATAAGTGACATATATTTGGTGACAGACTGAGATTGTTCTCGAGTTACAAAGTTCTCTTCACTCATAACATAACGTTTTCTTTAAAAATGATTAACTCCTGTGATTTTGCATATTTGAGAACGAAAGACAAACTAGAATGTTGATGAGAGTACTGTATACAGTGTTGGTCCTTACTGCATATTGCCTTAATATCCAAGAAGATAGTTTAAAAAATTCACGAAAATTTAAATCAACTGTAGAAATTTCGATCGTGTTAGCCTTGTCCTTCTTTTTAATATAAATTTTCAAAGAAAGACTATCTCCAAGTTTAGTAATATTTATGGTAAAATATTTCAAAAGGAAATGAGTGAAAAATGATGGAACTCGTACAGATTACACCTCTATATAATAGGTACTGTAAGATAAAATTTAATGTCTGAGACTCAACAGATCGTCTCGAGACCATGCCTCAACATTCTTGACCACCATCTCTATCATAGTGAATAGTCACCATTTAATGAAGAACTGTGAAATTGTTGTTTTAGCCATTCATTGCTTAATAAATTTTAATTGATGAATAAATTAATGTTTATAAATTTAAAGTCGTTTTGTTTTTCTTGTACCACATATCATTAGAATGGTTTTCCCTTCACAGATTATGTTCTTTTGCTAACTAACTTGCTAGAAGATAGTGCACAAGGCCCTACGTGATTCCATCAGTTCCAAGGATCGGCATTCTAATCGGAAGTGAGAATAGCTTCCAAGCGACCTCGAAAACTTAGATTGGAGTCATGCGAGTACTCGACCTCTGTAATGTCCGTTCCTAACTGTCTTGGGATTTAAATGGCTGTAATTTTCTCTAAATAGCCTTCAATGCATCTTACCTTCATCAAAGTTCCTAGCTGATGCATACATAGTTTTTGTAGTTATCAAGGACAAATAGATCATATCTGTTAAATTGTACACTGTGCTATGGTTTATCTAATAGGGTGTATGAAAAAAAAATGACCATTTTATCAAATTGAAGATTTCAAAGGATTTAAAATAGTTCATTCCTGTTTAATACTTCATAATTCCTTTAGAGCAGTTTCTAAGCTTGTTTAATCCCATTTAACTTTAAAAAAATAATAATAATAAAAAGAAGGCTCAGGTTAGTTATTTGTTTCAAAGAAGAAACATTACAGTGCCCTACGAAATTCTCGTAATTTTAAGGCATTAAAAAAAAAAAAAATCATAGCTGCTGCATAGCGAAATCATTAAATATTAACGGAAAAGTGTCCCTGGCTGGCGACTGCGCGGTCTAAAAACATTAGCAGTGGAGAAACGACGTTGAAAGGAAGAAGGGGGTTAATGGATATTGATGAGGTTCCGGAAGAAGCTGTTGAGTCGAATCCATCGAAAAGTACTTGCGAACTTTTTTTTTTTTTTTGGTCACCTCTACTTCGCCTTTTTTGGATCGGCCCTGGAGAAAGAGTGGAGGATATATGCAAAGTTAAAAGCTCTCCGGAACCAAGACGTGAACTCGTAATTATTTTCTTAGATTCTGGTCATTTGGTTTCCTAGGCAACGCGTGCTAACCCACACAGCAACCCTTACTACTCGCGAGCTTTCCAGGGAGTGTGGTGTGTTGAATGATACTATTAGTCGCCAACTACTCTCCATGGGAAAGGTGTGAAAGAACAGTAGACTGGTCCCTTACAAACTTATTCTACAGCAATCAGCTCACTCTTCCTGTCGAACCAAAGAAAAGTTTAAAGAACTTCATGGGTTGGAGCTCCATCCACCGTATGGTCCAGACCTCGTACTACCACTGGTTTCGATCCAACGCAAGTTTTCTTCAAGGGAAAAAATATGATAATTTTGCTGAAGTGTAAATTATGGTGAAAAATTCCTTTGACAGCCATACTAAAGAATGGTATGAGCGTGGGATCGAGCAAACGGCTATCAAATGGCTAATGACGTTATTAATACTTTGAGTATTAATTGTATTTAATTTAAATAAATAATAATACGGATATTTGGTTGAAAAAAACGTATTTTTTTTTCTATACGCCCTATTATTTAAAATATAGGATGCTATATTTTTGACCGGCTGCTTTTCTTCGGTACCTTCAAAACAGTATTAAGTAATATATTTAATGTATTTAAAGGCTATAATTTTTGGAACCATTGCAGTTCTTTTACAAAGGTGTAGTGGTTACCTATATTAATAGTTGGCGTGCAGTCGAAGATTGAATTAAACAGGTTCCAATTACAGAAATTATTATTAAACCCAACTAATACACAGATTTAAAATTTAAACTTTATATAATGCCTAGAACTACGGATGAGAATACTGAATGACTAGTTATTACTAGCTTTTCCATGCAATATTACAAAAAGTTACCTTAGGACACTTTAGTCGGCTAGCAAAGATGGAATTTGTCTCATGCCTTCTCCAGCATCCACAACGGAAAGTCTTCCACTCTTCTGTATCTCTCCTCTTCTTGTAGATAGAACACGGCTGACCTCTTCTAATCTCATTCCGCCTCCTTGTCACCTCTATCTCTCCTTCTTTTCAAAAGTACCATATTTTGGAAATTGCCGATCTCCGCGGTCATGACAAAGGGCTGATAAGGGAAGTGCCTGAAGTCGGCTAATAGCTAAGAAGTTTCCTGAGGTATCGCGGGGAAAGGAGAGCCCAAGGGAGGTAGGTAACTGCCTTTTGGAACTTTTGCCGACAAAGGCTTATTAATATTCTGTCGGATAGTAAACAACAGAATAATGTGGACCCTAGAAAAAAATAAACTCCTCGCCCCTGAACAAGCTGCATTTAGAAAGCACAGATCCACCGAAGACCAGGTTGCATTCATCACTCAAGAGATTGAGGACAGTTTTCAAAGAAAGGAGCACACAGTTGCGGTTTGGGTTGACTTTGAAAAAGCCTTTGACAAGGTATGGAACGATGGGGGGCTGATGGTCAAGATTGCCAAGATGGGGATAGAAGGCAGAGCTCTCACATGGCTAAATAACTACTTGAGGAACAGAAAAGGCCGAATTTGCTTAGGTTCACAAAGAAGCAGACAAAGAACTATAGAAAACGGAGTACCTCAAGGCGGAGTTCTCTCACCAACATTATTTCTCATTTATATAAATGATATTATAGAAGAACTTCCAAGAAATGTGAAAGCTTCACTATATGCAGATGACTTAGCCTTCTGGAGCCATGCCACATCTATACTCGTAGCGAAATACAGGATCCAAACAGCCCTGAATGCTATTCATGAATGGACAGAGAAGTGGGCTATGAAAATAAATATATCTAAAACTAAATATACTATCTTCAGTCTCTCTCCGAACATCCGAGCAGACTTAAACCTAAAAGTAAATGTAAACAAGATTAGTAAAGAAGATAGTCCAACCTACCTAGGAATTGTTTTAGACCCGCGACTCACATGGAAAAAACAAATAGAAAAAAGCATCGTCAAGGCAAGTAAGAGAACAGCCCTTATGAAAAAGATAGCAGGCTCGAATTGGGGAGCGGATCACCAGACTCTCAAATCTCTCTACACTGGGTACGTCCGGCCTGTAATCGAGTATGGAATCAGCAGCTGGGGAACTGCAGCGCAATCCAACTTTAACAAAATTAACATAGCACAGAACCAGGGACTCAGGTTGATAACTGGAGCAATTAAATCCACTCCAATTAACAAAATGGAGACAACTAGTGGAATGCTATCCATGGAAAACAGAAGAGATGTCAAGCTCTTAAATCTGCAGACAAAAGCTAGAAGCATTCCAAGTCATCCGTTACAAAAAAGGACTACAGAAAGAAATGCAAACAGACTCAAACGTACCAGCCCACTTCACAAAATAAATAGCCTAATTTCAGAACACAATTTAACCTCTCTGCAAAATGAACAAACCAGAATAGTTAGCAACTCACCTCCATGGAATTCCCTTCTTCAACCCCAAATACACCTCACAGTTCCAGGAATCAAGCGAAAGGAGCCTCTCGAGCTTCAGCTAATGAAATCCTTATCAGTGAAAATGCTCAACGAAAGATACCCTTCTACCTCATGGACCCGAGTGTATACTGATGGATCAGCTACGGGTGCTATTGCGAATGGTGGAGCAGGGGTCCATATAGAATTTCCGAGCCGAAACACCCTAGACAAAGCCATCCCAACAGGCTTAAGATGCACAAATTTCAAAGCTGAAGAACAGGCGATCTTGGAGGGCAGCAAAATACTGAGACGGCTCAACAGAAACGCAGACTCAAAAATAGTCTTTCTGTCAGACGCAGCATCTGTACTACATGCCCTGAAGTCAAAAAGAAAACTAGGACTTCACACTCTTGTAGAAGAAATTGAAAATCTACAATTGCAGTATAGTGAAGTGGTACTGCAATGGATACCAGGGCACTGCGGTCTGTACGGAAATGAAGTAGCCGACCATCTTGCAAAGGAAGGTGCAGCACTTCCACAACCAAACTGCACCCAGACCCTCCTGGAGGCGATATCAATAAATAGGGCTGCAGTGAACGCTAAATGGAATGACCTGCACCCGAATCGCGACCCAGAAGACGCCTACTACAAAATGAGTAGAAAGGAACAAGTTGTGCTCTTCAGGCTCAGAACTGGCCATAACAGGATGAGGGCACACCTCTATAAAAAGTTTGGCATCGGGGAAAGCTCCCTCTGCGGATGTAGAACCGGTGACCAGACTGCAGAGCACATCCTGCAGACGTGCCCTCAGCTAGAAGACATCAGGAAGCGGATCTGGCCAAAACCTACCGAATTGGTGACTAAGCTCTGTGGTGATCTGGAGGACCTCAAGAGGACCATTGAGTTTACATTTTTACTCTCGGACATCGCCATTTGAGGGAAGAACGAAGAAGAAGAAGAAGAATATTCTGTTGAATAATATAATAATTATTCAATGACGAATTTAGAGCCCTCAGTATCCTCAATACATAACAAGGGCTTAAGATGAAGGACGCCATTGGTAATTATTGAAGGTAATTCCAAAAATCTTTATGATAATTGTTTATTAAGGAATTTTTCAAAGAGCTTTGTGTTGTCCAATTTCTTGATTAACTTGAACACAAAACTAATTAATTTATTCAAAAACTACATAATATTATTGAGCTTCTGAATAATTCTTTGTCATCTTCGTGGTATCCCGTCTTCTCGGTGAATCCTTGTGTCCTAAAGGTAGCTCTATCCGTACTTGAGGAAGATAAGGGGCTACTTTTGGTATAATGACATTCACTCTTTCAGGAACAGCGTGCGTCTATTTTTACTGTCGCTCCCAACCTATTCTATTAGAATTACAATATTTTAAAAATTCGTGTACTTGATACACTGTAACTATACCCGTTAGAAAGTAAATAAGAAGACAAGTCTGCCTTCTAGTTTCTAAGCTCTACCCTACTTCCTAACCATCTATAAGCAATACAGATAACGGAGTGCCAAGGATAGTGACTAAATTGTAAATTAAAAAAAAACAAAAAAAAAACAACAGCAAATTATTACATATTGGTATATTATTTTTAAATAATTATATTACGTTATAACAATTTATATAACTGCGTAGACAATTAATCTGTATGTATTACAATAAGTTAATCAAAGAGCTTAAATAAGACAACCAGCAATACTGTTAATTTATATTCAAGCAAAACAGCTAATCACCGCAGTAAAATTTAAAATGCCATAACTCAAAAATCTCTTCTGCTGTTTATTAACCGATTTCAATTATTCTTTTTTGGTATTGTATCTTAATTCTCTATCGATTAGCACTAACGAGAAGCCAAATTTGGTAATCATTAATTCGTAGTGCACAAATCAGACTGACCGATTTTGTTTTTTGTTTTTGTTCGTTATTCGGGTTGTTGGTTTGGGTTTTTAGGTCTAAAACCCGAGGTTCATCAACGCCGTTATATCGTTTGTTTATTATATCTAAATAATAATAATTCTATCGTTATTCGGATTCTACGTAGTTAAAAACCAAAGACAAATTTTAAGGTGAGAAGGTATTTTTTTTTTTTCTTGGTCGATTACAAAGGTTCATTATTGAAAAGTAATGTTAATAAAACCTGTACCTTCACAACCTATGAAATTTCTTGGGCTCAGTAAATGTAGAGATTCCCACTGTTAATATGTTAATAGGCATGGAATGAGGTGATAATACCGAGATCATACTCAGTCACCAGGTTTTACCCTTTGTTGAACCAATTTTATAGAGGCGAGGTGTGCACTATCAAGGGTCTATACCATACCCTATGCTCCATGAACTGTGTAAATAAACTTTTCAATTTATTTAATCGATTCTGTAGTTTATTGTTTTTATTTATAAAAGTTTAACGGCTTTACTCAATTAATCCCTCAGAAAAATAAGAAGCAGGAATCACTTATATGGAAAACCAGTTGCGTAAATGTCAGGGAGCCAAGGAAAATTCTCTTTAGATCCAAAATATTTATATATAGTTTCAGTTAGAAACTAAACTTCGGAAGATATGACTATAATTATTATTATCTCCGATCTCACCCTGTATACGCCCATTACATCTCTATCAACATTACTTTACAACAACCTGGTTTCGATTAATAAAAATAATGTGTTAACATTGTATACTGTACAATTTTAAAACATAATCGTACTTTAGAACAATCAAGATTATAAGAATTAAATATTTATGATCATTCGAATTCCAATGAAATTTTCAAAATCTACTTACAATTATTCCAAATATTTCTGACAAAATGCTTAAATAAAAGCAATATATAAATAAACTAGCTGTTGCCCGCGACTTCCTCTGCCTCCATTTCTGTTGTTATGAACGCTATTAAGACGTTTTTAACAGAATAAATTGGGTTGTCCGGAAAGTTCGTGGAGAAATATGGGCAAAAATTATAATTTATGAACATCTTACAGTTTATTTATTTAATCTACAAAGTAGTTACCACCGTTAGCGATTGCCCTTTCCCAGAGGCTTGGAAGGTCCATTATCCCTTTTTTCCAAAAATCACTGTCCTTACTCCTGAAGTACCATAAAAGGTCCGTTTTGACGTAACTTTTGAAGTGTAGGATTTCCCTTGTAGAAAATTTTCAAGGGAACGGAAAAGATGGAAATCCAAAGGAGCAATGTCAGAAGAGAACGGCGGGTGAGGTAAAACCTCCCATCTGAAGCTTAATCACTTTTGCGGAGTCCTTAAAGACACATGGGACCTAGCGTTGTCTTGGTGGAGTAGCACTCCTTTCCGATTCGCCAACTCGGCCGTTTCTCTTCAATTTCTGCCATTAATCGATCTAACTGGGCGCAGTAAAAGTATATATAGTTTGGTTTTGTGGAATCAACTTCAATTGTATGGATCCCTTACAATCCCACCAAATACTGGGCATCACCTTTCTTGGCGTCGTCGTCAATTCTTTCTACACTTCTTGTTTCTTACCACTTATATTTAAAGTATATAGTTAAACTCTCTCGGCTATGTAAAAACATGCTTTTAAATACCATGAATGAATTCTTCTGTTTTAATTTTATAAATTTATTTTATTTGACTTCATCAATAAATTCTGAGTATATTATTATTTTTTTTTTTTTTCAGCACCATATGTTGGAAAGGGATGCTCTAGAAATGATCCTAACTTCAATGAGTGTGTGGTCAAAGTGGGTGCACCTGCCATCAAAAAAGTAGCTCAAGGTATTTTAAACTGAAAAAGTAATAATGTAACAAAAAGTTTAATATACATCAAATTGTAATGTTATCACTTTGTAATTATTATCGTATATTGATAGTTAAAAAAGATTTAATGTAAAAATTATAATAAAATAAAAACCTATTTTTTATGTATAAATAGATAATAAATAAAGTATTTACTAAAACGTTTCTGCTATATACTATATTGAAAATTTGGTGTGTGTGTGATTGAGTACTTATGTCAAGGTTCTTAGACACCTAACTTTAAGCGCTAGAAGGCTCAAAGTATTTCTTTTAATCGAGCATTATCCAATAAAAAATAATTTTTAAAAAATCCCTAAACAGTTACGATATTTCAACTCTTAAATTTCAAACTTAAAACTCTTCTTGTTCTTTTTACTTAAAATACTTTGTCCACTTCGAGCACAGTAACTATTAATTCTTTGTAGTTTATATTTAATTTATTTTATTTTATTTCTCTCCTACTATCATAAGGATCACTTTGATTGAACTTGATCCTGAAATCTCTCAATTGAACCATCTGCCTTCTGCTTTCACATATCTACTTTCTTGGACATAACCTCTCTAACTACTAAGCCCTCTGTAATAGTTCAAAGAATGAATCTTTTTTGGTGGCTATGTCACTTAAACAGTTTAAAGTGTCTCTTTATTCCATATGTGAACCAGTAAAAGGCTCTCATGAATTGCTTTCCAGTCACCAAGTGGATAAGAAATGTTTTTATAAAAAATATAAGCCAAAATGTGGTCTATAAACCAAAAGAATATACACTCTAGGTTTGATAGTTTGGAATAATAGATTCTTTTTTTCAAAATCCATAAAAGCTTCAAGTAACAAACATATATTAAATAAAATAAATATATATAATTTTTTAATAGGTGATCCTAAATATCGCATCCCAAGATTGGACCCGTTATTGATTGATGAGATTAAGGTCCAACAGGGAACAAAGCAGGTGGGGCTGTCACTGAGCTGCAAAAAATGCCTCCTTTATGGCCTACAAAATACAAAATTTGTCAGAGCAAAGTAAGCTTTTATATTCAATTTATTCATTTGTTATTATAATTTTATACTAAATTTTCGGTATAAAATTACACCTATATTATATCAGTTTATTGATTCAATTCAACTGATAAGAAAGAAATATTTATTCCTAACAGATTCATTTTCTAGCATTTAATTTTACCTAAATGTTATTGGTTATATGTGTAGTTTGCTTAAGAGGTTCTATTAATTTTTAATAATGCTATTTTTACTATAAATTATATACTTTGTCAAAAAACAATTTTTTATAATTTTTAACTTACCCAAAACTCAAAACTGATTAATCATTTTTTTCTAAATGAAAATTAAAAATCAATTCTAGAGTATCTATTCAGTATATATTGCTATTCACATCAAGAGTGAATATGTTCTGAAATACTGTAGAAACAGATTAATTTTTCAACTCAAACTTTGGAATGATCTAGTTTTGCTTACTCTTTCAAATAAGTATTAATATCTGATAACTATAACTGAGTTCAGCAACATTAAATTCTAAACTAGATTTAAATCAACCAATTTAAACAAGAATGGCTGTATTTTTTTGTAACGTCTGATGTAATTATACAACATTGACATAAATTCCATTGGTTTCATGCATCCCAAGTCCATTCAAGATTTTTTCTTTTCTCCTAAGCTCTTCTTTCTTTTTCAACCTCTCCATTCCAGGAATGTCGTATTTCTTGTTAATTTCAGATGTAATATAAGATATAATATAATATATTGGTAGTATGTAGACAGATAATAGACCAATAAATATGATTGTGATTGGATCTTAGACTGTCATGTATATAAGGTAATGCTTAGAGAGACTCACTATCCAGTAGACCAGGAATCAAGATTCAAATTAGTATGGAGGAACTTAACATGCTGGATTGTCACTGACTGAAAAAATATGACCCTTCATTGCTTGCTATTTAAGGTTGTCAATGAAGGACAAGCTGATTCAGTGAAAAAATGTGAATGAAGGCTTTTCTATATCAGAATTTGGCAAGGATAACTCCTACGGCATATATTTAGACGAATAATTGTCATGCTCTAGAGAAGAAACATTAAATTTTGGATTTTCCCTTACCATTATAGTGCGCTATTAGGAAGCCACTCTGCCATCTCCATAAATCATACCCAGGATCTTGTAGTATTTTGCTAACATCTAGGCAGTCATCAACTTATTGTAATCAGAATATCCATGAGGTCTGCAATTCTTAAGCTCTCGGTCATATTTTCTCTATGTACTTTCTCAGATTTTTAAGTAAAAGTAATTTTTGATGATTTTATTTTCTAATTATTAAAGTTTTACACATTATGACTTATTGATAAAGCTAGATACAAATCCTTCAGTAATGCACCAGAGTTTGAATTTAACTTGAAATGAATGTTAAATGATCTACTGTTTGTTTAAATTGCAGAGAGTCCTTTTGAATTACTTCTAATTAATTATTAAAATATATTTGTTTAGCGTTGATTGGGACAAGAGAAATTGTGAGTGGTTCTTAACTCTCGACAAGATGAGGATCAATGGTAAATATAATGTTTCTGGCCAAGTTCTTCTCCTGCCCATAGTAGGCAATGGTGACATGGAAATGGAATTACGTAAGTATTCAACTATAGTAAATTTAAGTATATTCCATAAACCAATTTAGTACATTTAATTTATATTAACTTAATAATTTCAGTGGCTTCCTCAATGGTCTTACTTTACTCAAATAAGTATAGATAAAGAAACAGCATATTTTTATTGCCTCATTTTGTTTTTATAAAATCCAGAATTGTACATTGAATTAAGAAACTATATTTTGATTGTGTCAATAAACCGTTTATTTTAGCTCAGAAGCACTAGGAGAAGTATATTACTCCTGCAGAAATTTTTTTTTTTTTGATTTTCACAAGAAAATAGAGGAAGCTTTATGTTTCTGAATTTTATCTGTGGCCTTCAGTTAGTACTCGGTTAAGTATAATGCTTCATCTTCAACAACCCCACAAATCTTTTAATGTCTTCAGAAAGCAGTTGCCTTGAGTAGCGAAATATTAAAGTTATGTGTTAATAATGATCTCTATAATCTAAGTCTGATAGAAAATTCTTGAACCTTATACTGTAGTAAATATTTAATATTAATTTACCAGTTCCTATGAGTTGCGATTTGAAAGAAATACCTATTTATTGATGTTACCTAAAGAACTAATTAAAATTTTATAAAAAGATTATCTAAATTTTTATTTGTTTGTTACTTTCAATGTTATTATTTCCCTGTATCGTTTATTGTTGTAAAAATAATATTTAAAAACTGAAATATGTTAAAGAATGTTTTGAAAAAAAATTATAAATCAATCCCATTTGAATTAAAACTCTATCTTGAAAATTAAGTCATAAGATCATTTAAAGAGAATCACCTTTATCCATATTTTAAAATGTTTATATTGCATTTGTTTGTATGTTTTTGAAGGAGACCTGAAGTTTCAATACAAATACGATTGGTATTATGAGAAGAGGGATAATGGTCTGGTGTATGCGGTAATTGACAACAGCACATTCCCATTTGAAGTTAACTTCATGAGTATCAATTTGCAGAACCTCTTCAATGGAGATAAGCTGCTTGGTAATTATATCTAACTTCAAAAATCTTGTTAACATATTCAATTTCATAGGGATATTTAATGTCCTAAACAATACTTGGAAGCTGATTTGCACTATATTTATTTTATGGTTCCTTATTTTTTTTTACAATAGTAATTAATGTACAGAACCTTTAAGGGTTATAGCCCACTTTTTCAAGCTTGAATACCATTATTTTACTATAAAGGAATTCCAATGATAAATCAGATTATCTTTTAAATCTAATTTGCTGCTCATAAACTTAATTTAACTTTTGTTGAATTGTTTCACTTAACTGAAGAAGCAAAATTTAAACAATTTTATTTCATTTTTTCCTAGTCAACTATAGATGAGGTGAAAAAAAAAGCTTTTCCTTTGCCTTTTAATAGAAATCATTAATATAAACCCATTAATTCTGGTAAGGAATCATTAATGCAAAATTTGAGATATACCAGTAATATCATGTTTGTATTCGGCTTTTTTTTTTTTTTTCAATGAGATTCATTTTTCATATAAAAGTTATCCAGATTAAATACTCTTTTAAGTATTTTAAAGGTCTTAAACTTTATTTACGGCTATGAGAAATGGACATTTGACAAAGTTTGGCTAATTATCATTCTTTGTTTCCAAACATTCTTATAAAAATTTCAAGTTTTGATGAATGCTTATCTTATGAATTGTAATGTTTTTAACATATCCAGACTATATTTCATTCTTAGAACATTCTTATTTTTTTTTTGTTACTTAGTGAAACTTTAATTACATTTTTTTGCAAAACAGGTGGAAACATGAACCGGTTCTTAAACGAGAACTGGAGAGAAATCATCAAAGATTTGAGCCCTGCACTTAGCAAGAGCCTTGCAGCACTTACCAAGTCTATTCTTCAGAATATGGCTAATGTTATCCCATTTGATACATTGTTCCCTGCCAAGTATCCTCTATAATAATATCTAAAATTGATGTTATCTGGAGAGGCAGACACAAAATTTGAATCTTGAAAGAAATTAAAAGACCTAATAAGCTTTAGAAGGGAAACATAAATTAAAAAAGGAACTGATCAATTCGGAATGTTTAGAAAGCAATACAGGACACTCCACCATTAAAAAACACTGAATTTTATATTTCCAACTTAATATATATATTTCGGGCTAATCAAATTCATTATCACCATCTACAAACAAGTTTCAGAATTCAGAGAACATATAAGAATACAGAGAGCTAAACCTAAAATTATCATGAAGTATATTACACCATGTTTTATATTTTTTCCCCATTTGTTTATTGGTTTGGGGGAAAGGGTGGTGTTAGGTAGGCCGGAAGATAAATATGTGCTTTAAAATCATGGTGTAAGGTGAACTGAATATGCGTAAAAGCATGAACAACTCTAAATTAATAGATTAAAATTAGTTTTCCATATGTAGTTAAGGAATGGATGAGATTTTAGTTTCTAAATTAATATTAGAATTTTTTTTTTGATTCGTATGAAAAGGTCAAACTCTAAAAATTCTGAGTGATTTTGGAAGTCATAACAAAAGTATGTTTAGAGATACAACAATAAAAGTAAGACTTGCCTTTATATGAAATGATCGTAGAAATACTTTGAAATTATAAATGTATACTCATATAAATATCTCCTGATAGATTGATTCACCATTGTATATAACTCATTGTATTTCCATTTTCTGCAAATGTGAATAAATTATTATTTTGCAATTTCATAAAGTTATATTTTAGTTAGAATTAGCTTTTTTATTTCATTATTTTTTATATGATGCATAAAATTTCTATTTTCTTAAAACTCACATTCACACATTAGCAATACAATACAAGTTACATTGCATATGTATTATTAAATCTTCTGTTGATGTACTGTGTCTTGTGATAATATCAATAAGTGCAGTATTACTAGTTAGCTAGTTTTTTTTAAGTATTAAAAGTAATTTTATGTATTAATAGAATAATTGGTCCTCTTATTGTGATATACTAAAGTGTTTTTTAAATTTAAGTTAATGAAATGGAACAAAATAAAGCAATTTTAAGAAGCAACATAAGTTTCACTGAATAAATTTATTATTATTTTTTTCCTGTAATTTTGATATTATGACAATATGAAGATTTTTATAATTATTATTATAAATACAATAAAAGAAATTTGATTAAAAAAAAGAAAAACCTGTTTTCCTTTTTAAATATTTTTATTCCCTCCGAGGTATCTGAAAAGAAGGTGGCCTCGAGACCTTCTTGTTTAGATTGACTACTAGAGTGTTGCTAATGGGCAGTCTCTCTTCATGTTTTTTCATGTATTTTATCATTACCAGCATATTTATTTGTTGTATTACAAAATTTAGTCGCAGATTTCAATAAAAAAAATTTTTTTAAGTAAAAAATTAAATATTTCTATTAAACTATATTATAACAATTGAAGCTCATAAAAATTATTTCATAAACCTTGTAAATTTCATCATCATTATGTAATTATATAATAAACAATAAATTTTAGTCCCATTGGGATTAGTAGACTATGAGGAGTTAATATAACATTCTAATATTTCTTAGAATATTCAGACATTTCAAAGAGCTATTAATCTTCTATGGGCAGGTTTTAAATTTTTGGGATCTAAGAAAAACTTCTTAATTTAATTAGCTTTAAAATGGTGCCAAACAAACATACCTGCATGGACTATGTTTTTGTGGCTCATAAATGTCTAGTTATATTGAGGGAGCCATTAGTCGACCTCAAGAGAAGTGTTCAATGAAGACAATATATTGAAGCAAAAATCTCAAACTTTGATTTTTACTTTCTCTTACTATATACATTAAGAGAAAGTATTGTGATCGTGAAAATTTTCAAATTCCAGTTTTCAACGGAAATACACGTTTTCAGGTCCCCATGTAATGATGAGTGATGAAAAGCCGATAAAACTAACTGTTTTTTGGTCTCCCGGAATGGGAAATTCATGTTGACTGTGCTGCAGTTTGGCGGCTTGTCAATGAAGGAGACCACACCAATTTTGTTTTTGAACATAAGAACAGTAATATAGACGTATAATATACCGTTTGAAAGAGAAAGACTTTCGAAAATATATTATCTTATACACAAGCTTGTAAAATTGAATAAAGAGTGATAAAAAGCCGATAAAACTAACTGATTATTTTAGATAATAATATAATAGAGTTTTTAATAAAACACATGTTTATGTATTAATTCTTTAATGGTTTCACTCATTTTTATCTCTAACTGTATTTGGAAATCCTTTAATCTATTTCAAAAACGGAGGTAAGTGAAAGTCGTGTGTTGCCCGCATCAGATTTTTTTTCCTGAACGTTGACAAGTGGACTATGGGTAATATGAACCTTTTTGTTTCTCTTGAGGTCTAGTATGAGCCTACTGTTGGAATAAGTACAGAACTTTTATGACACAGATTTTAACCTTTTTTTTTTTTTTTTTTTTTTTTTTTGGTACATATCACCTTTCCAGGGACAGATCATGAATCTAAATTAAACAAAACCAGTGAAATTGTTACCTTGTTTCAACCTGAAAATATTGCTTTGTTGGCTGCTGACAGAAAATGCCTCACTTCAAACTGAAACTTCTCAAAGTAATTATTAAGATTATAAAATTTGTTGAAGTGGATGACATTAAAAAAATAAAATAAATGCACATTAAGGATTATTAAATAACATCTTATATTGCTACAACAAGAAGTATTAAATTTAAAAAGATAGGCTTTGGATTAATGGCATTTCTACTTTCTTCAGTAACATATTAAGATTAGGCTAAATAAAAAAAAAAAAAAAAAAAAAAAAAAAAAAAAAAAAAAAAAAAAAAAAAAAAAAAACCTGTACCACTACAGCCCATGAAGGATCTTGGGCTCAGTACATATAGAGATTCATACTGTCTCTAGGCCAACGGCAGTGCCATGAGGTGATAAGGCCTTAATCGCGCTCAGCCGCCAGGTTTTCCCCCAATTATTTTGGGTACCCAATTTAAAGAGGCTGGGTCTGCCCCAGGAGGGTCTCCATACCCTAGGGTCGCCCCCCAACTGAATTAACAGAATAAATAATATTATGCCATAGCCGGGATTCGAACCCAGGGCCCGGAGCACAGCAGACTAGCGCTCTATCCACTAGACCACGCCGCTCCACTAAATTTATAAAACTATAATTAATTAATGTTGAGCATCGGGATACCGTGAAAAGCAATTGTCTTTTATTTACAACTTAGAATTCATCTACACTGATGGATCTAAAAGCAAAGATGGGGTAGGTGCTGCCGTGGTGTATAGGGACAAGCATTACATGTTCTCATTGCCTGAGTACACAACGGTATATAATGCTGAATTATTAGCTATGTATCGGGCTCTCCTATCAATAGGCGCTAAAATATTACGGGCGTGTAGTAATTTGCTCAGATTCAGAGTCTGCTATCACAGCATTGCAGAACACCTTTTCTCAAAACTGGTTGCTGAATGAAACCATAGAAACCATGAAATCATTGGAAATGGCTGGATGTGTGATTCATCTGTGATGGTTGCCAAGCTATATCGGTATAAAGGGTAATGAGCTAGCAGACAGTGTTGCTAAAAGAGCTATTACCAACGGCCAATTGATCAACACCACCCAGCCAAGTGAAGTGATCTCTTTAATAAAGGAAAAGACGTGGCAGGTATGGCAACAGATCTGGACGAAAACGAGGGACAATAAGCTCAGAATAGTAGAGCCCTATGTTCGCAGGGCAAAGTCGAACATACAGCTGACCCGGAAGGAAGAAGTCGTTTTGGCTGGTTTAAGGATTGGGCATACTCATCTCACCCATCAATATTTAATGGGAAAAAACCCGCGCGCCTCAGTGTATCTCGTGTGGAGTACCTCTTACAGTCATCCATATTATCACTGAATGCTATGCATATGAGAATGAACGACAAAATCATTTGTCAGGAAATGAACATGAAGATATATTCCAGGCAGAAGAGCAAATTAAGAAGTTGATATTATTTTTGAAATGAACAAAAATATTTCAAAAATTTTAATTACAACTTTTAATTAGGAATACATGAACGGAAATTGTAAAATAAGGTGCAAATGACCCTTGTGGTTGAAAAACCCTAATAAATAAATAAATTTACAACTTAGCAAATATATATATATATATTTATTTTTGTTTTCAAATAAAAAAGGTCAAAATCCTAGCCGAGATCCAGACGTCCTTGGCTGTTCTGTGAAACGATACGAGCAACAGGTTTGCCTGCCGAAATGATTAAATTTTGTAAATTTTATAAGATATAAAAAAAAGAAGAAAAAATGTAGTTTTTTGTCTGTAACATATTTTTCGATTATTATTAGTTTGTTTTTTTTGCCCGTGATGAAATCATTTTACATAAGAAATTTTATTATAATTCTTTATTCAGCGCGCATAAAAAAGTATACATTTTTAGCTCTACAAATTGAAATTATTTCAATCGAAAGTCAACATATTCAATGTCGTTACCTAAATTAATCATCGTAAAATGAATTATTAAAATTTTTGGAATTTCCACTTGGGCGAATGATCTAGAAATAATACAGTTTCGAGAGAAAAAAAAAACGCTGCAAATTATTACACAATGGTTTATTATTTCCAAATAACAGTATTAGGGTATAACTGTGATATTAATATTGTTTGAGCCTGAACATTATATTTTTATAATGTATATATATATACATTCTGTATATTTTGTTTATTATTTAAAAATCAAATTAAATTAAAAATAGTTTGTTTTTTTTTATGAGGAAAATATTTCTTTTGTTAGTTTACATGTTATATTTACGTCTACTAGTATTTATATTCAATAGTGTAGGGATTGGACAGGTAACAGTGCCCCCTTGCCCCAACCCAGTACTGATCGCACCAGTAAGCGGTGAGCACGCTTCTTTCGTTAGGCCTTCAAACCATCTTCGATCAGGACTTCGTCTCATCTTTTTGAAGATAACCAACCGTCCTTCCAGAATCGCCTACCCGTCGTGTGGAACATAACCAACCGTCCTTCCAGTGGATCACAATCGCCTACCCGTCGTGCGGAGCCAAAGAAAATATGGACAGATAACTATCCTATATATATTTTTTCTCATTATATTTATTCATTTTTTTGTACCATTAGTAGTAATACCAACCTACTAACCCAATTTTAGAACTTATTTTTTTTAGAGTTAGGTTAATAGAAGATTTTTTTATTTTTTATAAATCAAATGGTTTTTATATTTTTTTGTAAATTTTCCTCATATTTTGTTATTAAACTTTTATTTTTTTTTTGTTTACTTTCAATTTTATCTTTTTATTTAATATTACCTTTTTTTTTTATTTTAATGATTAAGTACTCAAGACCAGCTCTTTTCGATACGGTATCGAGTCTACGTTAGCCCAGTCTTTTATTTCGTTTTAATGTCACTCATCCCAACAAATATTATTATTATTTTTGTTTTATCACAGCTTCCGCTGGCATTAGCACCTACCCGGACCTGGGTCAAGGGTGAGGCTAGTGACATTTATTCCTTAATGTTCATTATTTTTCCAGCGATATTCGCAGTACCGAGTAACACAGCTTTCTGCATCTCATCCAGAATGTTGAGGGAAGAGCTCCTTTATTAGATAGATCCTTTATAGCTCCTTTATTGAATTAACAGTCATCTATGGGATCAAGCCATTAGTTGAGATGATCAACGGCAGCGCTCACACTTTTTCGAGCTTGTACAACTGCTTCAGAGAATACAAATATGTCAAAAAATATCAATTTCATAATAAATGCCTTTTGGAAATCAACGCCTCAATCATTGCCTGTTCAGATCTTTATACAGATTGTACGTTTGAAAACAGTCTAGTGAGTGCTTATTTTGTTTTTTGTGTAACTCGAGCGGTATTTTCAGCCTAATCTCATATTTCTGGCCTTCTAAAGAAAGTTAAAATGTTTTATTTTATTTTTGCCCTTATAAATAATAGATAACATAGATATGGAAATAAATACCGGTGTTACGCGCCGTCCGATAAGACAGACTAGTGCGGGCCCCGGTGGCTCGCGCCGTCGTGAACGCGTCAAGCTTTCTCACTTTTTTTCTCTTCCTCGGAAAAAAAAATCTCTATTACTTTAACAAAAACTACATATAATAAAAAAATATTTTTTTCTGTTTTTAATTAAATTTTGAAATTATTTATTTTTTCATAGCAATAACATTCAACAGAAACTCATTGACCTCGGATTAATTGTAAGAAGAATATTTCGGACTTCATCGTGATAGAGTAACATTTAACTCGTTTCTTCACTTATTTGGGGTTCTAATTACCTGCCAAGATATAATCTTTTGTTTTTCTTTTAATCGTGTGAATTGTTTCCAGCCGAAGGACAGATGGACCTGAAACGCTCAGCTTCCAAGGTAAGTTCTGAAGACGTTGCGTTGAACTATCGGCCATGAGATCTTATAACAACGGTTCCTCGATATCTTTTTGTTTACTCCCACATGAATTATTTGTTTTTTTCTTTTTAAAGTTCTTTGATCCGATAGATATTGGATATTCTATTAGACGGGATGAGCTAGTCGGGAAGATTGACCACCTTTTTTCTACAAGACTGCTTAGTTGTGCCAAGACCAAAACATACCTGGACGACACACCAGACTTGTTTTTCCATTGCTACTGTGTACAACAATATTCCTCCAAATTTTCAATTTTCTCACACAAATCCTCCAAAGTATTCAAATTATTACTACAATGTTAAAATGTGGGCGAAATCCCTCAGTGAAGAAAAAATTGCTGAATTATTGAATCCAAATTACTCATCGCTATAGACATGTCGTCAGTGCCAGCCTGCGTCACTCATTCTGATATTTATCCTGTATACAAGTATATGTATTCTTTATCGACTTTTGATATTGTCAATTTCTTACTGTGTACTATGTTATGTATCTTTATATTGCTTATCATGTAATTCAATTTTGTATTTACTTGCCTTAATTTTATATCTTGAATATATGAATTTGTATGCCTAATTGCTTTTGGTTTAGTCAATTACAGTTTATTTCTGTGTGCTGTTTAACTGTTTCTTATAATTGTTTTTGTATTAATTAGGGATTATGTAATTCAATTTTATATTTGCATGCCTTAAATTTATATCTTGTATATATGTATATGTATTCCTTACAGCTTTTAAGCTTAGTCAATTACTGCTTCATACTGTGTTACTTTTTCTTTATAATTGTATTTTATATTCTTTATGTATTATATTGTTTTTGCTGTATAGTGTGTTACTGTTTCTTTATAATTGTATTTTATATTTCTTATGTATTATATATATATTTTTTTGCTGTATAGTGTGTTACTGTTTCTTTATAAAATTGTGTTATATTATTTAAATATTTTATTGTATCATACTGTGCAATGTTACTGTTTGTTATTGTACTTTTATTGAATTGCCGCAGGTGAACTCCTTTCCCACACACGGGCTCGCCTTAGTGGGATAGTGACTTCTACTTGCACTGTAATGTGCCTGTGTTATGATTCGAATAAAGAAGTTTATAAAAAAATATATATATATATCAAACTCCATGTGGATTCGCATCAGGAATTCTTTTCCTCGATGTATCTATTGATTTCCGATCGTTCCATCTTGCACTTGAGAAGAAATAGACGAATAATTTGATTGATAATGCTAGTGATAGAGTATTAATGGATGCGATGTTTCGTATTGAGCTATTATACAACACGGTCAAGGATAAAACCTGCCCAAACTTCTTGTGTCGTAAGAGCACCCAGATCCCGTGAAGGCTAAGAGAAATATCTAAGTGGGCTTGATACTGCGCCCGACCAAGCATCTACTGATGAAGTGCTATTGGCAACGTTACACAATTCTTTAATGAAACCTTGAATATTATAAATTATTATTTTCACCCCATGTTCCTCTATCCACTAGGTTAACACAAGATCCTCAAACACCAACTTGTACATTCCTTCCCATAGATTCGCTTCCTTCATAAAATCCTTTTTCATTCGTCCTAACTTGTTTTCCAATTCCTTACCTACTTCCAATAATTCACACTTTTTTAAAGCATCAATTATTTCTCCACCTACGCACAGTGGGGAATATTACGATTTAGTGGCAAACATTCTATCATTCTTCATCTAATAAAGATAAATTAATTTTTTTATTTATGAGAATGGTATGTTTATCAGTGAAAGTGAGACAATCTGGTGCTCGTAACACACGACTTTCACTTCATTCGTTTTTTAAAAACTAATTTTAGAATTTTTAAATACGCTTAGAGATGAAAAAACCCTGCCAATCTGACGCAATGGTGTATTATTTCCAAATAACTATATTAGGTGCTAACTGTTTAAAGCTGCTAATCTTTTTGATTTTTCTCTATCTTCAATAATAACCGAGTTAATCAACTTTTTTTTTTTTTTCTGTTTATCGCGCTTTACTGAATCTAAAACTCTATACATATTTTTCTCTATCTTAATAATGTAACTTATGTGTTGCGTAACTATGAATAGAATTTAAATTTTTTTTTTATTTTTTATTTTTATAACTATTCGCAGTTTTTTATTTTATATACAGGTAAGTGAAAGTAAAAATTACACCAGTTAAATCTTTAAATATTTTTCAAAGTTATTGATTTAATACATTTTTTTGTATTTTACCAATTTATCCTATACAGGATAGTTCAAATCGAAATAAATGATATTTTACCCGCTTCTCTAGATGTTTTTGAATTTACGGCGTTAACAGGATTTATAAAGTAAATTGTAATAGATTGTAAAAATATTTATTGGAAACATTTAGATGTAGATTTTCTTTAATGTTTTAGAAGATATATGTTCCTAAAATACCTTGATACAATTTTATTAATCAAAGGCTATTTATTGATCAGAGTGATTCAAAGATATGACGCCTTTTTTTTAAGCATTAATTTAGGTCCCAAAATACGTCTTGCATTTTATAATTTATCTTTTCTTTGTTCTATTTGAATAAGAAAAAAAAAAATAAATAAATAAAAAAAAAATATAATTCCTTATAAATGCTTATATGTCGTGAATTCCTGAGTAAGGCAATGATAAACACTGAAACTGTTTAGAAGCGGATAATAGGTCATTTCTCTCTTATTTTGAGTACTATATAGAATCAATATAGAATAAAGTGGTAGAATACAAAAAAAAACATTATATTAGAGTATATTTTTCAATCTTACTAATAAAGGATATCAAATACTCATAAATGATAAAATAATTTTTAATTTATCTTAATTAGATCAAGAATTATATAATTATGCCCACAAAACAGTGATTATTTCTCATAGTGCCCCGGAACCACCAATCTTTCCCTTGCATGTATAAGTTTATGTTATAAACGAATTTAATTCATCTGTTGTATTAAAATTATTTAATTTGTTTTTGTTCATTAATTGAACCACTGAGTTCAAATCTGTGAACACATCGAATAAATAATCAATTTAAAAAACTAATTCAGGCCTGGAAATGTGAAGCAGAACGTAAGGTTCTGCAAAACTCGTATACACAAACAAAATACAAATATCTCAATCTAAAATTTTATGAACAATTGTTCACCCACCATGGTATGTTTCAAAATACACGATACACAATGAAATGACACATCTCAACAGTAAATTCTTACATTCATGACAAATATAAACGTTTTATTGATCGACACATAACCATCCAAATCAACTCGTTTCTTCACTATCTTCCTACCTGTTACCAGGCCAACCCCAAAGAAGACGAAAACGAAAATTGCCGGGAGATCTATTAAATTTGTTTTCAGAACGTAAGAAATTCATTTGCAACAAGGATCTGATCAGAAAAAAAAATATATCACATTTGCTGCAACGCACACACATGCGCAGCAACCCAGTTTAGAATATAAATAATAATAATGTTTTAAATCATAATATTAATAGGTGAGACAAATATACCTGAAAACGTAAAATTTTATTATTCTCAGAGGAATAAACATTAGTGAAAAAATATGTTTTATTTCATTTAATTTATTCATATAATTTTTATATTTTTATATATATTTTTAATAAAATTATTACAGATTTGTAAGTATAAATATCAACCAAATACAATTCTAAAGCGCTAAAACCCAAGAAGGGTTTTGGGTTCAGTTGTAATAAGGATCCTTTCTGATTTTATTCCAACGCTATCACACTTAAAACGCCAGTTCTTCCCACCAATTTAAATAGATACTGAGTGTAATAAAAATATATAAGAAATAAAACATTTATTATGTATGTCTCATTTTTGATTTATTGGTTATTTATCTCATCCTTTCCATCTGTAATTAGTTTCTCCTTTATTATTATTGATTTTTTCCGTTCAAAATCAACGGAAACAATAAAATTCATCACAAAATTTAAAAAAAAAAACATACAAGGAAAGTCGTCTATGGACCAGTTTTTTACCTGTTAGGACGATCCTTGAAAAAAGCCTTGAATGTAAGATGGTTTTGGCTTAAAGGATGGACTTTTTCAAACCAATTTATAATTGAATATGTTTGTATAAATGGAAAGAAAAGATATATGTTAAGCCATTATCAATCAAGAAATTAAAAAGAAATAAATATGTCTTGTAAGGGTGGATATGGAATACTCCAAGCGTGCCTTCATGTTGGAACCGAATTAATATATTACCTCGTACCTTACTTTGTAACTCACCGAACTGTATTTTATTTGATCCCACTTGGAGACTATACGGATTACTATGAGCTCATGATCAGTTCTGTGCGCGTTATAAAAGACCTTTTATAAACATCTTGGAAGGCTATAAAGTATTTCAGGCTCGATTTGGATGAAGACAAAACATATGCGTGTTTGTTTCGCATAGATTGAGCAATCATTTGTGGAAATATGAACTTATACTTTACAGGTTCCATAAATTATTTAGTCCTGTTTATTTTAACTGCAGTCGAAAGGACTATAAAACCTCGAATAAAAGAGGTTTTACGAATTATTTGTCTATATATTGGAAGAAAAATAACAGTAACTCGGTGTTTCATCCGTCTATCAAAACATTTACGAGGTATCCACTGCGTGCACCAACCATCAATATATGGAAGCGTGTTTACTTGTTCAGATTGGACTTCCATGGAAGCAGCTGAAAGAAAACATCATTTGAATTTAAAATGTTAATTGTCTGAAACCAGAGGATGAAACAGTAACTTTATGATCAGTATTGAGACTGGTTGCTTAAGTTATTAAGATTGGACTGGGACTATGTATTCCGAAAGAATGATTCATAGATTCCGAGAAAGCGCATAAAAATGGAAGCTCTTAACAATCCGGAATCAAAGCTGCATCACAGACAGGGGTTTTTAAGATAGACCAAACCAAGTGATTGTTACACGCATGAAATAAAAAAATATATTCCCTAAAAGCTTTATACCTAAACTGACTACCAAACACTATAATCATGTTCTAGGGATGAGCTTATAAACAGTGCAAATATTTTCGGGGAAAATACTGCCATGTATCAAGCAATATCAGATTTTAAAATATTTTAGAATATAATAGGTTCGGGACAACAGCAAGGGGGTTCCTGAAGAGCAGAAGAAATTATTAAAAATATAGACCCTTATTATTATACTCCTAGCACCGGAAGAAATTTCAAAACCTGCTGACTTTTTTTTTTTGTTTTGTTTTTATTTTTTGTAATAAGTGACTAAGTCTTGAAAAAACAAAACAAGTACTATTCGAAAATGAATAACCAGAGTCCTGAGGATGACAGTGAGACCTCGAAACGTTGATGTGATGAAAAATAATAATAAAAGTTTTTGAAAGAAATAATATATCAGTCCTAGTTTCTACCTCTAATCATTTATTTTGATCTGTTTAATTTTTATCAGTAAATAGCATAGCACAGTTTACTTTGAAAAATAATCCAATTTTAAATCTCGACCAAAGTATAATTATAAAATTATTTTGGATGATTATCCTTAATGACCTATGGTATCCCATTGTTCAAGCTTTACTTTTAAATGAAACATAACAATACTGAGAAACGTCTTGACTAAAATTATCATATTTACTAATATTTCAGGAGCGCATGCGAAAATTTTCCTGTACATAAATATATATATATATATTATATATATATATATATATTATTATTTTTTATATATTTATTTTTTTAATTTATTTATTTATTTTTTTTTTATTAGGAGGAGGGGAGAGGATGGAAGGATAGAGGGGAAATAATTTGTATTTAGAAATGTAGCAATTGGTCTCAATATAGACAATAACAATAATGCTTTTAGATCACATTCATACGGGGGCGGGATGGCTGATTTTGTTAGCGTTCTGGGGCGTTGCCTAGCAACCCAAGGAACTAAAACTTGAAACCAAATAATTACGAGTTCGCATCTCGGTCCTAGGAAGGCTTTTAGTTCAGCATTTATCCCCCGCCCTCACCTCCTGGCCCGAGAAACCCAGTATAGCTTTCAAAGGTGAGGAAAAAAAAATCATATTCATACAACATAACATAAAAAAGCTAAACTAAAATTACATAAAATATAAAAATACACATAATAACAAAAACACATTAATATTATCGCATTGTAACCTTCATATTCGTGTCCTAAAAGGTTATGATACGAATCTCAATTCTACCTCACTTTCTTGTAGCACTGAAACTAATGCAATAACACATAATTTAAATATTATTTGAAGTAAAATAACGTCCATTACAATATCCGAATTATTTTACATTCAGTACATAAGCGTATTACATATTATTATTTTTCAATTTTTTTTTATTTAATATAATTTTATTGAGATTTACAACTGTATAAAATACAACTATTTAATATGCTGAAATGACAAAACATGTGAAATAAACATCAAGATAAACTTTCCCATTGGCAACATTCTTTAGTCGTGAGTCTAAACAAGAAGGTCTCGATGCCATCTTCTTTTCAGACGCCTCGGTGGTTTATCAGGAATCGAAGAGGAAGCAAGGATTAGAAACTAATGAATTAGTCTTTAGTGAAACTAATGGTTTAGTTTTCAAATCTAGATTATATTTCGTTTATTCATGTAACACTCGGATGTTCTTAAACAATAATAACTTTTCAAATGTTGGCTATGTTCTACATTAATTACATGAATCTATTTAGGTGATTAAATGATTTAGTTTCCTTTGGAAATTCAGAATTGAATTACCGTTACTTAATGTGGTTTATGGGCTAAACATCCTTCAGCGACCCAATGAACTTGTCTCTCCAAGCTACTCTGCAGCAGCTCCCCTCCTAAGGACTCGAGGTCGGACTTCTTTAGCAGGAATAGCTTCAGTCTGTAGCCAATCATGACTGCGGTGAAGACCTTGCTGGCGCTTTCTGCCTGCGTAGTGGCCGCTTACGGAGCGCTACCTAAAGCCCAGCCTGTTCTCCAGCTTCGTGAGTAACTCCAAGCTTACTCCTTTCTCCACTATTAATTCAAAACAAAGGGTTCTTCTTAGTAATGGTTAAAATAACTAGAAACTTATTTTTGAAAAGTTCTACTTCCACCAAAAAATAATTATTATTTTATTTCTGATTTATTCTTTTTCAGAAATGATTGTTCTGTAGTTACTAGTAAATTGTCTATTTAAAAAAAAATTCTTGGTTTCTTATTATCACATTTTTTCTCAAAAATACAATAATTTGAATTTTTCATAACTATTAAATTTCCATTTACATAATATTATTTTCACATCTGGATCTGATTCATTGAACTATATTTATTATAAGAAGAGATATTTAGAAAGATTCGATTAGTAATTTAAAAAATATTTTTATTGAAATTCACAACTGTACATTACAATAGAACAAGTAAATAAGTTGCTTTATGATAAAATACATAAAAATACGAAGAGAAACTGCCATCAGCCACCTCGGAGGATTATCAGGGATCTATGCTAGAATAGAAACTAGAGGGTTAGAGTGGGAATGGAGTTTCGTATAGAAGGATTTATACCTGGTTCGGGGCAAAACAGTAACATAGAGAACATAAAGGTCTTTGTGGATGAGTTTGTTCGTGACAAAATAAGGAGCGTTAAGGATTTTAGGAAGGATTGGATAAAAGAGGATTCCGATGGTTTGGCAGAGCCCCATAGTTCGATTCCATAAGTCCAAATAGATCTTGCATTAGTCATGTAGATCAGTCTTTTGTAGTTAAGAGGAAGGTTTGACCGTTTGTCTAGTAAGTAAACGGCGAGCGGTTTCTTAGTCTTGTATGAGGATTCTAAGTTAGACGTTAGTCAAGATCGGATCTGTTCAACAGGAACTAGTTGAGTGTTACTAATGAATTCTGTAGAGTAGTAAGTTTTAGGTTTACGACGAAGGGTGAAGGTTATTTGATGGGTATTGTTGGAATTAATTTTTATTATCTAGCTCTGACACCTTACTTCTAGATCTTTGATGTGGGCTTGAAGAGGAGAAGAAACAATAAATGGATCGTTATGAACTGATAATACACAGGTGACATCAGCATCGATAGAAAGGAAAGTATTAGGATGGGTTGGGATATCAGCTATATAGACTGTGTAAAGAATGGGTTCCAGATATTGCCTTCTGGAATACCAGCAGACTGAGTAAAAAATGATGTGTAGGAACTATTGTGATTTATTTTAAAGGATCTTTTGGAGATGTAGAATTGATTAATGAGGAAGTATACTGGAGGGAGGAATTTCGGAATTTGTATAACAGTCCAGAGTGCATCAATTAGTATTATATTAAAACATAAATAAATAAAATGAACTAAAGAAACTGGATAAAATGATCAACTTTGAAATAAACACGTAAAAAATATTCTATCACCTCAAAAAAAGAAAAATCAGAAAAGTAAATAATTCAAGAATGAAGTATTTAAGAAATATTTTCCTCTAATTGTTTTGTTCCTTTGATGTTCACTTTTCTATTAATAAGTAATTATTACATGAATCATGTTCAATTTTCTGAACATAACTATCGATATTTTCAAACAAGGATTTTCGGAGAAGGGAATGAGTCCTTTTAAACTCACTTAGAACTCAAACACGGCATTATTCTGTTTTTTGGAATGGGTATGTTTTTTTTTTATCTCTTATCAATTTTTGTACCTACCATGTATTCTTTATGATATTTCTGTATACTTATTAAAAATAATCCGATAAATTGTGTTGTGGAGTGTCTAAGGAAATATCAACAAAGCAATATTTATCAGCAGCGGTATTAGCAGCATACTTATATAGGTAGGCGTTAAAGGTATATAGGACGCCACAAAAGGAGGTTCTTAGCTTTCTGACTTTGTGGAGAACGGAGGAAGGTTGATAGATCATTAACCCTGACACCAGGTGGAATGGAACTTGTGGTAAAGAAGAATCAAATGAGGAAACAAGAAATCACGAAGAAGAAAAATAAAAATAAATTTATTCTGAGACTCAACTTAACGCTAAAACGCACAAGGAGGAAGAAGATGATTCTAAGACTTAGTCCCTCAAGAATAACAAACAAGTTGTATTACTAAGTACAATTACAAGGATGACATGATGACGCTAATAGGTGTGCTAAGGATATTCGAGTGTGTTGAGGCCTAGTCTCCTGACCAATAAACGGGCGCCATTTCCAGGGATCATTTCCTTGTGTTAAAACTAAAACGCTGCATATTATTACACAAAGATTTATTACTTCCAAATAATTATTTTTGGGTATAACTGTTTCTATAGTTGTTTATAGGCAATTAACTAATAAAAAAAAGCTATAAATAATTCAAAAGAAAATGAACATATTTAATTATGAGTTCTGAAGGCGGACAAAGGATTTTTTTTTATTCGTTATTCTGGTTCTACGTATCTAGTAATTTATTATTATTATTATTAATATATATATATTTGGGTTTATTACAAAGGTTCCTTATTGAAAATAATATACCAAAACCATTTTTACCAGACTTACTTATCATTTTCTTTTCTTTTCCTTCGATTTTCATTCAAATAAAATTTTCTGATTCCAAAACACCCTAAATTTTTTATCTATCATCAAGATAATCGAAATATCGAAATAGTTGTGGCTGACCATATAAGACTAATTGTTTTCTTTGTCCATTGTGGTATGCTAATCTTAAAAATTCTTTTGATTTTTCTATATCTTCAATAATAACCCTAAGTGTGGCAACTTTTTCTGGCAAATCCTTTTAGTGTTGCAGCTGTTTTAAGTCAACTTCACGACAAGTAAGTTAATTCTATCTCTCTAATTCTAATAATTTTGCAGTTGTCAAATCAAAATATAAGCTAACAATACAATGAAGACCTGTTATACATTTTTTGTGCCATAGCACATTACATAAATGTTAAAGAAAGTGGTTAACAAATTCTCGAAAATGAATAAAAATACGAGACTTTTAATGACATAAAATATATAAAGGAAAAGAGACTCACCTTTGATCATTTTTTCATGATAGCTTAGTCATATTACTTGTTGTAAATATTTCGATATTCATAACATAGTCCTTTTTTGTATATGAATTTTCTTAAAAATTATGAACTAATTCAGATTACTCATCTATACGATGAGTATGAGTGATATACAGTTGGTTACTGAGAATAAGCTGGTTCCGAAGTTATAAAATTTTCCTTTAAAAAATATTGAAAATTCGTAATTCTGCATATTTCAGAACGATACAAAATTTAGAATAATGATGAGGGTACTTTATAACATTTTGGTCCTTAAACACATTACCTAAGTGTCAAGAAAATGATTTTAAAAATGCACGAAAATTTACATCAACTGAAACTTTTCGCGCGCTTAAAAAAAGGTTAGAAAGGAGTCTCACGCTTGTTTTATTTTTCCTGTATAGTCTTATCATTGCACTACTTTCGAAAAGTAGAGAAATTTTGATCGTTTTAGCATTGTCCTTTTTTAAATATAATTTTTTAAAGAAGGACTACTGCCAGGTTCAGCTAAATAAAAAACAGTATATCATGAAAGGGAGTGAATAAAAACTGATGAAACTTATACAGATTATCACAATATATGTTAGGTACTGTAGGATAAAATACAGTGGCTTAGCAGTTGTTTTTTTACACACGACTTTTTATTTATTCACTTATTTAACCTCACTTTATGCTTCTGTGTGCTGACCGGGCGATGATACAGTGGGATTCCTAAATTTTTCCTATAAAGGTTTAATTATTATAGGGATCTTTAACGAGTAACTGATATCGCACAGGGACCCCCTTATCCGAAATACGGCATAACTAATGATTTTTTACTCCCATTACAAAATCCTAGGACCACCTGCGGATTCGAAACCGCGACCTTTGGCATGGAAGGCTGTTATGCTAGCCACCATGCTACAGGTGATCCCACACACGACATTTAAAAGAGTTAATATTTTATGGATTTTTTAAACTGTTTGTTCTAGAAATTTTATTTTCCTCCAATTTTGTTCTGTACATCTGAAAGACTTCTTAAGGCCGAATTCTATCTTTTGATCTACCTCGTACTCTTTTCCCACAGGATATCTGATCTATCCGCTGCTAGATAACCAGCCATCCGCAAAAGAGGGAAACAGTTCGGGTGAAGGTCGGTGTGATAAGGATTATGTGGGCAAAGGACTAGCTGAAATCGTGTGCCGATGACCCTACGACTTGCGATATTCTGACTTCGCGTGTTAGAGGAATTTATTTTCCTCACTAGTAATTATTATTCTTGAACATATCTTACCATAATGTTAAACTAAGAACTGAAAAACCCGTTTATTGGTAAAAATACGCACCACCATTTTAGTCAATAGCTACACTCACGTACCAGAAAACAAGAATTATTCAACTATAAATGCTAAGTCTAATGATTATACTACTATGTTTTGATCAATTTATTCCATCATAAATAAATTTTATTAATAAAAATCTTTTATAAATTCATGATGTTATTTTGTAACATTTCAACTTCTTTTCATAATGAAGCCCAATCTTTAACTCAGTTATATATCTTCTAAGTCAAAACACAAAATATGATCACTAAAAGCCTTACATGTTATTTTTTCAATGTTCTGAATTTCCTATATATTTTTTTATGAATTCCATTTATTAATGAAAATGCTAATTATAATTCTTTATTGTCTAATTATTAAGCATTCCTTAATGTTCATATGTAGAATTAAAAAAAATAAAAAAAACTTCTGAGAGGTGCACTTACAACTGCTATTTTTAATGTATGCAAAAACTAACAATGACTTTAAAAGAATGTTCTCAGGATATAAATACTCTGAAATGGCCTGTCACTAAATAAAAGGGAAGACTAACTAAATAACGAAACTTTTTCAAAATTTCCAAAACACCTTAACCTACCAATCATTAAGGAATTTACAAAAACTAATAATCACGTAAAATAGAATGGCATTTATTGACTTTGAAGGCCAGTAATACAAAACATGTGCATTTTCTAACCTTACAGAGGAACGCTGAACAGTTAAGAAAACATAATTAGTTATAATTTTCATCTCCATTTTAAATGTTTACAATTGAAACACTGCCCACACTAGCTTTACACAAATTTACGATCAAGAGGTTTAGAATTATATCTATTCCTATGGTCAAAAATGTCTTACTTTTAGAATATGATCACTAAATTGTATCATAAATATAGTTTTGACTATTCCACGTAGATTTAGTTAAAAATCCCTATCCTAATAAAACCTGGATAGGCAAAATTTAGGACTCCCACTGTAGCATCGTCCGATTAGCCACAGTAGCATTAAGTGACGTTAAATAAATAAACAAACAAAAATAATGGAGAAAGGAAATAGTCCGGGTGGCGATCAGTAAATAAAACAACTATTAAAATTTTAATTTATTTTTATGTAACATATATGTCTAAATTGATGGGTTTCAAAGTTAAATTTAGATAGTAAAAAAAAAGATTCTCTCAAACTGATATTGTCAGTTTTTAGCTCACATAAACTCTGCAACTATCACAATAAGCCAAATTTATCGGTAATGTAAGTGGTGGTATTAACATTGGTGTTGATAGGAAACATGCCTTTTTTTTCTGTTTAGCTGTCCTTCTGCACGATTTCCATTACATTACCGTGTGTTAGCGATTGGAATATTGGATAAGAAGGAAAATTGAAATGCATGTTCTATTAATGCATAGACCTTGTAGGAATCAGCAAACATGTTAGGTGACTAATACATTGCATCATGTCTAATAGAAACACGCATTTTTGAAAATCAATAGGATCTGTAAGTCAAATGAGGAATCCAGGAAACTCCTCAACCGATTAAATTATCTTCTAGTAGGAGTTTATGATATAATATATTCTGCCAGAATAATATTAAGTAGGCAATTGTCTATGGGCTTAGTTAGGGCTCTAAAATTAAAAATAATTTACTTAATAGTTTTATATAAATAGTTTTTTATATAAATTAAAATAAATAGTTTTATTACCCTCTGATTACTAACCGGCTAACAGGTTGATATATGAACATAGTTGGAGCTTGCACACTACACCTGTCTGCTGGCTATCCGGTTTTATTATATCTGAATTATCAACTGGCATCCCTTGACTTAGTTTTGGTGTGCATTAGAATTATTTTAGAATCTCGTATCGCGTCCCAAATATGGGAATGGACCGCTAAACTGAATCCCTTAAAGATGAAGTTTAACTTCTTCAATTAACCCAACTTCTCAATTATAAATCCCTTAAATAAACCTAGGGATGATAATGAGGTTTATTTCCTTGTCGTAAAAAAAATGAGCCTTCAAAATTCCTTGAAAATGTAAAAATATAGTATCTTAAAAACAAAATAATAATAATAAAAAAATAAAATAAAGAGCACGGAACGAAAAATAACTTAAGAGAGATGTATAAAAGTATAAATAACCTAACCTATACCACTACAACCCATGAACGATCTTGGGTTCAGTACATATAGAGATTCGGACTGTTTCTATACCAAAGGCCGTGCAATGAGGTGATTAGGCCTTGATTAAGCTTAGCCACCAGGTTTTACCCCAATGTTTTTGGGTACTCACTTTATAGAGGCTAGCTCTGCCCCAGGAGGATCTCTATATCCTAGGGTCACCCCCCGACTGAATTAACAGAATAAATAATATTCTGCCACAGCCGGGATTCAAACCCAGGACCCGGATAACAGTAGACTAGTGCTCTATCCACTAGACCACGCCGTTCCAAATAAAAGTATAAATAAATCGCGTCTTATTAAAGCTAAGTAGTTTATAACGAGGTTCCTTATAAAATATTTAATTTGTTTTCTGCTTTTGATTATCAAGTAGATGTAAATAGGAAAAAATGGTTTTAAAATTAAAAACTTTTTAGTGAACAAAGAGCTGTAAAATTGAATCCTGGAGACGAGGAAAACACCTTGAAACGTTTATCATGATTTATATAAAACAATAAGGAAGAAAAAGGCTTCATATATATCTTCAACACATTCAGAATTTAATTAAATGTAATCTACACAACCTACCTAATGAATTTGATTTATTATAATTGGAGCAGTGAACTGTTAAGCGTGATGGCCTCCATCATAAATTAAATATTTTAAACCATAATTAACTTCATCGGGTCTTTATTTCCATTAATTAAGATATCTCCCTTGTTTAATCCAATCTCCATTATATATATAGTTGACTTGTTTGGTTCATTTATAAAAATTAGAATCAACGGAATATTAATTCCAGTTATAATACAAGATGGGGCGAATATCTGGAAGTCTTACGAGTTATTAAGCAGATCTGAACCCTTTGAAGTAAACTTTGTATCAGTAATGGTATTCAGTGTTTATGTAAACAATAAATTAATAAGAACAGAAAAGATGGTATGTACGCTAGGAATTTATTTTTTATAAATTGCACCACGGTAATGTATATTCTTTGAACCTGCGTATGAAAAAAATATGTTTAAATTCATCCTATATTTTTCCCGTTATGGCATTATCATTAATTTCTAATGAAACTGGAAAAATACTGATAATTATGAACTCATTATTTTACTATTAGTTGGAACTATTTGATTTATTAAATTGTCTTTATTGGTGTTAAAAGTTTCCCAAAATTATCTGGCATTTACAATAAAGAATAATTAAGTATTTTATAAATGTGTGTGAAATCTGTAATTTACTTGTTTTAAAATATCTTTAGGATCATTATTACTGTTGAAGACATTTTTCTTTCGTCTTCTTTAGCTCTTTAAAGTGCTGCCAAGAGCTGATATGATTATTATCAGTTAATATTAGAAAACACACGAAGTAGGTAAATCTTGGTTTAATCTCGTACCTGTTGAACTTTATCGCACAGTTGGGGGTACGCCCAACTCTCCTTGAAAGATTGTACCCAAGGCGGTCAAGGGAGCCATCTGGATCCTTGAAAAACCACTAAGTAGTACGAAATCTGATGAGAGTTCTAGTATTAGCTTCAAGAATATTTCTTGGAAATTGTATTATTTTACATAATGGTTCTTTAAACATTGGTTATTCAATATAAAAAAGGTACGATTTTTTTTTTTTCTAGATTTGTAACATATAAGGTGTATTTTACCTATGAAACCAATACATAGAATTTTATTCTTGATGTAAGATCTTTTTTATATGAGGCTTTCTTGGGCCAGGTGGTGTGTGTTGAGAGTTATCCCGAGTTAAAAGCTCCCCGGTACCGAGATGCGAACTGGTAATTATTTTATTCCTAAGTTTTCGGTAATCTCGTTACAATGCAATCCATTCGGTCACGTCCCTCTTCCTCTAGATGTAATTAAATTCCTGCTGTTGTATAATTTAGTTTTGGTATATTTTTTCAATAATGAACCTTTGTAATCGACCAAAAAAAAAAATTAAATACCTCATCCCCTCTCCACGTAATTTGAGGGCTTACGTTTCAAGATACTTAGAACCCGAATAACGAATAAAAAAAAAATTCGTCTGTCCGCCGTCCGCGGCATTTTCCATTATTTTTAAATTCGCCACAAAAATACTAGGGCATGCAACAATGCTCCTTGTACCTAGGCGTTGATATCAGCTGTTTATTTTTAAAATAGTGGCTGATTAAAAGTGATTTAATTCAATAACTCAGTTATTTTTGAAGATAAAGAAGAAATTTATTAGTGTTTTTAACTAAAAAAGTGCTAATAATCATAAAAAAGAAAACAATTGAAATTTTGCACATAAATACGTCCATGACTTAGTTATTTTTGAAGATAGAGAAAAAAAAATTACTAGTGCTTTTAATAAAAAAATAGAGAAAAAACATTTACTAGTGCTTTTAATAAAAAAAAACGCAAGTAGTTATAAAAAAGAGAAAAAAAGAAAGGAAAATTTGAAAGTTTACATATGAATACGCCCATAACTTTAAGTTTTTAACGAAAAAACTGCGAATAATTATATAAAAATAAAAAAAATTGAAATTTTACACATAAACACGCCGATATGTCAGTTCTTTTTGAAGATAGAAAAAAATATGTAATGCGTTTTAGAATCAGTAAAGCGCGATAAACAGGAAAAAAAAAAGTTGATCTATATATTTAAGTCACAAATTATAGTAGGTGTAATTCCAAGAAAACTGGGTTATTATTGAAGAGAAAAATCGAAATGATTTGCAGCTATATAAACAGTCAGACCCTAATATACTTATTTGGAAATAATAAACCATTGTGTAATATTTTGCAGCGTTTTTTTTTCTAAATTTGTATCATTGTTGTGGATATTATTTCTAATCGACAAAATTAAAGGTAGTTTATTGGAACAAGTGTTGAAAAAATAATGTTTAAGCCCTGCCATATTATTTCAATGAGAAATATTAAGTGGGAAACCAGTACATTTTATCACAACAGACATCGAACCTGTCATAGACATATATGCTAAATGAATATCATTGGAATGAATATAGGATAGAACCTGATATAGTAGCAAAAGTACGATAAATAAATAAATGACAATTTTAGCGATTGGTTACAAGGACAACGTCTTTAGAAAAGTGGTTAGCAATTTTTTATTGTAAATATTCTTCCTCAATAAATTTTTTTAAACAAACAGTAATTTATTTAACTTTTTTTTTTAATCAGTCTTTTAATTCATGAATTAATTAGAAGTATTACTTTTTCAAACCAAGATTTAATATGAAAATGAATAAATTATATAAGCAATCGTATTAGGATTTACTAATGTCAAAAAAATCTAGTGAAAGCTTCTTTTAATATACAGAAATAGATTAAGTAATCCTCCACGTTAGAATTCCATGTCCCTAATAACTTAAGAGAGAAAACGGAAATATAAATTATAGTAATTTAATTTTCAAATAGTTGTATGTATGGTACATGAAACATCGGATATGTTGAAATTATTTCAATTCTCTTATTTAATTAAAGTAAAGATCAATCAGATAAAAACTTTTAAGGAAAATGGAAACTTAATAAAAAAAAATTGAATAAATAAATAAAAAGGTACTAATGCCACGATCTGAGTCTCTAGAGCACTTATTATAAGAGATCAAAGCAAAATTATTAATCATATCTCAATAATATATATATGTTTTTTTAACTTATTTCTTCGAAAACAGAAGAAGTTGATGATAGTCCCACAAAAGGTCTGTGTCCGCGTGTACGCGGTAAGTCTAGCGCAAAAGCGATAAGTCGTACAAAACTGGAATTTCATATTTGAGACTACGAAACGCCCGAGATGTTTCAGCAACTTTTTCACTAAAATCTGCTGATCAGAAGAACTACCTAATATTATCCATTCTGCTCCATTTTACGATTTTCTCAAAACGGCCCAAACGATTTTGATTAAGCTCGCTAAATCGATGTAATAGTTAATCGGCTTTAATATGATTTAGGTTTCATTCTGATTGAAATAGTCTGACAGGGCTTTAAAGCCAATTGTTTAAATTTTCTTACTTTCAAATTTAATGTTGGGTTGTTAAGTAGGTTCGTAGCGTTTTTGCCTGTGATCTCAATAAAAACTTCAGATTCCAGTAAATATTTTTAATCAATTATATATGACCCATTTTGATCTATTAGATGTTCCCATCTTTAAGGCGATTTTTGGAATTTGGTCATCATTAACAGTTATAGGACGACCCGAGCACTTTGCGTCTTCCAAGTCAAAAGTTCCGGTGCTGAACCGAACAAACCGTTTACGGACAGTGCTTTCCCCTATGACATCATCGCCATACACATTGCGAACTTTGTTAACCGTCTGTCCAGCGGATTTTCCTTTTCGGAAATAAAAATCATTTAATGACGAAAATTATTTTTTTCTCTTCCATTTTAGCAAGCAAAATACCACTTAAAGATAAGGGAGCTCGGTTGAAAAATATGCATAAAAGCGCCTTAGCTAATCACTTCTTAGAATATGATTTTATAAACACATAGAGAAGGGATCACCTGTATCAGGGTGGCTAACATAACAGTCTTCTATGCCAAAGGTCACTGGTTCAAACCCGCAGGTGGTCCTAGGATTTTTTAATAATAATAATAATAATAATAGGCTTAGCGAACCCGAAGGTTCGATGCCGATACCACCAAATTCCGCCTACACAGACTCGTCCAATGCTCACCATTCAAGCCCAAGCTCCCGAGATCAGCCTTAACGCAATCCTCCCATCTCCGCTTCGGCCTACCTTTCGGACGCCTACCAGTCGGATCAGCAAATACCAACTATCTCGGAATCCGTTCGACATCGAGCCCAACAACTTTACTCGCCCATTTGAGTCTCCGCGATGCAATCAGCTCAATTATACTCACAGGATGCAAGTTCCGCAATTCCGCGTTATGCAACCTTCTAAACTCCCCAGTGGCCTCATCTCTCTTTGGACCAAATATTTTACGCAATACTTTATTTTCGAAAACCTTAAGCCGCTGTTCATCCCTTAAAGCAAGCGGCCTCGTTTCACATCCGTAAAGAACCGTTGGAAGAAAGGATTTTTTAATGGAAGTAAAAAATCTTTAGTTATGCCGTCCTTCGGAGGGGACCTAAAAATGTGGTCCCGAGCCTGTGCTATGTCACGCACTCGTTAAAGAACCCTTCCTAATGAAACCTGGATGGGAAAAATTTAGGACTCCCACTGTAGCATCGTCCGATTAGCCACAGCAGCATAAAGTTAAACATACCAACACAGAGAGGATTAAATTGAAAGATTTAAAAACGATACGAACTTAATTTTACAACCCATACAATAGATTATTTAATAAAGCACACGTTTCTATCGAAATTCTTAAATTGATTTTAACAAGAGAGATAAGCGTACCAAAATTTTTTTTAAATAACTTAATAAAAAATCTAATTCTGAGATAATAAATAACGCTTAAAGTATAATATTTTTCTGCTCTAATCATGACATATTCAACGTAATATAGTGTTGCTATTAACTCCAACCTACTATCAGAAGACGGGCGGCATCAAATGATTATCCGCCGGTTCTGTTAAACATAGTATCAATCATAAATAACAATGTGTTAATATTAAGGCTTAGATAACAACATTATAGCCCATCATTAGTACAATTATAGTTTTATAATAGTTCTTATTAATCATAAGTGGACACTTAGACAAGCTTCTAATGCCCTGACCTAGTTCAAGCCTGCTTGTTATAGAAAATTGATTTTTTCATTCGTTAGCCTTGAACCAGGACTAGGATGGAAAATCATCGTGGGACACACCCAACCACAAAAACGGGATCGTAATTGCCTGTTAATTAAACATGGCATTGACATAATCTCCTTCGTTTTAAAACTATTGAACACCATCCGCTATTATTTTTAAAAGGATATAGTCGGTATAATAAGGGAAATCTGCCACAGCGATTCTCCGACTTGGACTTGAGGGGTCGACTTGGAGTCGAAAACATAAAACACAAAAAAAAAAAAAAAATCTTTTCTGACAAGAGACGGTGTCACATTTCAAAAGCTAAGCAAAAAATAAAAACCATGGCAATACCATATTTTCTAAAATGGTAAAAATACTTGCTTATGCGGGTGAAATTGCTATAATCGGACGATCCCAAAATGTTGTGGAGGAAGCCTTCTACAGAATCGATAAGGAACGAGACAGCTCCACGACAAGTCAGAATGGGAAACTGTATTGTTGATGTTGTTCCCAGCTTCCAATACCTGGGAACAGCTATCAATGAGAAAATGGAAGAAAACTTTAGATTGGCATCAACCAATAAAGCATATTTCTCCTTATCCAAGCTTTTCGAAGCAGGCTTCTGAGCCGCGCCACAAAAGTAAGATTACATAAATGCCTCATAAGGCCTATAGCCACTTATGCGTTTGAAACGTGGATGATCAATATTTTGGTTGCACATAAGGATGACTGCTTCGAAAGGATCCTCAGGCGCATTTTCGGACCTGTCACGGAAAATGAAACGATGCGCAGGAATGTGGAGCTGTACGCTGATTACCGCGAGTTGAGCATTTCAATCTTCGTCACATTGCAGAGAATGAAGTGGATCGGACACGTGCAAAGTAGCAGGGGCCCGCTAAAAGTATATAGGAGCACTCCAGACGGGATAATACCTAGAGACAGCCCAAGATCACGATGGAAAGATGCCGTCTTTTCAGACCTGAGAATAGCAGGAATAAGCACAGCACATGCTGCAGACAGAACTGTCTGGAGCAGAAAGATCGAGGAGGACAGCTTCATTCATCTGCTTCTTCCGATGAAGAAGAAGTATTGGTGTTTTAACGAGCTAGCGTGCCGGGATTTATAAAAAACATAGTCTTTAAGCAACAATTCTTCAGTAAAATTATTGAAATTGTTCTATAAGTAATATAATTATGAATTTTCGGTTAAAATATATATATTGTCTACAATTTTAAATTTAAAAAAATTATTTTTATAATTTAATAAGTTTATATTTTTTTTAAAACAAAAAAAAAACGCCCTCGCGTTGTAATCTCCTGGGAGAATACACTCGCGGCGTTTCTCGATACAATTTGTAGTGTAGGGTCATCACTCCCTACGCTTAATTTTGTGAGTGGCCACCATTTGGCCGACGGGTCTCACATACCCGGGGGAGAGGCTGTGCGTGAATCTCTATTTAATTACATCCGTATAAAAGCCCCACCGAGACTCGGATACGAACTCACAACCTGTAGCATGAGAGACTAGTGCGCTAGCCATTTAGGGCTCCCCTAGTGCCATTTGATAGAGAATTAAATTTTGGACCAAATGAAAAAAAGAATCATTGAATTTGGTTTATAACTAGCTTAGGTATTGCGTTTTGAAATCAGTGGTAGTGTTATGATAAGATGCTTTGAATTAGTGCTTTTCAAATTACTTAATTGCCTATCAACAGCCATATAAACAGTTGTACCCTAATATTGTGGGATCGCATGCTGGGTGGCTAGCATAACAGCCTCCTATGCCAAACGTCACATGGGTTCAAACACAACCTTAAAATTGGTCATTTTCTAACATTTTGAAAATAATGAGCTTAAAGAACAGATTTATCGCAGAAGATAATAAACAATATTTCATTTCTTTGTGAATATATAGAATATATAAAATTTAAAACTTATACATCCCTACTTTTATAAGTTTTAAATTTTAGGTTAGGGATGGTTCACATAAGTTCGTTCTATGCTACGGTGGCTATCGGACGATATTGTTATGTTTATCGATTCTTAATAATAATTAAATATAGAGGGATCACTTTTAAATGGGTAGCTAGCATAACGGCATCCCTTGCCAAAGGTTACGGGTTCAAACCCGCAAGTGGTCCTGGGATTTTTTAATGGGAGTAAAAAATCCTTAGTTATGCCGCCCTTCGGAGGGGACTTGGTGATCCTGAGCCTGTGCGATCTCAGGTACTCGTTAAAGATCCCTATCCTAATTAAACCTGGGTAGGAAAAAATTAGGACTCCCACTGTAGCATCGTCCGATTAGCCACAGCAGCATAAAGGGACGTTAAATAAATAAACAAACAAACCCTAATATTGTTATTTGGAAATAATAAACCATTGTGTAATAATTTGCAGCGTTTTTTTAAAACCAGTTGTTCTAGAACTGAAACAAAAAGCACGCCTCCTGATCAAACCGTTCCTAACATAAGGAGTAGGTTCTATTCCAGATTTCCTTATTTTGAGAACTTGTCCGTAAATGTCAGTCTTTTCATGACAAACTGCATTCCTTTAGCAAATCCTTGTATATCCTATACATTCTTCTACATCCATTTTGCACAATTCTCCGACTGTGTGGAATAGCTGATGGAAAATGGGGAATTTAAAATGCCAATATCGTCATTCCTAGACGCCTCATCATCCCTGTTCTAGACGTTAAATTGTATATTAATATAGTTTTATAAAATAATTCTGTTCTATGAACCATTAGCATTAATCATAAGCATGTCATTTATTGTTTAAAAACATTTTAAAGATAGTAAAACTAAACCGGAGAAATATATCCATAAAATAAGTTAACTAAGTTATTTCACTCTAATTATACAGTTACCTAATTTTAAGTTTGTGTTTTCTGTACGTTTCAGTAAACCCACCTTAAAAAATGTAAACTTTGGATCATCTTTGAAACAGTCTTACAAAAAAAAAAGAAAAAAAAAAAAAGATTAGATTCCATTAAATTAAATATTTGTCTTAAAAAAAAATTACAGACATGAAGTATACATTTTGTTTTCGCCTGTTTACAAAATATTGAATCATTTTAGAGATTTATTGTGCTACTTTAGCCAGATCCTAATGTAAAATGAAATAGACTGAGCATTTTCACAAGGGACGAGTTTTTTTGAGGCGGAGAATCGATGATAATTGGTCGTCCATATTTTTTGTAAAACATAAAATCCTTTGTCTTATTCCTTCCTTGCTTTTGATTCAGGGACTTCAATCCTTTGAAACCTATATTTAAAGTATTAATCTCATTATAATGCATGATGGATAGATCATAAAAAAAAAAAATATTTAATTGTAGGTTTTGACGTATTTCTGTTTTTATGAACGTTTGTTAAACAAGTTTTTATTTGCTTGCATTCCAAACTCTTTATGAGGTGCAGTGGACTTGTTAATGATCTATCACGCATACTGAGACCTAAGATTAACTTTCACAAACCCGGTGTCCTCGAGAGAAGCCTGAACGAGATCGTGTTGCAAACAAACTGTCACGACATTGCATTATCATGGAAACATCTACTCAAAAATAAAATTTGTTGCTTATGATTCATGATGAATAACATGAAATAAAAACTTCAATTACCCAAAAATTATAAAATGTAAACGATTTTTTGTTGATGTCTCATATCAAACCAAATTGAAAATATACTTTCATTAAGGGGCGAACCTACTTAACTGAGGAACTTGTCGAGGTATGGTTGTTATAATGGACAAGAAAGGATATCAGGAGGTCTCGACAATTGCGTATTCATGCAAGGAAGAGAGTTTAATGGAGAAGACATGTAATGAATTAGAAGGGAGGACTGGTTAGAAAGGATTACACTCTGTGTGGTAGAAGCACGCGTGTGGTAGGAAGATTCACTGGTGTAGTACACAGTAGCGTGGATAGGAGAGAATTCACCCTGCGTGGTAGTAGCACGACAGTAGCGTGGATAAGGAGAGAATTCGCCCTGCGTGGTAATAGCACGCCAGTAGCGAGGATCAGGAGAAAATCCGCCCAGCGTGGTAGTAGCACGACAGTAGCGAGGATCAGGAGGAAATCCGCCCTGCGTGGTAGTAGCACGCCAGTAGCGAGGATCAGGAGGAAATCCGCCCTGCGTGGTAGTAGCACGCCAGTAGCGAGGATCAGGAGGAACTCCGCCCTGCGTGGTAGTAGCACGACAGTAGCGAAGGTTAGAAGGAGAGAAGGTACAAGAAGGAAGTGAAATAAAGATAGACCACATTACGTTATAAAGGCAGAGTTCATCTGACCTAGGGAAATACCAAGTTGGTGATCTGAACATCTCTTGGGGATGTTAGTCATCCATGTCGATAATTGACTAGCAGACTGGGGTCTTGGCCTTAGGTCAAATTACCTTGAGTGCTTTATTTATTCTCATAAAACAGTTATCTCATGAACAACAAAAACGACCTTATGAGTCAGGGTCCAATTGCATGAAATTGAAGTTTTGTTAATTCTTAAGAATTACGTTTTTACAGAAGTAATCTTTCAGGATACCCTAAACATTGCGTATCTGACCCATATGATATTTTTCTTTGTTCCCCAATGATTCTACAGCATCAAAAATTCCAAGGCATTCACAGCATTAAACATTTCACGGGGGATTATATTACTTGTTCTGGTCCATATCTGTCAAAATATTTCTAGGAGGATAATGGATGAATATGACATGATACAATCACTTGATTCAGAGAAAAATTGAACGAAATAATTTTTTATTAATTACGATTTTATCATTTTGACTGGATCATTCAAATATATTATTTTTGTTCTGCCAACTAAACTACAGTGGTTCATTAAGCGATCCAATGCAAAAAAAAAAGTAGTAAAAGCATTATTAAATATAATTTTTCTGAGATTTTTTTTATTAAATTTTTTTATTGATTTTTACAACTGTTTATACAATATATACAACAAGTAAAAGGGTTGAAATTACAAATATGGCATAGTCTTGTGAAGAGGCTACCCAGTGGTAGCACTACAATCATTCTTTTAGGTAACACTGTAATGATTATTTTATTAACAGGTCTCGAGGCCACCTGAAAAGACAGGTTTACGGACAAGCTGGTTTGAGAGGGCTGGTAGTTTGGAATTAAAGGAGGTGCATCAAATTCGGGCTAAGTCTGTAACTATTGGGATATTGAGGTCTCTACGGATGATTTTATTAGTGACAAAATAAGGAGTATTGATGATTTTTCTTAGGATTTTGGATTGGATGTGGGAGGAATTTGATGGTTTAGTAGAGCCCCATAGCTCAATGCAATATGTCCAAATTGGTCTAAGAATGGTTATATAAATCAGTTTTTGTAGTAAATATGGAGTTTTGGTCGTTTGTCAAGTAATGTCGTTTAAGTCTTGTATGAGGTTTCCAAGTAAGGCGTTTGTCAAGATGAAGTCCTAGGTATCGTATTTGTTGTACAGGGATGAGTGGGGTATTATTAAATGAAACAGTAGGGCAGGAAGTCATAGGTTTATGACTTAGAGTAAAGGTGATTTAATTGGATTTATTTTAATTCGCTAGTTTTGAAACCATCCTTCAATGGCAGATTTCTGAGATTTAAATTTTTGTAACATAAAATGTCCTTTCACATGGCTTTTCCATTTCTTTTTTCCTGTCCTTTGTTTGCTTTTCCTTACTTAATAACATTTTGGTATGTGTAGAATAGTATAGAATCCAGAATTTCTTAATTCCTAATTTACATTTGTTGGATCGATGTTCAATTTAGGTATTATGCTTTCAAAACTGCCAGATATTTTATTTTATTTTAAGGAATACATTTGAGTAAATACACAGAAGCTGAGCAACACCAATTTGTTAGACATAGATTTAGTAATTGCAAGTCTTTTTTACTAGATATTTAAGAAAGTTGCATACATCCAACATGGTGTGAATTCCAATTGTTTCTGAATATAATAATGCTGCTATCTTTTTGGCAGATTCATATCCTTCAATTCCCATGAGTTATGGTATCCAAGGTTCGTATTCAAGTCTTTGATCTTCGAGGAGTAAGCCTGGGTTTCTTAATTATCGTGTCTTTAGAATATATATCTGAAATAGATATTACAGTAGAGAGAGAATCTGTTCATATTACAAAGTTTTCTTCCTCAAGTTGGATAATAAGGTGCATCGCCACTCTCATGGCATAACATGGTATTGGTGTACCGCAGATAAGACATGGTACTTGTTGTCTGTTGCTCCACATTTTAATTGTAAGGCTAAAAAAAAATAAAAACCTGTGCCACTACAACCCATGAAGGGTCTTGGGCTCAGTATATATAGAGATTCGTACTATTTCTAGGCCAACGGCTGGGACATGAGGTGATTCGGCCGAGATCAAGCTCAGCCACCAGGTTTTTCCCCATTTTTGGGTACACACTTTATAGAGGCTGGGTCTGCCCCAGGAGGGTCTCCATACCCTAGGGTCGCCCTCTGGCTGAAATAACAGAATAAATAATATTCTGTCATAACCGGGAACCCAGGACCCGGAGCACAGTAGACTAGTGCAATCGTAAGGCTAAAAGGCTTCTTAAATAACTGAAGTTTTGAGTCCTTTCTTGAGACTCAACAGTTAAATCAGACTGAGACTCATCAGTTGAATTTATTTAAAAAATTAAATATTTTTAAGGTATATTTAAATAGGACTCATCAATTTTAATATCATATGGATCCACTAGTCACACTTTTTTTTTTTTTAATATTAAAGCTATTATTTTAATTCATTCTTTAATTTATTTCATTGAATTGTAAAAATGAATTATTTATTTTTCAGCATCATACGTTGGAAAGGGGTGTTCTAGAAATGATCCTAACATCAATGAATGTGTGGTCAGAGTGGGAGCACCTGCCATAAAACAAGTAGCTCAAGGTAAACATTCTAGATTGAAAAGTTATAATTAGATTTATTATCTAAGATTTTCAGTTAAAAGCGCAATAATAATGTAGCTAATAATTAATATAAACATAATAAGAAAATTAATACTAAAAATATTGAATGAAAGGAAACTTGATACAAAAATGAAAATATGTTTACCAATTAGCCTAATAAACATTTCCAATTAAACTAAACAAAACTGTTTAAAATATACATAAGCATTTTTTAAATGTGATAAATACTTTTTGATTATTTAAAAACTCAATTATTTTAAAGAAACATCTTACTGATCAGATATACTTGAAACATGCATATTTGACATTACTGTTTATAGCACTTTATTCACTTATTATGTCAAGCAATTAAAACAATATGGAAAATATACCAATAGAACATATAATCTTGCTTGTGTCGTACTGAATTTTAGGTAATTATATTTATATACCAAACTAGGGTATAAATATTAAAACTCTATTTATCTAACATATATTTAATAAGATTTTGAAATGAAAAAAATATTCTAGGTGATCCTAAATACCGAATTCCTAAATTGGACCCACTATTACTTGATGAGATTAAGGTGCAACAGGGTACAAGGCAAGTTGGACTATCCCTCAGCTGCAAAAAATGCCTCGTTTATGGCCTTAAAAATACAAAATTTGTCAGAGCCAAGTAAGTTTTCTTATTCGGTTTATTTATTTATAATATTAATTTTTATTTATTGATATTTACAACGGTATAAAAAATAAATACAACTAGTAAATGTGAAAAATGTAATAGTTGGCTTGATAAACTCTTATGAAGAATCTATACAGCGGTAGCACTTCAATGTTTATTTCACTAGCAGGTCTCGAGGCCACAGCCTTTTCAAGAGTTTCGGAGGGTTATCGGGAATAGATGCATATGAGCTGATTGAATGGTCTGGTAGTTTAGAATTAAAGGAGATATCTAATTCTGGCTAAGTCTGCGGCTAATTGCATATTCAGGTCTTTATGGATAGTTTTATTGGAGACAAAACAAGAATCATATAGAATCTTTTTGAGAATATTTTGACTGCAAGGGTTGGATGCGGGACGAATTTGATGGTTTAGTGGATCCTTATATTTTATTAATTTAACATTCATTTTGTTTAGAGCCTGGTTTCCAGTGTGTTTTACTTTTTCCCTCTTGCTTCTAACCATTAAAATGATTTATTTATTCAAAGATAGATTAAAGATATTTAAATTTTATATAGCACAAGATATTTTTTTTTTTATTTTGTAAATTGCACTTTTAATATTTTTACTGCAGTAAATTTGAAACATTGTCGAATTTGAAACAAATATGTTTTTAAAGTTTTTTTTTTATAAATTAAAAGTTAAAACAAATAAGAATTACAGAGGAAAGTTTTATGAAATAGTATTAAGTGGCTAAATATGATCCAATTTTCTAGGAAATTCTCAGCAGATTTTCATGTCATTTTTTTAAAATGTACTTATCTATTACTTTTATGTTCCATAGTGCAATGCTCAGTCAAAATTTTGGTTTAAATGTAAACACATTGTTCGCTTCTTAAATCACCATGCATCAAAGAGTTAAGCACCATTTTATTTTTTTATTTTTCCTGTTTAGAGGTGGCAACCGCAAGGGTCATTATAAAATGTTATTCTTTAGAAATAAAAAGTTTTATTAATGCAAGTTGATAGTCATGAGCTAAAGTTCGATAAAAAGATTTGTTTTGCAAATCAGATTAGGAAGTAGTTGGATATAAAAGGAAATAGATGATACACATTATTTTCTGATTTAAAATACAAGAAATTTTACTTTTTTTTCGTTTGAAATATTGAACATAAAGCAGTGACCATTTCGCATGAAATTAGTTCAGTCTAACCATTCCATTCCAACCCTTGCTCAATGTTACTCACTTTTGGAAACCCATAAACCATTAAACAAAGTTTTGTGTTGGAGTAGGAATTATGATCATAAACAGTTTATTAGAAAACTTTAATTTAAACACTAGACATTGGGAAGAAGTACATAACTTAATTGTATGAAGTCTAGTTACAAAATAGGTTACACTTAGGGTTGCAAAGTTAAAAGGTATTTAAGCTCAGTCAATCCCCTCTTAATGATGCTGGCATATTTTAAATACATAAAACTAATAAATATAAAATATTAGTTAAATTTCAAATTTATAAACTTAATTTACATAAAATAATATTACATTTTCACCATTTGCTCTGTGGTTTATTCAAATATTTTCTTCAAGCATTAGAGACCCTACTGGGGCTCCTCTAGCATCTATAAAGAGATTACTCTTAATTGGGAAAAAACATGATATTTGAGTGTGATCCAGACCAAATCATCCCCTTTTATAGCCATTGGCTTACTATGTACTGAACCAAGACATAGATTGTGGTATATAATTTTTTTAAACTTTAAAATACAGGGATACTATAAAAAAATAAAAATAAATAAGCAATATTAATCTGATCTAAATATACAGCTATTTCTGTAAACTAGTCATAAAAAATCCTATCAGATAACTTAAAATTTATCTAAAAAATGTATATTTGTTCAGGGTTGATTGGGACAAACGAACATGTGAGTGGTACTTAACCCTTGACAAGCTGAGGATCAATGGTAAATATAATGTTTCTGGCCAAGTTCTTCTCCTGCCCATAGTAGGCAGTGGTGACATGGAGATGGAATTACGTAAGTACTTAGTTGTAGGAAATTTAAGTATTTATCATTATTTCATTTGTATCATTTTAAAAGCTGTATAATGTTAAAAAAAATATATTTTGATTGATTGTCACTATACAGAATAAACTTGTTATTATTATATCATATTTAAAACTGGTAAGTATAGAATGTGAAAAAAATATATTTTTTTAATATTTGTTATTATAGTTACTATAGAGGCACTATTTTTGACTGGCTGCTTTTCTAAGGCAGCGGTAGCTTCAAAAACTAGATTTATTAATATATTTAATAAATGTATTGACTAATATTATTGAAACCATTTGATTTCTTTTCTAAAGGTATCATGTTTACCAATATCAATAGATGGCATGCAGGGGAAGATTAAATTACCAACAGGTTTAAATAAATGGCATTATTACTAAAATTAGCTAACAAATATCCATTATATTACACAATGCCAAGGAGAATACTGATGGATATCTTATAGTTAGCTTTGACATTCAACATTACAAAGAAGTTACCTTATGACACTTAGTCGGCTGGTGGAGGTGGAAATTGTCCCAGGCGTCCCTTCTAGAATCCCCAATGGACCTCTCTCAAATCTCTCCTTCTTCTGTCCCTCTTATACGACTATCCTCTTCTTGTAGATGGTACTCAACTGCTTCTTCTTGTGGATTGAACATCCTTGTCACTTCTCTCCCCTCTTCATTTAAAAGAAATACTATTTTTTGGTAATTTCCGATATCGACAAATGGGAGCAAAGCTGACATGGGAAGTGCCCAAAGCTGACGATTAAAACTGTTATCGGCTAATAGCTAGGGTCTAGGAAGTTCCTGGAGTATCGCAGGTAGAGGCCAGACCGATGGGGAAACCTAGGGGGGCGTGGGTTAGGAAACACCTTTTGAACATTTGCCAACAAAGGCTTATTAATATTTTCTTGATTAATATTAAAATTTTCCATTGTTCTCTTGTGGATTTGGTGAAACCTTATTTGGGCAATTACCAGGGGGTTTCCAGGAAGAATAGGTCAACTATTGACCAAATATTCTCTTTGCAACAAATAAAAATAAAAATAATTTAACAAGATTGTATGGATCTCTTCATCGATTTTAAAGCAGCCTATGATTCCATTATTAAGAAAGAGCTCTACCTGGCAATGGAAGAGTTGAGAATTCCATCGAAGCTAATCCAACTTGTAGCTTGTACTCCGAATGAGAGCACGAGTCAAGTGACAATAAACGGGAAGCTGGGCCAACCTTTTGCAGTGAAGTCAGGAGTTAGGCAAGGTTCTCCCTTTCTTCACTTCTGTTTAACATCGTCCTCCAAGTGGTGACCAATAGAGCAAGGCTTAGCCAGTGCCAAGTGTGCGGATATGCTGATGATGTGGCACTAATTGGATTATCCCTTAAGGCAATCAAGGAAGCCTGTGAAGGGCTGCAAAGAGAAGCAGGAAGAATGGGACTAGCCATCAATGAGGAAAAAACAAAAATTATGCTACTCAGGAAGAAAACACCTATACATCCGCCAAAGCATTATGTAGTGGGACAATATAATTCCAGTGTGTGTCCAGTTTTAAGTACCTCGGCTCCATTGTTAATGATCAGATTGGCGAAAAAGAAGAAATTCGCAATCGAGTAATGGGGGCTAACAAAGCATATTTTGCTCTAAGAATTTTTTTCCGAAGTAAGCTTCTAAGTAGGAGGACCAAAATGATTATATACAAAACAATCATCCGACCTGTACTGACCTATGCCAGTGCAACCTGGACCCTACACAAAAGTCTGGCCGAAAAGATTGACAGATTTGAAAGGAAAGTGTTGAGGCGTATCTTAGGGTCAGCTAGAGAGAATGGCACACATTGCTTAAGGAAGAACAAAGAGATCTACGACCTTTTCGACATTCTCCGAGTTTCTTAATTTGTGCGAATCAAAAAGTTATCAGGATGGATGAAGGTAGAGCCACAAATAAATTATATTATGGGACCCCGGATGGAGTCAGTCCATGTGGAAGACCGAAGGGAAGATGGAAGGACTCTGTGGCTGAGGACTTGACGATGGTAGGAGTATCCAGCAGACATGCCGCTGACCGAAGTGATTGGGAAAGGACAGTTGAGAGGGCCAAGGGCAGCTTCAGGCACCTTTAAAGCTGATAAATAAAATAAATAAAAATATTAAAATTATTTAATAATGAACTTACTCCCCGTCATCTCCTAGTGTCTTATCTCGTATTCCTCCACTTTGATTGTAGTTGCCTAATACGGAAGACTCAGTGGTGAAAATGAGATGAGGCAAAAAGATTGATAGGTTTATAAGATTTATGTATGGTCACATATCTCTCACTGGTATTCTGGTCAAAGCTGGCTTTATCCCAAATCCCAAAGAAAATGCCAACTTGGCACCTTGCTATTCCAATCCTTGCAAACCAGAAAACCTTCCTACATCTTTGATCTCCTAACTCCGCACACCCTAAGCACAAGATCTCAACCTACCAATTTATGCTTACCTTCTCATGGAACGGCTTCCTTTGAAAAGTCATCATCATCTTTGCTACCACACTTTGGAATTCTTTATCCATTTTCCTCCATAAAGTGTCATCTTTAACCACTTTCAACCACCATATATTCATCCATCTCTTCAAAAATCAATCTTCCCCACATATGTGATGTATCCTGACTTGATAATATACAAAAAAACTTATTCAAAGTTCTTATCTGCTTTTATTTATTTTGACTTTATATAATTTACTATTTGACTAAATAATCATATAATAAAAGAAGCCAGACAAAATGAACTTCCTCTGTTCATTCTACATTATTCTTAGGAGACGATATGTCCCAGAATAAAATTACTTCATTCATTCATGAAACTTGCCATTTATCTGGGCTGATACCTTAACTAGTTGTTGACTGTTGGTCTAACTGATGGGACATCTTACTGGGCTTGTTTCTTCACACCATTATCTGTGAAAACTATAAATAAATAAAAAAAACTTTTTTACATCATTATTATTATAGTTTACTTATTAATGTTCAAAGATAGGATTTGTTCAGAAATGTGATTTTCCCAATGAATCACATTTTCAACATTCAGTCATCACAGGCATTAGTGACAATATTCCATAACTATATCAATTTTTAGATTTTACTATACCTTTCATCGTAATTTTTGGATCATTATTAGTTTGATAAACCACTTACTTTTCATACATACAATATATATTCATCAGATATAATCCAAGTGAATGATTATTCTTAATATTTAATGTGGTTATAAAATGGTAAGATTCTAGTTTGTCTATAGTTTTTACTAAGTGACAAATTTAATTTATAATTATTGTTTTTAAAATTGTAAACAATAAAATTATTTTTTAATTATTGTTTAATTTTCTTATTTAAAAAAAAAATCATTTTTCCTCATCAATTGCTTAATATCAAACATAGCTTGGAATATTATTTTATTTTAATTAATTACACATATTTTATTTATTGTATTTTTCACTAATATTTAACATTGCAGAGGGCCTTAAATTTGAGTACAAATATGATTGGGTTTATGAAAAGAGAGATAATGGTCTGGAATATGTTATAATCGGCAACAGCACATTCCCATTTGATGTTAACTTTATGAGCATGTCTTTGGAAAACCTCTTCAATGGAGATAAGCTTCTTGGTATGTATATCTTAATTAAAAAATCTTGGAAGCATAAATTATTATTTATGTTACTAAGATTTTTTATTAATAATAATATTTTATTGAATTTTATTAATAATAATATTTAATATTTTAATATTAATAATATTTTATTGAATTTTATTAATAATAATATTTAATATTTTAATATTAATAATATTTTATTGAGATATTTAATGTCCTGAACAATATTTGATTATGAGTAAAAACTTATTGTTTAATTGCGTTTCAAATATCTGTATGTTCAAAGACTTTATTTGGAATCATATAAACTAAAAATTAGCTCTATCATAACTATAATCCTTGATTACTCCTTGATGATCATATTAATTTTCATGCATTTTTGAATGTGGAATTATTACATTTATGAATCAAATACTGTAAGATAAGGAAAACAGATCACAATTTCATAATTATTTCTGCTTTTTTTTCCTTAAGTGATATAAACGTTAATTTTGGCATCGTATTTTTTTGCAAACAGGTGGAAACATGAACAGATTCTTAAACGAGAACTGGAGAGATATTCTTAAAGATTTGCGCCCTGCACTTAGCAAGAGTCTTGCTGCATTGACCAAGTCTATTCTTCAGAGCATGGCTAATGCTGTTCCATACGACATCATGTTTCCTAAAAAGTATCCTCTCGATGATTAGATAAAAATGTAAATTATGATTAGATAAAATTACTGATGATGAAGGGATGGGCCCAAAATTTGAATCTTGAAAGAAATCAATACATCTAACCAGTTTTAGAAGGAAAAGTTAAATTAAAGCTGGAATAGATCAATCCAGGATGTAAAAAAGATCGACTGTTAGTGAATTATATATTTTTAGCTTTGTATTTATTAAATGACAAACAAATTTATGTCACAGTCAAGAGTTAATTCGATTTCATGCTCTTTAATAATAATTAAAACTCATAGTTGAATCTAACATCATAATGTGCTATCATTAAAAGAAAGATATTTCATGTATAATGTTCTTTTATTTCCTTATTTTTAAAAATTAAATTACTAGGTGTTGTAAATAAGTGTGTCCAACCTAAAATTAAAACAAAGCATAATTTAATTCATGAAAAAAATTATATTATTAATTACAGGAGTCTTTTTATGTTTATTAGTTTATAAGGGAATACTATTTTGGTTCAGATATGGTAATGCAAAACATTAGAATTAATTACTTTTTTACCAGTACAAAATATATACCTATATAAGGTTTACTTAACTTGTGTATATAAATGTTTAAAATTGTTGAAATATATAACTGATAAAACATCTCATTAAAGATTAAGTAATCATTATATATAACTCTAGGTATATTCCCCTCTGCTTAGAGATCAGGCAGAACAAGGGTAGTGCATGTTTACTATTCCAATATGCCCAACAAGAACAGAAAAAATGTAATGCGCACAATCTGCTAGATTTAAAAAAAAAAAAAACTTCAACTGTGAGTGAACAAAACTAATGCTATTTTTAATTATCTACAATTGAGAATGAATTATTATTATTTTATCACCTTTTTATATACATTTACATAGTCCCTATATATGTTATATTACATAAGTAAGTAATAAATCTCTTGTTTATAAAATATTTTTTATTATGAGACAAATATGTATAGTACCAGCAAAAATGGATTTTGTTTTAGAATTAAAATTAGTTTTACGTGTTGTTAGAAAAAAATATCATGCCAAGTTATGTTTTTTTTTATCAACAGTTTTTTCCTCATCACCATTTTCGAATAGTTTATTTATTAGAATATTTCGATTTTTTTTTTTTTTTTATAAAATAATTAATTTCTAGGATGGTTCCGTATTTATTTTTGCAAGATCTAATGAAAACATTCAGAGTTATAGAGAAAAAACTATTCAATGAACTACAGGTAATCAAAATAGACACAATAATTTGGTTCAAAAATTATATTGATTAATCCATTTGCTGTTGTTTTTGTTTAAATAACTAAACCAAAGCTGTACTCATAGATGATGCAAAACTCAAAATGTAATTTATAACCCCTGATACTTGAAAAAAAAAAAAAATGTAAATCTAATATAACATGAATTTATTTTTTATTTAATGCTATTTATAAATAATCTAATCTTTCCTGTTCCATAAAGGCCAAGCTGTATGTATCATATTAATGATTTAAAAAATGTATAAACATAAATTAATAATTTTACCGATACAATCATATAGTAAGTAACTTTCGTAATCCAATTTAAATGTAGAATACTAGAAGGAATACTAGTCTGGAGTGGCGGTCAGTGAATGAAACAATTAAGTAGTCTCAACCATTTGTTTTCTGTCAACGTTTCGACCCCCATTGTGGGCCATCATCAGGGAGTATTGTAGGCGAATGGAAACTCAAATGTAGAATAATTTATACCATATCAAACCACTACACATTTCTATATTTTATCTCTTAAGTTTTATCAAGTTGAATGATTTCTTCCCTTCAAAGTGTTCGCATTGATTCAAAATTAAATTTTTTGTATTAATATAGCCCCAACAGTTTGCCCTCTATTTTACATTTCAAAGAACTATGTTATTTTATGATCTTGGACAATTGATGGCCACATTTCTAAGAGACATCTTCATTTGGTTTCTCTTACACTATCATTCTAATTTCCTACTTTTAAGTGGTCTTACGATTCAGTTTTATTTAAGTGAGTTCAATAATAATGCACATTTCTTCTCGGATTTTTACATTTATACTTTCTATTGAGGATCCAAGATTCATTTAACACTGATAAAGGATTTGTAGTTAATGCACAAAAGATAGAACTAATGTTTTTTCGAATAGCCCTAAGTATCTTGCAAAGACATTATTTTATTGGCCCATTAGGTTGAAGATTGTCTTGAGTATTTCGACAGAGCTCACACCGCTATTAAATAATAATTGGTGATATGGAACTCAAGATTTCTTAAGTATTATCATTATGTATGGGTGAAAATTTCTGGTGATTCAAACTCCTGAAGGTTACGGGTTCGTTATAAATAGGAAGTACTGATATCTGACCAAGCAATAATAAAGCCTCTTTGTATTGCGAAATCAGCTGCCTTTGTATAATAGTTGTGATGGTAATGACGACCTGAAGGTAATAGATAATTGAGGCAGATACGGAACTCCTTACTAAAGCAAAGCAATTGGTATTCCAGAGTGCTCTAGGAAGGATGAATACCGTCGCAATGGTCCCGTCGCTGCGGAATAGCTGAGGAGGAGGTCATTTCTACAATCAGGAAAACTCAAGTCCCAATATGGACGGAGAAAATGTGATGGAAGTTGGCCAATACTCATCTACATTCATATATACATAGCAGCAGCGTGTAAATATCGATCATTAACCGCCAATCGTAGCCCTGCAAGGAATAGCAGTAATCTCCATGTTATTCATAAGAGGAATATTTTAAACTTGGATCACAATGGCCGAGCATGTTTAGCAACGCACGCCTTTCACTTACCTCTGTGGTCAAAACCAATTTAAGGATTTTTTAATACATTTACAGATGAAAATAAATTGTTAAAGAATTGATTACATTGAATTTCAATTTATTTGTAAAAAAAACAAAAACAATTTGTTATATTATTTAAGACAATCAGTTAATTTTATCGGCTTTTTATCACTCTCCGTTAACTTTTAAAATTTTGTAGATAATATTTATTCTAAAATCTTTAGATTTCCAACAGTATATTATACATTTATATTACTGTTCTTATGTTCAGTTTTCTCCTTTAGTTGAATATCGAATTCGTTCAACTTATATATTTACCTGTTTTTTATCGACGGTAACAAGATGGTATGGTTATTTTTATAGAATCTACAAAATTAAAAGTACTTTAAAGGAGAAAACTTTTAAATATCTGCATTTTAGCCCTGTCAGACTGTTTCAATCATAATGAAATCTATTTGATATTAAAGCCCATTAAATTTTACATCGATATAGAGAGTTTAATCAAAATCGGTAGAGCCATTTTTGAATAAATCGAAAAAAGGTACAAAATCCATGGTATAAAGTGGCTCTTTTGGTTAGGTGATTTTGATGAAAAAGGTGCTGTAATTATATTTATTATTAAATTTCAGTTCATATGACTTTTGTATTTGCGCTGGATTTCGCTGAAAAAAAAATACTGTAACATACACGCTCCTCAAATATGAAGTTTCAGTTTTATACTGCTAATCGTTTTCCAGATAGACTGACCACAGAAACACACAAACAGACCTTTTTGCGGGGACTTGGTCATTTGAACTCAGGGAACCCTAAAACGTGTATTACCGTTGAAAATTCAAATTCGATCATTTTCACGATCGCAATACTTTACTTACTATATATTTCATATATAGGTAAGTGAAAGTAAAAATAATAACAGTAAAGCAAAATTTTAACGATTTATCAGTCTTATTTATGTAAAGTCGAGTTATTCAAAAATTAATGGAATACATCATTTCCAATGATACAAGTTAAGTCACCCACAGTTATAAATTTATAAAATTCACACTCACACATATGTACTCATAAATACAATTTTGCGGTTCGCTCTAACCATAGTCGTTTGAACACATTTGAATTCGATTAAGATTTTTTTTTGGCATGAATCAACGTTGTTAAAGTAACTTTTATTTCTGAGGTTTGAAGATAAGTAGTACCGATTCATCTGAGATTTTTTTTAATTATAAGTTTTTTTTTGTTTTTTTATAAATCATTTTATTGGTATTTACAACTGTATTAACAAAAATACATCAAGTAAATGCGATGTGTTATATATAGCATTTCCAAGTCAATTGTAACCTTTTCCAAGTCAAATGTAACTTTTTCCAAGTCAAATGTAACCTTTTCCAAGTCAAATGTAACCCTTTCCATTTCAAATGTCACCTTTTCCAAGTCAAATGTAACTTTTTCCAAGTCAAATGTAACCTTTTCCAAGTCAAATGTAACCCTTTCCATTTCAAATGTCACCTTTTCCAAGTCAAATGTAACTTTTTCCAAGTCAAATGTAACCTTTTCCAAGTCAAATGTAACCCTTTCCATTTCAAATGTCACCTTTTCCAAGTCAAATGTAACTTTTTCCAAGTCAAATGTAACCTTTTCCAAGTCAAATGTAACCCTTTCCATTTCAAATGTCACCTTTTCCAAGTCAAATGTAACTTTTTCCAAGTCAAATGTAACCTTTTCCAAGTCAAATGTAACCCTTTCCATTTCAAATGTCACCTTTTCCAAGTCAAATGTAACTTTTTCCAAGTCAAATGTAACCTTTTCCAAGTCAAATGTAACCCTTTCCATTTCAAATGTCACCTTTTCCAAGTCAAATGTAACTTTTTCCAAGTCAAATGTAACCTTTTCCAAGTCAAATGTAACCCTTTCCATTTCAAATGTCACCTTTTCCAAGTCAAATGTAACTTTTTCCATTTCAAATGTTACCTTTTCCAAGTCAAATGTCACCTTTTTCTTCACTTCTAGCCTTAAATATTCCGTTTTATTTATTTATTTATTGAAAAATAATTAGTTTAATTAAAATTATGACTTTTTTAATAATTTTGGCATATCATATCACTGTTTTTTTTTAGATATTTGATATCAAGTTCTGTTTTTTCCGCACTAATATTTTAAAAAATATTTAGTTTTAAAATAGTTGTTGATTTTGAATTTTTAGAGGGGAGGGATGGTTTTTGGGAATAATTAATGTGTTTTCGGGTATTATAATCACGTTTTTCGAGATGTCTTTTTTATCGCTCGCGTGCATATTAACTCGCATTTACTTTTAATGTTTTTTATTGATATAGCGATTAATTAATGTGTTTTCGGGTATTATAATTACGTTTTTCGAGCTGTATTTTTTATCGCTCATGGTTATTTCAACTCGCATTTACTTTTAATGTTTTTTATTGATATAGGGAATAATTAATGTTCTTTCGGGTGGTTATGATTACGTTTTTTGAGCTCTATCTTTTATCGCTCATGCGTATTTCAACTTGCATTTACTTTTAATGTTTTTTATTGATATAGGGATTAATTAATGTTCTTTCGGGTGGTTATGATTACGTTTTTGAGCTCTATCTTTTATCGCTCATGCGTATTTCAACTTGCATTTACTTTTAATGTTTTTTATTGGTATAGGGATTAATTAATGTGTTTTCGGATATTATAATTACATTTTTCGAGCTGTATTTTTTATCGCTCATGGGTATTTCAACTCGCATTTACTTTTAATGTTTTTTATTGATATAGGCATTAATTAATGTTCTTTCGGGTGGTTATGATTACGTTTTTCGAGCTCTATCTTTTATCGCTCATGCGTGTTTCAACTTGCATTTACTGTTAATGTTTTTTATTGATATAGTGATTAATTATTGTGCATTCGGGTGGTTATGATTACGTTTTTCGAGCTTATTTTTTTATCGCTCATGCGTATTTCAACTCGCAGTTACTTTAATGTTTTTTATTGATATAGGGATGAATTATTGTGCATTCGGGTGGTTATGATTAAGTTTTTTGAGCTCTATCTTTTATCGCTCATGCGTATTTCAACTTGCATTTACTGTTAATGTTTTTTATTGATATAAAGGTTATTAATTGTCTTTGCGGGTCTTGTAATTACGTTTTTTGAGCTGTATTTATTGTCGCTTGTTCGCATTTCAACTTGCATTTACTTCTAATCTTTTTATTGTTATAGGGATCTATACTTGTGTTTTTGGGTGGTTATGAAAAAACTTTTTTTGGACTGCTTATTCTATAGCGCGCGCGCCTTTAAACTTAGTGCTAATATCATTTTATATTTTGATAGAGTGGTCTTTTTTTGTTTTTGTTTTAGGGGATTCCGATTATGTGTTTTGAATATTACTCTTTTATGCGCTTGGGAATTTCTACATACCGTAGATATTATGTTATAATTTGAAGTAAAAATTATTTGTTGTATTTTGCTCGTTCTGATTACTTTTTTTAACTGGATGTTACATCGCAATTGCGCATTGTTCTAGATCACTTTTTATTTAAGTTAAAATGTGCACTAGCTATAAAAAAATGTCATAAACTCTATTAGTATTCCCCAAAACACTATAAACGATCCATCTATCAAATATTTATGAAATAGGAACAGTAACTTAAAATGAGTAAAAGTGATAACAAATAAGGTTCAAATAATGTTACAAGAACACCCGAAAATAGAATAAACGATTCCTCAATTAAATTATCAAATAATTGTAAGAACAAGTGAGGAAGTGAGTCCATTATAAAATATTTAGAAAAAACTTACTCAGGATGCTAAAAAAGGAACTATAACTGATCCTTTTATAAAAAAATAATAATAAAAATTTTAAATAAAAATAAATAAATAAATAAAAAAACTTAATAATGTATATTCCAGCAACGTTATAATGAGAACTAAAAACAAAAAAATCAATCCCAATATCAATAAAAAACTGAATCATAACCACCCGAAAGCACATTAATTAATCCTTGTATCAATAAAAATCATTAAAAATAAATGCGAATTAATATGCACGCGAGCGATAAAAAATACATCTCGAAAAACGTAATTATAATACCCGAAAACACATTAATTAATCCCTATATCAATAAAAAACATAAAAAGTAAATGCGAGTTGAAATACCCATGAGCGATAAAAAATGCAGTTCGAAAAACGTAATAATAACCACCCGAAAGAACATTAATTAATCCCTATATCAATAAAAAACATTAAAAGTAAATGCGAGTTGAAATACCCATGAGCGATAAAAAATACAGCTCGAAAAACGTAATTATAATACCCGAAAACACATTAATTAATCGCTATATCAATAAAAAACATTAAAAGTAAATGCGAGTTAATATGCACGCGAGCGATAAAAAAGACATCTCGAAAAACGTAATTATAATACCCGAAAACACATTAATTATTCCCAAAAACCATCCCTCCCCTCTAAAAATTCAAAATCAACAACTATTTTAAAACTAAATATTTTTTAAAATATTAGTGCGGAAAAAACAGAACTTGATATCAAATATCTAAAAAAAACCAGTGATATGATATGCCAAAATTATTAAAAAAGTCATAATTTTAATTAAACTAATTATTTTTCAATAAATAAATAAATAAAACGGAATATTTAAGGCTAGAAGTGAAGAAAAAGGTGACATTTGACTTGGAAAAGGTAACATTTGAAATGGAAAAGGTGACATTTGAAATGGAAAAAGTTACATTTGACTTGGAAAAGGTGACATTTGAAATGGAAAGGGTTACATTTGACTTGGAAAAGGTTACATTTGACTTGGAAAAAGTTACATTTGACTTGGAAAAGGTTACAATTGACTTGGAAATGCTATAATATAATGACTTGATGTACATGTAGAGAAGCTTCCCATTGGAAGCACTCTAAAAATATTCTAAACTAGAAGGTCCCGGGCCATTTCCTTTTCAGGCGCCTCGGAGGATTATCCGGAATTGATGAGGAAGAAAGGATTGAAGCTAGTGGGTTAGAGTGCGAATGGAGTTTGTCATGAAAGGATTGATACCTGGTTCGGGCCAAATCAGTAACAAAGGGAACATTATGGTCTTTATGGATAAGTTTATTCGTGACAAAGTAAGGAGCGTTGAGGATTTTACGAAGGATTTTGGAATGTAAGGATTGGATGCGGGAAGAATTTGATGGTTTAGTAGAGCCCCAAAGCTCTACTCCGTAAGTCCAGATTGGTCTTATAATAGTCATGTAGATGAGCCTTTTGTAGTTCAGAGGAAGGTTTGACCGTTTGTCTAGTAAGTGTTGAAGCAACCTAAAGCGACGAGCAGTTTCTCGTCGTTTTAGACGTGTATGTGGATTCCAAGTTAGGCGTTTGTCAAGAAGAAATCCTAAGTATCGGATCTGTTCAACAGGAGCTAGTTGAGTGTCATTAAACGATACTGTAGGGCAGGAAGTCAAAGGTTTACGGCGAAGGGTAAAGGTTATTTGATGAGATTTGTTGGAATTTATTTTTATTCTCCAGTTCTGACACTATACTTCTAGGTCTTTGATGTAGGCTTGAAGGGTTTTTGAGGCAACAAATGGATCTTCATGAACTGATAACACGCAGGTGTCATCAGCATACGTAGAAAGGAAAGTGTTAGGATGGGTTGGGATATCAGCTGTATATACTGTGTATAGAATGGGTCCTAGGATACTGGCTTGAGGAACACCAGCAGTCTGTGTGAAAAGGGATGAATAGGAACTATTGTGATTACTTTGAAGGATATATCAGAGAGGTAGGATTGAAGAATCAGTAAATACAACAGTCCTGGGTGCCAGACAATTATAAGTTAAACTTTAATTATCGTTATTAGATATTGTCCCTTGCGACGATTTTTTTTTTTCGCAGTATTTACTGCGTTTATTTATATTTATATTTACAGTAATTTACTGTGTGTTTATTATTTAAAAAACAAGTTTATTTTACTTTCACTTGCCTACATGGGAGTCCCATTTAGTTTAGACTAAAACTTGTTTGTGAAATGATCTAAAAGTAGAAATGATTATTAACAGTATTAGCTTATAACAACTTTTCCTTTATTTTAGTAATCTATGTTACTACTTATATTTCAAGAATAATGCAATTGCAATGTATTTTACTTATGAACCGTCAGAAAACAATGCCCAAAATGATGGTGATAACCGTATCATAATCCGTCCAGTGGTTTAGGAGTGATAAATTAGATATTGTCCCTTGTGGCGTAGTTTTTTTCCGCAGTAATTAATTTACTGTGTGTAGATTATTTAGAAAACAAATCCATTTTACTTTCACTTACCTACATATGAAGTATATAGTAAGGGAAAGTATCACGATCGTAACAATTTTTTAATTCTAGTTGTCACCGGAAATAAATTCAGGGTCCTCTGAGTCCAAATGACGAGGACAAAAAGGTATCTGTGTGTGCACCATTCATACACTTACCATAAGCCTAGCTCGAAAATCATAAGTTGTGTAAAGCTAACATTTCATATTTTAGAAGCCTAAAAACTTAAAGAGCCACTTTATTCCATGCATTTTGCATCTTTTTACGATGTTCTCAAAAATTGCTCTAAAGATTTTGATTAAACCTTCAACGACGAGGTAAAATTTAATGATCTTTAATATGCTGTTTCATTCTGACAGAAATAGACTGACAGGGCTTAATGCTGATTACGCTGATTAAAATTCCTCTGAAATACTGTTAATTTTATAGATTTTTTTTTTTTTTTTTCTTAACCCTAATTTAGTTGCATGTTTTGCTAAAATATTTTCTAAATAATTTCCTTTTACTGTATCTAGATACATTTTAAGGATATTTCTGTTAGAGATTATGTTTTTGTGCTATCACTGATTTGCTATTTGCTATAGATTCTAAAAAAAAAAATAACTACTTCATCTTTTTATCATTTATAAAAAACGGGTAAATGTATAAGTTGAACTAATTTGATAATCATCTAAAGGAGAAAAGAGCAAACATATTTCTTTATGAATTTTTATTTTTTTACATAGATGTGTTGCGCGAACCAGATTTTTAATATTGAAAATGAACCTTGGTATATCAGATTTTTCATTAATATGAGATAAAAAATCTTATAGCTTTATAAATTACTTTATTATTGACTTACTTTGACTTTTTTTAGAAACATCTGAAAGTTGTTATTAATTCATATAATATTATAATGTTATCCTAAATAAGCATTTAGTCTACGCGAAGGAGGATAACCATGAGAATAGTTTTGTTGTCTAGGAAAAGTGACAAAAAAATTAATTAATTCTATCAGGTAAAATATACGTCTAATTTCACGAAGCTATCTATATATTCTGTGTATCTCTCTAATAAAAGACGTTTGTTAGTATGTATACCTGCTAATACATAAGAAGCGATCAGTGGAAGTCCCCATCCATTGAAGAAAAGTACTAGCTAAGTTTATTGTCCTGGTACAAGGACAGCCATGGTCAGGTGTCTCTTTCTTTTGAGAGTGCTACCTCCTATCTTATAGTGCAGGATCATAAAGAACAAGACAGCTTGTCCAGGATTCGAAAAGTAAGCAATGTCGAGGACATACACTCACATGAACAAACCTCGGCGTATATACATAAACAGGTAGATTGATACTTATATCATTTAATTAATTGCTTTGTTCGATTTATCTTCAGGGTCCCGACGTACACCTCCGTCTTGGAATTTTATAGCGAGTTGAGTTGGCTTTACCCTTCCAATCGTTGCAAGTATTTCCTTGCATCTTTCCTTTACCAAGTTATCAAATCCCGCCGTCCATCATACATTTTCGACCATCTACAACTCAAATACTTTGTCCATTCTCGTTATACATTTTCTAGGCCTTCAGATTTATACACAACGGCCCACCAGTCTGCACATGTTGACAGATCGTTTCTTATCCGATCCTCAATTATATAGAATTCTATTCCTCTTTCTATTCGTCACTCCAACTCTCTTCCTACCTTCAAATCCTGCTTACTCATTCATCTCATGACCATCCAGTCAGAACAAAATTGTAAATAAGATTCTATTTTATTTTATTTCCTACATATTTGCGTAAGTCTGTTTTCGATTAGTTTTAGTTTACATGTTTATGTATAATTAATAATACTAAAACTCTGAAGCCCAATTTACATATTATGTTAATGTTATTATAAAGGGACTTGTCTCAGGATAATAAAGAATTCATTTATATTTATTTTTCTGTGAAAAAAAAAAAAAAAAAAAAATCTTATACTGTGTAATGTAATGTGTAAAGTTCTTACGTGACATACAGCTACATCATCCAACCTAAGGTTACGAACGATAGGGCGGCTACAGGCTACCCATAGCTCCATAATGCGTTACTCTTCATCCTTTGGAACCCATCCGGCAGTCTTATCCTCACTGACTCATCCATGTTTAAGGACTGCGGACAATGGTTTCATGGATTATAGCTGTTCAGAACTCTGCTCTTTCCAAACCGACCATAGACCGAACCCTGAGCGGTTATTTGACAATTAAGGTTCTTAGTATAGGGTGATCATTCTCCAATGCATGGTCCTTTTGAGGCCTAACATACCCGGAAGAGTTTACACATGATTTTACAAATATTAACGCATATTTATTAACTTAGCCACTGTGGAGTAATAGTAACATATCTTCTCTCTCTCTCTCTCTCTCTTTCTATATAATATATATATATATATATATATATATATATATATATATATATATATATATATATATATGTGTATATATATATAATGATAACGCAATTTTACGGATTTTGATACGGGTTTCACCATCATTTAAGGCATTCTTTCCTGAAGGTTTACAAGTAAAATACATTGATATTTAGCTTTTCTTTAAACAGGAAAAATAAATTTTCCGTTCACTAACACATCAAAAAATTATTCCTGAAATATAAGTAGTAACATAGACGTATAATATACCGTTGGAAAGCGCAAGATTTTAGAAAAGTTAATATGGAATAAAATAAACAAACGTACAAGTTAGTTTAAAGTCATTGTAAGCCCGTAAACTTATGTTATTTGTAATGTAATAAGGGAAGTTATGGTGAACGTACAGGCTATATTCTTTCATACAGTACTCGAAGTTTTAGAAAATAATTTAAGTAGCAAATCGTACGTAAGTTGTATAAATAAATGGAAAGTAGTTAAAAACTAGCACTGCTACTAATTATTTCTACTTTAAAGGGATCACTTGTAACTGGGTGGTTAGCATAACAGCCTCCTATGCCAAAGGTCACGGGTTCGAACTCGCAGGTGGTCCTAGGATTTTTTAATGGGAGTAAAAAATCCTTGTTACGCCGTCCTTCGGAGGGGACGTTAAAAGGTGGTCCCGAGCCTGTGCGATGTCAGGTACTCGTTAAAGATCCCTATCCTAATAAAACCTGGATAGGCAAAATTTAGGACTCCCACTGTAGCATCGTCCGATTAGCCATAGCAGCATAAAGTTACGTTAAATAAATAAATTTCTACTTTTAGATCATTTAATAAAAATATATATTTCCACTGTGAACTAAATGGGACTCCAATGGGAACTAAATTAACTTTTAAAATGTATTAATAAAAAGTTCATTTGCAATATAAAATAGTAATAAATCGGATAAAACAGGAACCGTTCAACGTAACAAACAAAATCAATTTTTGAGCAATTTATGTCTCTGATTTCTGGCGATGATTAAGTATAATAATGAATAGACGATATGCAATAAACATAATATTTTCTTTTTTAAATGCACTTTTCTTTACGACGAGCTCGTTATCCCAAAGCGATGAATTCTTAATTTGTCAAACTAAAGTCTTTTAAACATGAATGACACCACATTTAAATTGCACCCGCGCGAAGCAAGGGCTAGTTGCTAGTGAAGTAATACAATTATATGAAATCTAATAAGACGTCTCTGGAATAACTTTCAAGTAAATTTTTAAGTTTCATACGAAGTATAGACAGTTCTGGGACCAGTGAATTTGAATCTGAACAAGTTTTTCGTGCAATCGTCAATGTGATGTACTTGTTGGTTGCTAGTGCGTATAGAGTTTTAAGTCCATTTTATTCTGTATTTTTTTAGCCTTATTTCAATTAATTTATCACTACATATAATATAATTAGTGGATATAATTATTTGACCGTAGAGAATTACTAGAAGGAATTATTCCTGGTGGCGGTCAGTGAATGAAACAATTAAGTAGTCTCAGCCATTTATCAAATATTTATTGTTTGCCAACGTTTCGATCCCCATTGTGGACATCATCAGGGCTAAAAAGATACAAAAGAGATACATTTACAATAAGATTAAATATACTATTTTAAAAACCTTTGACCTAAAGGATGTCGATAAAAATAACATATAATTGATTTCATTACACATCTAGTTCCTTTTTATGTTTTAATATTGACATTTTCTAGCTCAATAGTTTTTAAAATAGTATATTTAATATATTATATATGAGTATTTTTTTTTATTATATTTATATGTATTTTATGTAAAAATATGTATTTTTTCTGATAAACTAAGTAATCCTGAGTAAAGTATTATACTTATATTGATCACTTAATTTTTTTTAATTATTCATAATTTATTCCAATAAACCATTATTGATTTTGATAATAATCATATTAATATTCCAGCTATATCATTAATTTTATACCAAAATTAAGAAATATAATTAAAAATATATTTACCAATTCCTTTAGTCATGGACAACCATTCAAGATATCGATCCTTGAGAACTGCGCCAACGATAGGGTTCTTAACACCTTCAATCCACAGATTTTCAGCTAATAATAAAGTTAAAAGTGAGAATAAAGTCATAACCCTGCTATCTGAAAAAAACTAAACGGCATTGTCACAGTGGATCCACGGACCTGAATTGAACAGTTCAACATATCATATAAACTTTATGGTTAATTCAGCCATGGAAAGAATACATAGAATAAAAAAGAAACGTTTATTATTCTAGCCAACGTTCGTTCCAAACTGAGAATCTCATTCTACAGTTTCTCTCGGAAGTTACTTAACCTGATCATGGGTAACAGATTCGTTTCAAAACGTTAGCAAAAACAACAAAATCTGTTTGACTGATTCCTAAGTATTCTTTCTATGTTCAATCTAGTTTGAATGAATTAAAAGTGTTCAAGGGCGAACTCCGCTTACATCTCTTGTTCTTATTTTATTTTTTTGTTGCTTGGAAAAAGTTAAACAGGATTAATTAATATCTGACCCTGAATGCTTTTTATACTATAAAAAAAAATCCACGCTTTATTCATTTTTAATTCTTGTTTTGTTTTAATCAATTAGAAAACCGACTGACACAATCGAGATTGTGTTTATTATTCAAAAATTAAATACTAAAAAAAATCTTAAATGTTGAACTCTAGTTCTAGTTACAAAAAAAAAAAAAAAAATGTACACTTGGTAGCAGATATTTTTTAATTTTAAATGTATTCAATTGGCATTAAATAAAAAAAAATCTTTATTCTGGGACCAAGTCCCCTTAGAAAAAAAACAATGAAAAACAAAAAATTGCTTATGGTCTAATTAATTTTAAATAATATATATCAACAATATTAGGCATCGATAAATCTTGTATACTTATACATATTGGAGAAACGCTCTTACATATACACATATTTATACTATAAATACCTATATTTACAATGGAACGGAAGATTGAGCTTCGAGAATGCATTGGAAGAGTTGATGTTTGAAAAGAGTGAGAGGCTATTTTCCTGAGAGAGATATGCAAGGAATTCCAAAATAATGAGGAGCGAACGAGAAAGGATTTGGGAATGAATGTAGTTCTATGTGATGGGGTATAAACATTGATAGATCGGGTTCTAGGATTCAACGAATGGATTTCAGAGCGGAGGGTAAGGAGTTCAGTTGTATAGGAAGATTTTCTATTTTTAATGGTTTGGAATAGATAAGAACTATGGAAATATTTCTGTCGAACAGAAGGATAAATCCACTTAAACTCGTCAACGGGCTCCAAAAATAAAACTTATTAAGCAGTTCATTAGTCGTTTTAATTTTATTTCCAGTCCGTCGGTAAGTCCTCCATACACCAGGCAACAGTAGTCAAAGTTGGGGAAGATGAAGATGTAAGAGGAAACAAGTAGCTAACAGGTTTTTAAAGGTAAGGATTCACGAAATCTATAAGGATGTTAAAGTATGGAAATGGATTTTGTGGATATTTCAGAAACATGGTTATTCCAGGATAGGTTTTGATTTTGAGGTGACTCTAAGGTTTTCAACAGTTTTTAGAAATTAGATAGGGTCTTTATTGAGAAGGAGGAACGGGTGCGTATTATGGAAGGGAATTCAAGGTTGGTTCGGAGCCAATGAGGATTGCTTTAGTTTTAGCTGCATTGAGCTGCAATTGGTTTTTATTTGACAAATTTGATCTATATTATATAGTACTTTCTGGGATGCCTCTAGGAGATTAGAAGAGTGGAAAAAAAAGTAATTTTGTAGATCATCAGCGTAATGATGGCATTGGGAATGATAGATGGAATCCGGTAAATCATTAAAAAAGAGCTGGTGAAAGGGATAAAGGCATGCGATTACTTATTCATAACTACGCAGACATTGTACACACATACTATATAATATATATATATATATAGGCACACGTAGGTGTCCGTAATCGTTGTCATACAACGTAATACCCGTGGAAGCAAATTCAATTCATAGCCATTATTACGAAAACGTTTATTTACTGTACTTTATTAATAACTTTACAACCTAAAAATACCTTCGAGTAATAAAATGACATTAATTGTTTCTTTACATCTTTCTATGAATTTTATTGTATAGTGAAATAAATTTGGAGGATTAGAAACAAAAATATTGTACTTTATTTATTTAAAAAAGAGGTGAGCCATATAACGTAATTATTAAGTAAATAAATTTAAACACTAATAGAAACGATTGATTATGTTTTTGCAATTATTGTTTCTTGATATTTATTTCCCATATTTTTCAATGGAGAAGAAAAAGATTAAATATATGTCCTATATTTTTCCGCGGTCTCACCCGTTATCCTACAGAATTTATAAATAATTTTAGATGAGGAAGATGGTTGGAGGTGCGGTCATAAAATAGTAACACACATTTGAAACAAGTGCTATTTTAATTATGTGCCGACGTTTGGGTCTATATTGTGGGCCTTCATCAGGGTTGACTCTGAGACGGTGTCTAAAGAAGTCATAAGTTGTAGATCATCAGCGTAATGACTACTTGAAGAAGATATCAAAACATGATATCAAAACAAAAGATAACAAAACAAACAAGACAGCGTAAGGACTTCTTTAGACACCGTCTCAGAGTCAACCCTGATGAAGGCCCACAATGTAGGCCGAAACGTCAGCACATAATTAAAATAGCACTTGTTTTAAATGTGTGTGTTCTATTTTATGACCGCACCCCCAACCACCTTCCTCATCTAATTTCACAACGGTCAACAAAAATTCCATCATTATAAATAATTTTAATGTTTTTATAGCTCTGAGTAACGTTTTTTAACTTTTCGAGGCATTATTTATAAACGTTTTGTATTGAAACTTCCATTAGAATAGAGTTTTTCAATAATATTGACCATAAATCGTCAAGTATCACTCGAAAAGGGAGTGAGAGCAGTTTTGTTTATTTTTATTATTTTTCTAAAAAGTCCTTGGACGTTACGAAATTCATAGATTAAAATCGGAAACACTCAAGTGAAAACAAATAAAATAAAACCAGTGGACACTTCAGCATCTTGTTATATACTTTTATAGTTTATTTAAAAAAATATATTTATATTTTACAACTATTTCTTATCGGACAAATGTTTTGATATCTTCTTCAAAGCTTCTAATGCTCTCAGCTATCATTTACTCCACTTGAAATAATGTTAAATTTTTTATATTTAATTTTGATTCTTTGGCCCGTACCAGGTATCACACCTTTCATGAAAAACTCCACTCCCACTCTAATCCATTAGTTTCAAGCCTTGCTTCCTCTTCCATTCCTGATAATCCTCCGAGGCGTCTGAAAAGAAGATGGCCTCGAGACCTTCTTGTTTAGACACACTACCAAAGAGTGCTGCCAATGGGTAGTTTCTCTTCATGTTTATTTCATATGTTATAACATTTCAGCATATTTACTTGAAGTATTTTTTTGTACAGTTGTAAATTTCAATAAAAATATATTTTAAAAAAATAAAAATTTTGATTCAAACATTTATTTTTCACTAAATGATAGGCCAATAAAAACAAATCTGTTATTTGCCGTTATAACAAACGTCCTTATTTTTATTAATATTTTTCTAAAATCTTTAGATATTCAGAAAAAAAAAATTCATTTAAGGTAAGACTTAGCTGCTAGTGAATACTGTTCAATTATACATTGGTATAACAATTAAAGAAACAAAGGTATACACGACTTTTTAGGAAAACTTAAAGAAAATTTAAATTTTAATGATCGATCATTCAAAGAAGAACAAAATTAGAATATACATTTATGCTTCTGGTTAATTATTTTCAATAATGACTCCTTATATCCGGACAAAAAATGAAAAATCTGGTGCGGGCAACACACGACTTTCACTTACCTCCATTTTTAAAATCAATGAAAGAATTTTCAAATACAGTTAGAGATAAAAATACGTGAAATTATTAAGGAATTAATCAAATTGAATTTATATAGAAACATGTGTTTTATTAAAAAATCAATTATATTATTATCTTAAATAATCAGCAAGTTTTATCTTCTTTTCATCACTCTCCAATAACTTTTAAAAGCTTGTGTATGAGATGATATTTTTTCTAAAATCTTTAGCTTTCCAACGGTATATCATACATGTATATTACTGCTCTTATGTTCAAAAACGAAAAAGTGCATTAAAAAAATATTTTTTCTGTTTTCTCCTTTAGTTAGGTATCGAATTTATTCAATTTATATATTTACCATTTTTTAATCAGCGTTAACAAGATAATCTAGTTATTATTATTGAATCTACAAAATATCGGCATTTAAGCCCTGTCAGACCATTTTTATCTAAATAAAATCTACATGATATTAAAGCCCATTAAATTCTACATTTATATAGCGAGTTTAATCAAAATCGTCGGAACCGTTTTTGAGAAAATCAAAAAAAGGTGCAAAATGCATGGTATAAAGTGCCTCTTCTGGTAGGCTCATTTTGATGAAAAAAGTTTTGTCACGTCTCGGGCGTATAGTTGTCTTAAATATGAAATTTCAGTTTCATAGGACTTACCGTTTCCGCCCGGGAGTTACCACACACAGACACACACACACACAGACCTTTTTGCGGGACTTGGTTATTTGGACTCAGGGGACCCTAAAACGTGTATTGGTTGTATTTCCCTAAAACTGGAATTCGAAAATTTTCACGATCGCAATACTTCTCCTTACTATATATAGTAAGTGAAAGTAAAAAATATAGAATAGATTGAATAATATAGAAATATAGAAATAGATTGAAATTAAAAAAATTCTGCAAGTTATTACACAATGTTGATATAATTTTTGACCGTTGAGAATTACTGGAAGGAATGAAGGAACGCCGGGAGGCGGTCAGTAAATGAAACAACTAAATAGTTTCAAACATTTATTGTTTGCCAACTTTTCGACCCCCCTTGTGGGTCATCATCAGGGCTAAAAAGATACAAAAGAAATATAATTTCAATAACATTAAATACAATATTATATACACTATTGAGCTAGAGAACGTCGGTATTAAAATATAAAAAAAAGAAATATATATGTAAAAAAATTAATCAAATTATAATGGCTATAGTATAATAATGAAAGTGGTATACAAAAAAAAAAAAATTATGACTAAAGAAAATGTACAAAGATATCAATATTTACATGAAATATGAAACATAAAAATATGGAGTAGAGTGGAGATCCGTACCGCATGAGGGGGCGAATGGAAACTAGGTATCCGCGTTTTATTTCGTAAGAAACTCTTTAGATTGTTTGTTATAATCTACTTAAAGCTTTTTTAAATTTATTTTTTTTACTTTATTTAATAACATATACCAAAGCCAAAAAAAAGACCGAGTCTAACTGGATTGGCCAGATCCAACGATTACAACCAGTCCTCACCAAGAGATTGCATTCATTGATATAGTTTATTAAGTTCATCCGAAACAGCACATTAACAAAAGGCTTAAAGGATAAACTTAAATAATTTCATGTGAGAAACAGGTTTTGTATTCGTGTTCTTTTTTTTTTCAAGCACAATCGATAGCAAATAAGATACACAAATATAAGACGGAAATCCTCCCAGAGTATAGTGACCTACCAAAAAAATGGCATAACAATGATTTTTCACAACTTGAATGAAAGGCTTATTGTCAGATGAGGTTAGAAATAATAATTGAGAAGAAAAAAGGTCTGATAAGCTAGCTGGCGGATGTTAGGTTTTCATAAAGATAAAAATTATTTGTGACAAAAATAGTTGCTAGTTGTGACCATTTTACTTGAATTCGAACTCAAAACAAATAGATTAACGAAACTAAATAAAAGCCAACTTTTATTCTGGGACATCTAGTCCTTTTAGCGTTAAGCAATGTGCATTAACGTTTGTTTTATTTATGTAATATAATATAAAATAAAATACGATTAATGAAATTATAGTGAAAATTTAATAAAAATTTATTTTTTTTTTTACTTTTATAGGCGTTCCATCAAGGGTTGCCTCCACCAGTCAGTGCAGAGTTCCAAGCGCTTCGATCCAACCAATCATCTTCTTGCAGGCCTCGGCCAGCCATTTCTTCTTGGACTCCTTCAATCCACCTGCTTCTGGGTCGTCCACGCCCTCTCCTTCCTGGCGGAACCCAATCCAGGATTCTAGTGGGCTAACATTCCTCATTCATTCTTTTAACATGTCCATACCATCTTAATAAAAATTTATAAAATGAAATTAATTTTTGTATTTTGTAGCCCAGGGAGACACTTTACAATGAAGTAATCGACACAATAACAATGACCTTAACACTGCTCTTTTTAAACACGGCATCGCTATTGTGGGCTTGCTAATTCTTTATTCTCATTATTTTGATCTTATTTCATCATTAGAGAACCTCAACAACATGTCAACTACTGATCTACTGAAAGACGGTTTCTTTAAAATGTTGAACATAAGGTTTCAATTACCTATTCCTACTCATCAATATCCAATGTACTCGGATAAACAGTGAGTTTAATAACAAGGAAATAGTGAGAAAAAAAAATGTGCACATAACTTATATTCTTATTTATAGGTAGATGATTTATAGAACATGAGATGGAGTAATTGAGGTGGGTTAGGAATTCCATACCGAGGTACTAGGAATGATATAGGAGTTTTTTAAGAATCAGTTCTTTCAAGTGATAGGACTTTTATAGAGTGGGTAGATATAAATATAAATAGATAAACTTGGTAGGTTGATGACCAAGGTAGAAGAAGATAAAATAAGAGTTCGGGTATTTTCACTCTGGCATTAATCCCCCGTCAACACCTCTGTGGCTTTTGTCCATTCGGATATATGGAGAGATTAACGGAGAGGCAACCATTTCATCGATGAAGGGATTCATAGGGCTGGAAAAAACTTGGGATATTGAATCAAGAAAGGAAATAGCTTTTCAGAGGTGTGTCGTAGTCTTAGACTTTGCTTATAAGTGAGCTCAGGATTTAGAATGGGATGAGGAAAATAAAGGGTTGCAAGAAAGAAGGAATGGGATAAAGAGAAGTAACTTAGGAAATTTCACTGGATTCAGAGAGGAGTATAAAAGGGTTTGGGAGGAATCCACTGTAAGAAGAATAAGTCTAGCAATGCCCTTTGTGATATACAGCAAATGGTGAATAGAAAAGTACCATAAATATTGTGGGAATTGGCGACAAATGGTGCTTTATAAAAATTAACTTGAATTTATTGAAGAGTAGTTATTAGTTATACATACTATAACTTATCACAATTGGTCTGCAGCATCTCGGGCCTTGAGACATTGCATTATCAAGGGTCGTTCATCAAGGATATTCTTTCATCCTTTATGAGCTTATATAGATACTTAATCGCTGGTACAAGTCGATGACCATGTCTGTCCAAGTCACGACCTTCGGGGGAAAGGTTCCTGTAGTTGAAAATAAGGTTTTATTTCAGTGAACAGAAATTCTACTCCATTTTATTTTAATCTTCCATAAGATAGATACTATTTTTTTATTTTGTTTACTGGTAGATCTAACACCAGTGTCGACATTTAGAAGAAACTGTTCAGTGGACAATAGTTGACATATTCGGTGTGGAGGTTCCAATGAATGAAAGAATGAAGAATAATTTTTATTCTTGGACATTTCGTCACCTAAGAATAATAAAAAATGAACAGAGGAAGTCCAATTTGTCTGGCTTCATTTGATGCATAAATAATTATTTAGTCAAATAGTAAATTTTTAATGTTAATATTAATAAAAGATGAAAAATTAAAACCGTTATCAACATTGAAAGGGTTTATAAAAAAACCGACATTTTATGTAACCGGTTTTCAAATAGTAATTTTCCCAGAAAACCGGTTATAACCGGTTTCTAGTTTTTATTTAAAAATGTTTGCCATTTGTCATGCAATTGATAGATATTCCATCCAATGCAGCAAGCTTTGATACAATTTCTTCTAAACTATTCCTTTTCACTAAGTTAAGAATACAGGGCTGTGTACTTGTTTGTGAACTCGGGCCGGCATCTGATGATTTTTTCTCGGTTACTTTATCGGGCACTGTTTTCAAATGATTATGTAGACTGTTTGTGCTTGATCCTTTGCAAGTAAGCATTTTATTGTAATAAATACAACGGGTTTTTTTCTTTTTCTACTTTTTTGAAATAATTCCTCACGTCTGACATTTAGGACTACAAAGATATAAAAAATATAAATAAAAATACCTATTTACATTTTGTATAATATAATCTATATCAAATATCGATCAATGGAACTGAACACTGAATTTATGAACTGTACATAAAGAAGCCAGAAGACAAACTGATATAAAATCTAAATTAATTCATCCAATCAGACAAAACACACCGGGGATCACTTGTAACTGGGTGGCTAGCATAACAGCCTCCTATGACAAAGGTCACGGGTTCAAACCAAAAAATCCTTAGTCATGCCGTCCTTCGGTGGAGACGTTAAAAGTTGGTCCTGTGCCTGTGCGATGTCAGGTACTCGTTAAAGATCCCTATCCTAATAAAACCTGAATAGGCAAAATTTAGCACTCCCACTGTAGCATCGTCCGATCAGCCTCAGTTGCATAAAGAGACGTTAAATAAATAAACAATAAACAAATATTCTATGGACATGTTTTCTTAACCCTTTTAGTGGCTATGGGAAAATAACCGGCCGAATTTGACAAATATGCAACGATTTGGAAAAACGCTTATAAAAACCAAACTACAAATGATATTTACATACTTGAAAATGCCACGTATTCGGGACGAAATGGACAATAAACCAATGATAATACTTCACCAACATCAATTGAAAATAATATGAATAACACAATGTTAAATAATATAAAAATTTATTTCTATCTGCCATAAACAGTTCGACTTAGGACCTAGAAGAGTGTCTGGTGCCGAACGATTTGGAAAAACGCTTATAAAAACCAAACTACAAATGATATTTACATGCTTGAAAATGCCACGTATTCGGGACGAAATGGACAATTCGACAAACCGGAGTTGGTCCTTCGGAGAGGACGGTAAAAGGTGGTCCCGAGCCTGTGCGATGTCAGGTACTCGTTAAAGATCCCTATCCTAATAAAACCTGGATAGGCAAAATTTAGGACTCCCACTGTAGCATCATCCGATTAGCCATAGTAAGCATAAAGTGACGTTAAATAAATAAACAAACAAACAAAACATACCGTTTCTTGAAATCATTTCCGACCGATATGATTCCAAGAACTAAACCGCTTGCAACAGTGTTTTCATAAATCTGGTACATTTGTCATTTTCAATTTTTTAAAAATTGTTATTCATACATTGAAAACCGATATTTCCGACTAAAAAAACGAGTTTCGTATTTAATAATTTTCTCCAAAAAACTGGTTTTAAAACCGACAAACCTTTGTGTGAAAGATTGATTTTTGAGAGGTGGATAAATAATTGGTGTTTGAAAGTGGTTAGGGATGACACTATACGGAGGAAATGGGTAAAGAGTTTCAAAGTATTGTAGCACGGATGATAGATCGGTAGGTTGAGATCTTGCATTTATGGTGTGCACGGAAGAGCGCGGAGTAAGAAGGTCGAAGATATAGAAGTTATTCTGGCTCGCAAGGATTTGAATTTGAAATGCCAAAAAGCTATTTTCTTTCGGGATTCGGATAGAGCCACATTTGACCAGAATACAAATGTGAGACTGAAGACACTAATGAACTGTTTCATTAGATTCATCTTCGGAATCCCCAGGCGCTCTTATGTGTCAGCCTGGTATGCCGAGTTGAAGTGGCTTTACCTTAAATCCCGACGGCAATACTTCCTAGGAACTTACCTCTACCAATCCTTCAAAACCAAAAAACCCCTCTATATTTACAATTTGTTTACCCCACTCTCCTCTGTCCGCTCCATCAACACAAGATCCCAACCCTTGAACCTGCTCATTCCATCCTACAGAACTACCTCATTTAAGAGATCTTTTGTCATACGTGCATCCTCATTTTGTAATTCCTTGCCCATGTCGATTCGTACATGCCCATCCTTAACTTCCTTTAAGCAACATCTATTTATCTCTTCAACATCAAACTGCCGTGCCTATCTGGCCTCTTTATTTTTATTTTTGTCTTAATTTTCTTTATCTTTTTTCTTTATTTGTTTTAATATTCTTTATTATTTGGATCTCTTTACGGTTGTAATATGACTTCGTGTTTGTATATATATTTGGGTGTATGTGTGTGTGCGTGTGTGTGTGTATATATGTATATGTATCATAACTTGTAAACCATAAAATGCTGTATATAATATGATAAAATTTATATAGCCAGAACATAAACCATCTATTGTACATTTATATTCTTCTTAGAGGACTAGCTTTCCCAGAATAATTTTTTTTTTTTTTTCATTTCTGGAGAAACACTCGCATCCAAAACCAAAACCAATAGTATATAATTAACAATCTCTGATTGAGACTTTGACTTCCCAAAGGTATTATATCCAAACTGGGAAATTGTATAGAAAGCGCAAATCTCTCGCTAATTATTATTGAATCGATTTATTTCATTTTCTTTTCGCATTAAAAATCCAAAATTATCACTTTCAATTCCCTATATATGATATATTGGGTTGATGCAAAATTAATGCAGGTTTTTAGTAGGTATTGTAATACGCCATATCTTTACTTTAACCATATATATTTAATCAAAATAATTTCCATCTGAATCAATGCACTTTTGCCAACGTTCAACAAGCTTTCTATTTCCACCAGAAAAAAAATCCGAATCCCTGGACTCAATGAAATCACGAAAAGAATTTTCAATGTCGTCCTGGTTTTGAAAATTTTTCTCCCTCAAAAAGTTGTCCAGATGCCTGAAAAAGTGGAAGTCTGTAGGAGAGAGGTCAGGTGAATAAGGCGGATATTGGAGAACTTCGTAGCCCAACTCGTGCAGTCGTAGAAGCGTTGGTTGTGCAACGTGTGGTCTGGCGTTATCGTGGAGCAGGATCGGCCCCTTCCGATTCATCAATGCTGGGCAAAGACGTTGCAATTTTTGAGTTCCGAGTTCCGCCGCCATTTCTTGTGTGGTTTTGGTTGGGTCTTCTTCCACTTTTGACCTCAGCTGGTCGTTGTCCAGAGCAAGATGACGGCCCCGACCTTCCTTGTCTTCGAGGTCGAAATCTCCTCTGCGAAACTTCTGGAACCAACGCTGCACCGTGCACTCATTAATAGCCCCTGACCCCACACTTCATTAATATTACGAGCCGTTTGCGCAGCGCTGCGCCCTAATTTAAATTCGTAAAAATAAATTTGACGAAAATCGCACTTTGACATTTTCGATTCAAGACCTTTGAACACACTGAACAAAACGATTTTACTAAACAAATTCATAGTGAAAGAGAGGGTATTAGATAAGGTTTGCTTTGGTATAATAATGATCAATGTTAGGATTAGCTTTGTTTACACAATTGGAATTAAGATATTGCAATAGAGGTAACCTGCATTAATTTTGCATCAACCCAATATATAGGAAGGGAAAGTATTGCGATCGTGAAAATTTTCGAATTCCAGTTTTCAACAGAAATACACGTTTTAGGGTCCCCTTAGTCCCGCTAAGTAAGTCCCGAAAAGGTCTGTGCGTGTGTTTCTGTGGTCAGTATCTCGAAAACGATTTGTAGTATAAAACTGAAAACTTTATATTTTTTTTTTTTTTTTTTAATAATAATAATAATTCTTTATTTATTCTGGGACGAGTCCCTTTAGAATAACATAGCAGGAAATAAAAAGTTAGCTTAAGAATCTAGTCTTAGAGTATAATGATTGAAAACAATAAAATTAAACTAACAACATGTATAAATAAGCTGAACATAAAAGAAAGATTCTAATAAAAATGCACAAACAAAAATATAAATGTATGTTAACATAAGAACAAAACAAAAAAAAAAGATATAATGAAAAAATATAATAAGATTTAAAAAAAAAAAAAAAATATATATATATATATATATATATATATATATAATTTTAAAATAAAATATAAAAAGAATAGAAATTATAGTTCTTCAACGTATGTTAACACCACAACAACAATATATATATATATATATATATATATATATATATATATATATATATATATATATATATATATATATATATATATATATACATATATAATTTTAAAAGATATAATAAGATTTAAAAAGAAAAAAAATATATATATATACATACACACAAACACACACATATATAAATATGCATATCTGCACTCAAAACACACACGCACGTATATACACTTTTATATACATTTTTCAAATAAAATATAAATAAAAAAGATATTACAATTTTTCAATATATGTTGACGTAGGAACAAAAAAGATACATACAATTTTAACATAAAGTAAAGAAAAAAAAAATTACATTTCTTCTGAGTGTTTGCAAAATAATAAATAATTTAATCTTACATCTTGCAAAGATTAAAAGAAAAAAAAAATTAAATGATATTTGCTGTTAGTGTACCCGGGGAAATGAAAATTGAATAAACGAATCTAAAAGACATCTGTTGATCTTCCTTGAAATTAACATCTATTTGGGATTATTTGGGAATTGTATTGATAGGAAATGGCTAAATAGTCGGGATTTGAATGTTGAGAGAGTTTGGGAGTTCCGGATATTAGAAGGAATGGAGTTCCATAAGGATGCGGATCGGATTGAGAATGATCTATCGAAAGCTGTGGATCGATGAGACGTTATATACAGATCAGAAGGCCGCGAGCGGGTGTTACGGGAACGCACAGAGGATTTGAATTTAAGGAGATCAAAGATGTAAGACGGACACTGGGATTGGATAACCTGGTAGAGGAAGGATGCTAGGAAATACTTGCGGCGGAAGGAAGGATAAAGCCACTTTAACTCTTCGTAAAATCGGGTGATAGAGGTGTCTCTGGATATCCCAAAGATGAAACGTATAAAGCAGTTAAACATTCGTTTTAGTTTTACCTCGAGATCTCCAGAGACACCTCCATACACCGCACAGCAGTAGTCAAAGTGGGGAAATATTAAGGAGCTTACCAGGAGCTTACGGGTTTCGATAGGGAGAAGGGGACGGAGGTAATTTAGAAGTTTTAAGGTGGAAAATGTACGACGGGATATTTCGGAAACATGGTTTTTCCAGGAAAGGGTTTGATCAAGGGTGACCCCGAGGTTTTTAACGGATTGATGGAATTGTATTGGATTGTTATTCAGAAACAGAGTAGGAATCGTTGGAAGGGCTTTAAGGAGGGGATTGGAACCTATTACAATTGCCTTGGTCTTCTCAGCATTCAAATTGAGCTTGTTGTCAGCTGCCCAGTTGCTGATTCCATTTAGATCCTCTTGAAGCATTTCCGTGGCTAGTAATAGGTCGGAAGGAGGAAAGGATAGATAGATTTGGAGATCATCAGCATAGATATGGTATTGGGAGTGTTTGATCTGGAGGGGAAGGTCATTAATATAAACTGCAAATAGGGTGGGGGATAATGATGATCCCTGAGGCACACCGCAGGATAGAGGCAGGGTTCTGGAAGGAGGTTGACCTGGGGTCACTACATATTGTGAACGGTTGGAGAGGAAGGATTTGAACCAGTGCAGAGCACTGTTTGATAAAGGAATATTTCGTAGTTTGGCCAGGAGGATATTATGGTCTACCGTATCGAAAGCTTTGGAGAAATCTAGGAGGATGAGGATGGTTAGTTTTATTATTTTAGGAGCGTATATGTTACAGTATTTTTTTTTTTTTACTAAAAAAAAGGCGAAAACCGAAACAGCCACGTTATACCATGCATTATGCATCAGAAACGGTTTTATCGATTTTAATATAATATGTAGGTTTCGTTCTGATTAAAATTTTATGATTAGGCTTAAACGCAGATATTTTAAATTTTGTACCTCTAAGTACCTTTTATTTTGTTGCATGGTAGAAAAAAATAACCAAATCTTTTTTTAACATTGAACAAAAAAAAAAAAAAAAACCCGGAGGATAAAACAAATTGAACGAATTTGGTGACCAATAAAAGGAGAAAAGAGCAAAAATATTTATGTTTTTTTTTTTTACTTAAGAACAGTAATAGAGATATATCGTAATATTTTAGAAACAAATATTACCTAATACTTAACGTTGTATAAGGTAATGTAGAATGATGAAAAGCGAATAGAAGTAAATTTTTAAGAATAAAATAAAAAGTTTCTATCAATACTCAATGTTATAATTCTATGGAATACTACAGTCTGAGAACGTGGAAGTAAAAAGTAACATTTGAATAACATGCTATATAATATGCTAATGAGTGAATTTTTAAAGTGTTCTGACGATTTCCCAAATCCATTGTTGTAAATAATGATTTACGTTTATGCCTCTTTTTTTATTTAATTTTTGGTTATTTATTTTTTTATTCGAGATTAATCACTCCGATTACCGCCTATATTATACCAAAATAAAATTTCATCTCCCTCCCTTGTCATTAGTGGAAGCGTTTCCCCTCCAAGGAAGTCCAGGTGGGGACAGGACAGAGCAGCCGCCGCTAAGTCAGACCTCATCCGTACTCCGCCATGGACAGCAAGTTCTGCAGGATACTCTTCTTCGCCCTCCTGCCAGTGGCAGCCATTGGCCTCAAGCTGCGTAAGTATCCATAATTCGGTCGTATTGTCCAGTAATCTAAATAACTTTCAACACCAGAATGGTAAAAAGTTAAAACAAAAAATATAAGAAGTGTATTGGTGAGAAACACAAACTAATAACATAAACTTATTCTATTGTGTTTCGACGTTTCATATTGTTATATGTATTATCATTTTTTTTTTAAATTGTATTAGTTGTAATCTTGTTTTTCTTAGCCCTGATGAAGGTCCATAATGTGGGCCGAAAAGTCAAGACGCAATAAAAAAGTTTATTTTATTAGTATGATAAATAATTGGTTAGTAATTCTTCCTATAACTTTTATTCACTCACTCACTCATTGTTGGACGCTACAGTCTTTGTAGGACCTGGGCCTCTGCCATCGTTCTTCCTTATGCCTCACGACCTCCAGCGAGACTCCTCCAATTTCCAACACCCATCCTTCTCAAAGCCTCCTCTAAGTCCTCAATCCACCGTCGCCTGGGTCTGTCCCTTTTCCTTTTCCCTCCTGGTGCACCATTTAACATTATTTAGGCAGCCTATAGGGCTCCATCCTTTCCACATTCCCTAACCATCTCAGCCTGTTCTTCCTAATAGCACAGAGGATATCAGGCTCTCCATACATTCCTGTAAGTTTGGTTGCTTCTAATTCTCCACCTGTGTTCTTCTTTTACGGCTCCAAAAATCTTTCTCAATAACCTCCTCTCCCAAACCAGTAGAACTCTTCTGTTTTCTTTAGTTAGGGTCCACGTCTCACTGCCATATATTAAAATAAATAAAAAACGTGGGAGAGGAAAAATTCCTAATTGGATCAGCTTTGCTGAGTTGCTATTAACACACAGCATACTAATCAATCTTGAAGAAAATCTGGGAAAAGAAGGGAGAGATGTATTTTCAAATAAGCCCATTGAGCCATATTACTTATGTTAAAAATACGGTCTTGGAAAATATACGAATCCAGGCTAGCCTTATGGTGGTGTAGAATGCCCAGCGAGTCCAGGATTATAGTTTCTGCCATTTTCTCGAGCTGATTCTTTTCCAGTCCATACTTTTCAAAAATTTGTCTTGTTGTTAATGGGATGGTCTGCTTCCGAACCACAGCCCTTTGACAGTAAACTCGCCAAATTCATCACGAAAATACTCATGCAGGTAGGGAATACATTTTTCGTATATATTTTATTTTTTATAAATAAAATTGGAGGCTGATGTCTACTTCACCACTATTTTATTGAAAAAAAATATTCGCACTACGTTTCGGCTAACAATGCCATCTTCTGGTGCAGTGGAACAACTTAGATTTAGTGTGGGTAGCTGCTTCCTAGTCAAAACCACATGACCAAATCAAAGCTACCCACACTAAATCTAAGTTGTTCCACTGCACCAGAAGATGGCATTGTTAGCCGAAACGTAGTGCGAATATTTTTTTTCAATAAAATAGTGGTTAAGTAGACATCAGCCTCCAATTTTATTTATAAAAAATTTGACCTTCACCTAAAAGAATCTACACCTTAGATATTTTATTTTTCTTCTTGGACTTTCATTTTTCCTTTGTTCCTGATCATTTGCCTAATATTTGATTGTGGGATCAACTATCAGTGCTTCCTTTCCTCTGGCCCTAAATGCTAAGATTTCCACAAATTTTGTTGAACCATCGGTATCAAACCTAACACTCCTTGAAAACATTTGTAGTTATTCCCTTCAAGAAGTTGGGCTATTTCGTTTTTTATGCGGATGCGGCGGGTAGCAAAAAGCATGTTAAATGTTACAAAATATTATATACCCATTTAAAATTCGATATTAGAACAAACAACAATGTTACATTAAAGTCTATTTACCTGACAGAAATGTATCAGTTATGTAGATATCCATTTTCTCATTTTTTTTTTCAATAATAAATTAAATAAAAAAGTCATTAAAAATATGTAACATAAAACCCATCCATCACAGCCACGGCAACATTGTTTTTTTTAACAAGAATTTTTATTGACTAATATTACAATCTGTTCTAATTTGGACATTAATAATAGTGGTGAAAGATAACATATTTACAAACCAATAAAAAAAAAAAAAAAAAAAAAAAAAAAAATATATATATATATATATATATATATATATATATATATATATATACAATAAAATGTATACAAAGTCTAAAAATCACCCATACCTATTTACAAGTCATACATACAGCACATTGAGAGAACTTAGCCAGTGCTAGAACTCCAATATATACATATTTACAAGAGGTCGCGGGGTCACTGCCGTTAATGGCGACATTGATAAGTTATAAAATGGCCCTGATCCATTAGAGGCCAAATAATATGTTGGTTGTAATAGATGGATTTTATATGATATATTTTTAATGACTTTTTTACTTATTTTATTATTGACACGAGTTTAGAAAATTGATCTACATAACTGATACATTACTGTCAGGTAAATATACTCTAATGTAACATTGTTGTTCACTCTAGCATTGAATTTTAAATTGGTTTATAATTTTTTGTAATGATTCATTTAATATATTGTAGCGAGTCGTGAAGATGGGGAAAATCCCAAAAATACACCTTTTTTGAAGATTTAAGAACCAATTATTTATCATTAATATATGTTTCTTCGGAATAATCAATTTCATTATAACTTATTAGTGTGTTTTTCTTTATGACCGCAGCCTCAACCGAATTCTTCATAATATATTCTCAACGGTCAACAATAGCTCCATAATTATAAGGAGTTTGGCTTAAAATTTAATAGTATAAGAAAAGGATTTCTTTAGTCTTTCTTCAAATCGTAACTTAACATAATATATGAAATATTGTAAATTTAACGGAATATTTCTAACATTAACGCTAGAGTCTACCATTAAAAACATGAAGATTCGTATTTTACCAAACAATATCCTTGACAAAAGAAACATTCCCAAAATATTAGATTTAAACATTGTTGGTGCAGAATCTTCCATTTATATCCTCATAAGTAACCTCTATTTATATCGATTTTAAAGAGGCTTATGATTCCATAGACCGTCAGAAGCTGTATAACATCATGATTGAACAGGGAATACCTAGAAACTTAGTAAACCTAGTAGAGATGAGTTTGTCGGAAACATTTCATAAAGTTAGAATCGGTAATAATTACTCCGAGAAATTTGAGGTGCGATCGGGTTTGAAACAGCGTGACTCCCATTTACATGTATTATTTAATATAGCTTTAGAATATGTCATAGAAAAGGTGACGTGTACCGAGAAAGGTTTAAATATGGGTGATAAGATTCCGGTTTTGGGGTATGCCGATGATTTGGTACTGCTAGGGGAAGACACGGAAACCATACAATTAAATACAAGCATGTTAATAAAAACCGCTAAAGAAATAGGACTCGAATTAAATACCGACAAGACGAAATATATGATTAGTAGTAGAAACGGTGGCGATCTTGGTGATATTGATATATCAGGGCATACTTTTGAACACGTAGAGAAATTCAAGTATTTAGGTTCAATGATAACAACAAAAAATGAAATCCAGGAGGAAATTAAGTCTCGGTTAAAGGCGGGAAATGCGTGTTATTCAGTTTCTAAATTACTTAGCTCGCGGCTTCTGTCTAAAGATGTAAAGGTTAGAATTTATAAAACTATTATTCTTCCGGCGGTCCTTTACGGATGTGAAACGTGGCCGCTTACTTTGAAGGATGAACAACGGCTTAAGGTTTTCGAAAATAAGGTACTACGGAATAATTGGTCCGAAGAGGGATGAGGTCACTGGGGGGGTTTAGAAGGTTTCAAAAAGCGGAATTGCAGAGCTTATACCCTGTGAATATAATCGAGTTGATAGCATCGCGGAGACTCAAATGGGCGCGTAAAGTTGTTGGGCTCGGTGTGGAACGGATTCCGAGAAAGTTGGTACTTGCTGATCCGACTGGTAGGCGTCCGAAAGGTAGGCCGAGGCGTCGATGGGAGGATTGCGTTAAGGCTGATCTCGAGGGCTTGGGTGCCCACATTCTGCTTTGGTGCTCTGTTCACATTGGACGAGCCTGTGTAGGCGGAATTTGGTGGTATCGGCATCGAACCTTCGGGTTCAGTAAGCCTATTATTATTAAGTATACCTCTATAATTTAATTTTTTTATTCATTTTTTAATTGTCACTTTATGTTTTTAAAAATATCTGCCACAATATTATTCCAAGTATTAAGACTGTATATTCATACACGGGTACATTCATGCCACATATAAAAAATAATAAAATAAAATTCAACTAAATTAAGAAAATTACACAACATTGAAGAAAATTAACAGAAATTTAAATAATTTTAAAAATAATAAAACGACCTTGACTAAAGAAAATGTTTTGTATTATGACAGTTCACTAATTATACTGAAATAATTTAAGTTATTTTAATTATCCACTAGCAAATATAATTATATAAGAATACTTCATATATTGGATTATATGTTTATAAAAATATTTAGCGTTCCAAAGTATATCTATATTTCTGTGATTTTGTTTTCAAACTAGTTCTAATTATCTTATTAATTTTCGCATTTATCTAATTATAATTCTTTCATAACTCATATTTATTCATTTTCATTAATACTGACGTGACATGGTCAATTATTACTATAAACAAAATTTTTTTTTTTTTTTTTTTTTAATTTTGTTATTTGCCTCTACCCTACAGGGTCATTGGCAACTAAATAAACAAAATTAAATGAACCAAAGTTTACTAGTTTCAGATAAAACAATTCTTAACAACTCAAATTATTATTATATTTTCATGGTATTTATATAGATTAGTGATATTTACAGAATAGTAGGAAATTTGGTTATTTCGACAAACGAATCACAGCAAATGTTAGAGATTTTATTTATACACATAATACGCCATGAAAATATTTTCAAATGAAGTCCCAACAGAGCTGAAGTGTGAAAAATAAACTTGGACATCACCGTTTCTGTATTTCTTAAAATAAAATAAAATTTCAAAATTTAATGTTCTTTTAAGTAATGAGAAATCAGGTCGACCGGTCACTTATTATGCTACATATTTCCTATTTTTAAAATAAGCTTGCAACATTAGACTAATTTCTAAGTGAAGGGGATAACATTCCATGCACGTTAGAATATTTGTTTTTCAGCGTGTGATTTGGTTGAAGCTAGCTAAATATAACTGGTTTATATAATTATGAAAACGTGTGTATAAAGAATTTATCCAAATAGAGATTATATAATTATAACGACAATATTGTACAAATTATTATTTCCTAAGGTATGGGTGGTTATTCCCTATGGGAGCGGCGTGGTCTAGTGGATAGAGCGCTAGTCTGCTGTGCTCCGAGTCCTGGCTGTGGCGGAATATTATTTATTCTGTTAATTCAGTCGGGGGGCGACCCTAGGGTATGGAGACCCTCCTGGGGCAGACCCAGCCTCTATGAAGTGGGTACCCAAATTAATTGGGGAAAAACCTGGCGGCTGAGCGCGATTAAGGCCTAATCACCTCATTGCACTGCCGTTGGCCTAGAAACAGTACGAATCTCTATATGTACTGACCCCAAGACCCTTCATGGGTTGTAGTGGGTAATAAAAGGTATGGGTAATAAAAAATGAAATCCAGGAAAAATAAAGTCCCGGTTAAAGTTGGGAAATGCGTGTTATTATTCTGTTGCTAAATTACTTAGGTCACGGCTTCTGTCTAAAAACAGGTTAGAAGTTATAAAACTATTATTCTTCCGACGGTCCTTTACGGATGTCAAACGTGGCCGCTTACTTTGAAGAATGAACAACGACTTAAGTTGTTGGGCTCGGTGTGGAACGGATTCCGAGAAAGTTGGTATTCGCCGATCCGACTGGTAGGCGTCCGAAAGGTAGGCCGAAGCGTCGATGGGAGGATTGCATTATGGCTGATCTCGGGGGCTTGGGCTTAACCGGCGAACATTGGACGAGTCTGTGCAGATGTTTGGTGGTATCGGCATCGAACCTTCAGGTTCGGTAGGCCTATTATTATTATTATTATTATTAAGGTATGGGTAATAGTTTTCATTTTTGTCGAACATTTTAGTATTGCTGTTTTTAACCACTCCTATTCATATTTTGTTAATTTTATTCTTCTATGGAATATTCGTTTTGCATCTTCTCTAGTTCCTATGTGGTTGAGTGAGTTGAGGTAAATTTGAAATTTTACTCATAATTATGCCCATAATTCAGTTATTATTGAAAATGGAGAAAAATATGTATAGAGTTTTAGAATCAGTAAAGCGCGGTAAATAAAAAAAAATCTATATGTATATTCAAGTAACAAATTGTAAAAGATGTAATTCCACAAATAATCGGTTATTATTGAAGATTGAGAAAAATCGAAAAGTTTTCGAGATCAAAACAACGCGATGAACAATAACCAAAAAATAAAATAAAATAAAGAAATCATTTTAAGAGATGTGATTCCTTGATATCTCGGTCATTATTGATGCTAGAGAAAAAATTAAAGGTGTTCTGGAATCAGGAAATTTTATTTGAATTATTTGAATGGAAAACGAAAGAAAAGAAAAGGAAATAGTAACGTAGTCTAGTATGAATTGTTTTGGTTTATTATTTTCGATAATGAACCTTTGTGATCGCCCAAAAAAATCACCTCCCTCCTCCTCAAAATTTGAGGGTTTACTATTTCCAGAATTGAATTGTCTACAAAATGGAAAACAAATCATTGAAATCAGTTCTGATATAGCGTTTTGAAATTAGCAGTAGTGATATGTCATTATCCTTTGAATTATTTATTGCTTTTCATATTACATAATTGCCTAACAGCTACATAAACAGTAGCGTTTACATAACAAACGTTTTTACGATTTTCTAAATTTTTATCAAACTCACTATATGGACTTTAAATTTTATTGGCTTTAATGGGTTTCCTTCTGATTGAAATAGTCTGACAGGACTTAATGCCGATTTTTTTTTTATTTTCTTCGTCTAAAATACCTTTAATTTTGTAAAATTAAAAAAAAATGACCATATCATCTGATTAATATTGATGAGAACGACTAAAAATACAAGTTGGACAAATTTGACAACCAGCTAAAGTTGAAAAGAGGAAAATATTTTTTTCAATTAAATTTATCTTTTTCGAACATAAGAATAGTAATATGTATTTATAATATATTTTTAGAAAGGTAAGGGTTTTAGAAAAATCTTATGTACAAAGTTGTGGAAGGTTATGTAAAATGATAAAAACTTAATCGATTTTTGTACATAACAATTTTATGATTTTATATTATTTAATCTTAAACATGTGTTTCCAAACAAACTGAATATAATTCTTTAATCTTTTTTTATCTCTGTTTATTTTTTTCTTATCTCGAATTATTGCAAAATGTTCAAAAGAATTAAATAAGCAATGTAATTAAACTAAAAAATACTAAAAAAGTCATAATATACTCTCTAATGGACTAATTAAAATAATTCATTTCAATATTTTCCCATAATTTAGGGCCCATATTGTTTTAAAATCCCTCACTGGTTCCCACTGAGTAATTCTATACGTCAAAAGGTAAAAAAAAACATTAGTTCAAAATATCGTTAAGTGGCTACAAACAAACAAACGAAACTCGGTTGATTTAATAATTTCAGAGTTATTTTATCTCTGATTGTTGCAATATCAATGAATAATTAGAGTTGTGATAAATATTTATTTAACGTCACTTTATGCTACTATGGCTAATCTGACGATGCTACAGTGGGAGTCCTAAATTTTGCCTATCCAGATTTTATTAGGATAGGGATATCTTTAACGAGTACCTGACATCGCACAGGCTCGGGGCCACCTTTTAACGTCCCCTCCGAAGGACGGCGTAACTAAGGAATTTTACTCCCATTAAAAAATCCTAGGACCACCTGCGGATTTGAACCCGTGACCTTTGGCATGGGAGGCTGTTACGCTAGCCACCCAGCTACAAGTTATTCCTAGTTGTGATACAGGAAAACAGCGTTCAAACTACGAAGGTTTTCCATATAACGACCTTCGTGGCAAAGTTATGAATAAAATTTAAAAAATAATGTGGCTTAAGTATTTCTTCCAGACTTATATAAGAATAGATCATGAATATGATTATGAGGGAGCCCGTGGCTGAGTGGCTAGCACGCTAGTCTCTGCACGCTAAAGGTTGTGAGTTCGAATCCAAGCCCCGACAGGACTTTTATAAGCATATTATTACATGGAGATTCACTCACAGCTTATCTCCGGTTATGTGAGACCCGTCAGCCAACTGGTTTCCACTCACAAAAATTGGCGTAGTGGGTGATAACCCTAAGCTATAAAATTTCATCGAGAAATGTGGTGAGAATGAGAATGAGTGGTGAGGGATCACTTGTAGCTGGGTGGCTAGCGTGACAGCCTCCTATGACAAAGGTTACGGGTTCAAACCCGCAGGTGTTCTTTTAATGGGTAAAAAATCCTTAGTTATGCCGTCCTTCAGAGGGGACGTTGAAAGAAGGTCCTGAGGCTCTGCGATGTCAGGTTCTCGTTAAAGATCCCTATCCTGATAAAACCTGGACAGGCAAAATTTAGGACTCCCACTGTAGCATAGTCCGATTAGCCATAGTAGCATAAAGTGACGTTGAATAAATAAACAAACAACAAACTTGGTGAGAATCTTCTCCCAGGAGATTACACTACGCAGCCAAGAGCCTACACGGCCTGTCGCGCCAGAGAAAAAAAAAGACCATGAATATGTCTATCAGTAATTTACTGTTTTCCCACGTCAAATTGATGAAGTATAGATGGTAAAGATATTTCTACTAATACTAACAAAATTTATTGTTATTCAACTATACTACATTTAGGCAATGATACATTGGTATCGTACTAATTCCAAACAATAAGACTCCTAAACGGTAGGTCCTAGCAACAAATGTTATATTGATCAAAAAATATTCTCCACTCAATTTGTAACATAGAACTGTCGATGATACGGATTTGAGCAACGCCAACAGAGATAGTGCGTATCGAAAAAACTTTAACATCAAAAATATTTAGGTAATACGTGACTTTTTATATTCAAATCAGTATAGTTCCCTAAACATTAGGTTCTAGCGACAAAGGTCAAGTACAAAAGTAACTTCAAACTTTTAATGTAAGTTATACCAATATAGCTTTTTTGACACAGAGCGTGTCAATAAAGCCCCAACACCTGATAAATGTTGCAAAACATGATTTTTTTCATTCGCACCAATATAGCTCCTAGCGGCAAATGTTATACACCATAAAATATACCTAATAATAATATTAGTTAATCGGAAGAATACTAATTGATAGTAAATAATTAGATGGTTCCTTAATCTTCCAATAAAAGTTTATGAAACATAAACATAAAAACGAGACGTTTCGGGGGCCTTTCCCATCATCAGGACTTACTAAAATTATCATTTTACATTATAAAATAATAATAATTAGGGAGTTCAGATGATAGATAAGACCCTCGAAACGTACCGTTTTGATGTTTATGTTTAATAAACTTTTATTGGAATATTGAAGAACCATTTAATTATTTATTATACTTGTCTGAATTTCTGACCGGGAAACTGCCTAAACAGTAGGTCTTAGAGACCAATCTTACTATATCTATAATTATACTATATCTAACACCAACACAGCTTTTTGGACACAAAGCGTTAACACTTTAATTAAATGTAGCAAACATTATTTTTGTCGTTCTAAGCAATATACCCCTTAAACTGTAGGTCCTAGCGACAAATGTTATTTACCAAAAAATATTCTTGTCTGAATGTCTGACCGGGAAAATACCGTCAAGTTTTCGATCCGAACAACACAACAGAGCTTTAGCGTGTGGAACTGAGGGTGGAAAAAAGTTATGGAAATTACACGATGAAGGTTACAGACTCTCAGCCATAGACATATCCATGCCAAAAATAATATTCTATAATTGTTTAATCGTTGTATTTATAAAATCAACAGCTGTTCTTCGTTAGATGGAGGGATAAGTCTTGCGGATGAGCGTTGATGCTTACAATATCAATTTACATAACACCCGGTTTTCTTTCAAATTACTAACTAACCTTCCTCGGTTTTTGTTTGTTTATTTATTTAACGTCACTTTATGCAACTGTGGCTAATCGGAAGATGCTACAGTGGAAGTCCTACATTTGGCCTATCCAGGTTTTATTAGGATAGGGATCTTTAACGAGTATCTGACATCACACAGGCTTGGAACCACGTTTTAACTTCTCCGAAGGACGACATAACTAAGGATTTTTTACTCCCATTAAAAAATCTTAGGACCACCTTTAGTTTTGAACCCGTAACCTTTGGCATAAGAGACTGTTAGGCTAGCCACCTTAGGTGATCCCTAGAGTTTATTTTTATACACGGGAAAAAAAATCAATAGGCTTGTTCCAACACGAGTGTTCCAACCTACACAAAAAGCATGCACAACACAGTTTTTTCTTTCCAGAATCTCACGAAGTGTCGGTTCTTTAGAAAAGATTCAGATACATATAAACATTGGTGTATTTCTAAAGGGCTTCAAGCTTTTTCAGTTCGATGTATACCTCTGAAATTTACTCAAGCTCTTCTGAGGTGAAACGGATTTCGCAAGTGTTCAATAAAGTAGGCTTAGGATGTCCTGGGGAACTCAAGCCACAGGACACTTCGTCTCAGCGGGTTTCGAAACTGGATATAATAGCAGGATTCCGCAACGCTAAAATGCTGAAATGCAGGATCTTTGGTAAATGCTTAGCTTGCTTTAGATGCTTAGATACTACTTAACTTACGTACATTTAATAACTATACATTAGTAAGCCTACAGTAATTTTCCAAGCAATAACGAATATTCCATATTTAAATTTATCAATTCATGTTCACAATATATTTTAAAAATCAATAAAATGTAAGGATTACAATTAAAATATTTAAAAAATCTGGTGCGGGCATCACACGAATTTCACTTACCCCGCCTGACTGTTAAAATAAATTTAAAAACTATTAAATATACTTCAATTTGACAAATATTTTAAGTTGATTTTAATAAAACGTATATTAATTTTTGTTGGAAACATATGATCCTGACAGACTTATTTAAAACAGAATGAAGCCTACATGATTTTAGAGCCCATCAAATTTTACATCGATATAGCGAGCTTAATCAAAATCGTTAATGCCGTTTTGGAGAAAATCGAAAAAAGGTGTAAAATGCATAGTATAAAGTGGCTCTTCTGGTTAGCTAATGTTGATGAAAAAGTTTCTGTAACATTTCGGACAATTATTTGTCTCAAATATGAAATTTCAGTTTCATTCTTTTCGTTTTCGCGCTGGAGTTAGCACACACGGACACTGTGCGGACCTTTATGCGGTACTTGGTCATTTGGACCCAGGGGACCCTAAAACGTGTATTTCCGGTGAAAACTCCAATTCGAAAATTATGACGATCGCAATACTTTATCTTACTATATATTTCATATATGTGTAACTGAAAGTAAAAAGTTAAATTTAATTTCCATGAAATTCACATTTAATTTTGAGTGAAACATCTGTTTTCATGAAATAATTAATAACAATGTCAATTTATGAATTCATAACAAATTTTCATTTCTTTTAACAACTTACTTACGATTTGGTACGTAATATTGTTTCTAAAATCTTGCGCACTGCATGGAAGAATATAACTTGTACGATACTGTACGGTGGCAATCCCGTAACTTCCCTTATTACAAACATTATAATAAAATAGCATATGCTCCTAAGTTTATAGACTTATAACGATTTTCTTATAACAGCTTATTTTATTGCAGTTTAAATTTCTAAAATTTTGCGATTTCCAACGTTATACTATACATTTGTATTACTATCATATTCAGAAAAGATTTTTTAATGCCTTTGTTCACGCCATATGTTATGGCCTGATGAAGATTCATGGAAACAAAAAAAAAAGTGTATAATTTTTACGATATTTATCAATAGATCATTTTGTATTAATCTTTATTTTTTATCTGTTTTTGAAAATAGTTATTTTAAATATAATTAAAAGTTTTGAATGGAAGAGAAAGAAAAAGAAGACGATCGTACTTCAATTGTTTTTATTACCGCCTAGTGGCGGGGGGTCTTAAGCTAGGGTCTAAAGGGTAGATAGGCCTTAGACCCGAGTCTGCTCTCATACTTTGTACGTTTGCAAACGAAGTTCTTCATTTCTCATCGTTCCCCTTGGAACTTAGAAAAACCGCCCTGCGGTCATTTTCACATACTGAGAATTCGTCCAAGCCGCCTGCGGAGATTTCTACATACTCAACTGGACTTTTTCACGTGAATATAGCCTATCTATAATGGAACATTTAATTTCTTAATTCTAATTCAAGAAACTGTTTAATTTTGATAAATATATTTTTTACATCTTAAGCATTTATTAAGTTAATTTGTTCTCCTATTTTCATCATATTTTAATTAGTTTATTTGTTTCTACATTTTCTTACGGCTGTTTATCATATAATTAGTTAATTTTTTTCTATATAAATTTATTAGGTTAATTTGTTTCTTATCTTGTTTATATGTATTTTAGTGTATTAAATGTATTGTGATTCGTCGTTTGCTTCCATTTTTTTTTTATTTTAAATCTATACAGTCCACTAATTTATTTAAATATAACCACCATCAATTTTGAGTTGTCACTTGGAAGTACTGTTCTTTCACGGATAGCCCAGCGTATACAGCCTTGATTACAGAAAATTTAATTTTCCCATCGAAAGAAAAACCTTATTGCAATATATTTTACTTATCCTTCAGAAAATAATGCCCTAAATTATCGTGAAAACCGTATAAAAATTAGTCGAGTGGTTTAGAAGAAGTTCGTGGAAATCGAGAATGCTGTCACATCTTATACATAGAGAGAAGAGAACAGAAGAATAAGAGATAAACTAAATATACGTGCGATAATTATAATCTAAAATAAATTGTGTCATTATGAATTATTGTTTTTTCATATTCCTCTTTGACTTAATCTGATCACCAAAAATATTTGCCCAGGGAACTAATTCTGAGCATAAATTTTTAATATTGTTGTAGAAGAGAATAAAATGAAACATATTTTTAAAAATATTTTAGATATTTAATTGCATACTTGTACAGAATCAACTTAAACTTACCCTCGCAAAAACAGGATATGCAAATACGAGTGAAAGGGACTTTGTAAGCGCTAGTTGCGTTGTATATATATACCTTGCATGGTTGTCCCAAATGGTCATTATGCCAACAAAAAAAACTTTTTTCAAATTACTGGAAGGAATTAGTCCGGGTGGCGGTCATTAAATGAAACAACTGAATAGTTTCAACTATTTTATTGTTTGCAACGTTTCGACCCCCATTGTGGGTCATCATCAGGGCTATAAAGATACAAAAAGGTCATTAAATAATTAAAATACTATTTAAAAAAAAAAAATAACTATTGCGCTAGAGAATGTTTTTTACTTATTTATGTATACATTTATTTAATATATGTATCTATTTCATTTGTTAATGCACTTAAAAAATTCTTAATGGTTTTACAATTCAATTTATTCCTATTTGTAATTATTTTACTATTTTTATCAACTATATGATTTGTCAATGATTGTTACTTATTTTTTCTCATAATATTTCCACTTGGTTATTTTTACTGTCTTAATATATTTACAATAATTATTAAAACGTTGGTTGGGAGGTAGTCAGTTTTACTACATATAGCTTATACATTATTATTCTTACTATTGTATTATACTGTTTTTACTTCAACAATCTTGTTAAAACATCTTCTAGTACCATTATGATGTTATTACTATTGTAGGTTTAATCTGAATACTTCTGTTTATGTTAATATTACAATTTTACTCATTGTTGTCAGATCTCGTCTAAAAGTGCGGTACGTATTTTCCATTTTACCCAAACTTTTGTACGTACTTTCCTATCTACCTGCCTATATTCCATATTACCAAATTGTACCTAGTTTCCACTCGCCTACCACACGGTACGTATACTGTACTCCATTTTTTATTTCATGTAATTTTTTCTTATATATTTGTACATTATCTTTAGTCATTATCTGGTCTGTATAGCTCTCATTAGTATACCTTTATCATTGTAATTTAATTAATTGATTTCTTTACACATCTAGTTCCTTTTATGTTATAATATTGACATTCTCTAGCGCAATAGTTATTTTTTTTTTAAATAGTATTTTAATCTTATTTTAAATGTATCCTTTTTGTATCTTTATAGCCCTGATGATGACCCACAATGGGGGTCGAAACTTTGGCAAACAATAAAATAGTTGAAACTATTCAGTTGTTTCATTTAATGACCGCCACCCGGACTAATTCATTCCAGTAATTCTCAACGGTCAACTAATTATATCCACAATATCTCAAATTAATTTTTATATTTTTAAGAACCTCGAATAAAAATATATTTAATAGTTTTTGCAAGATTCATTTACAATTAATGAACGAAATTTACCTTTAAATAAATTAAATTTATTTCTTCAGAACTAAATGAATTTTTATAATTAAGTTTATGTATACAATAGTTTGTAATGTTTCGTGCTCTCCTCATAACGATGTATTTCAATCCATTTCTTATAAAAAATACGGTTCAAATACTTTACAACTTCCTTTAGATGATTCAGTGTAAATACAAGGAAATAACCCCTCATTTTTTCCACTCACTTAATATCACGGTCGCTTATACTGCTTATTTCAAAAAATGACTTTGACTAATTCACGGGCGTCTCACAAACTTTTGTGAATCTTGGTTTTTATTTTAAAAAACCATTCCTAGTTTGAAAAACCAAAAAGTATAAATCATGATACGATTAATATATTATGTAATGACCATAAAAAAATTAAATGTTGGTTTTGTCGCTGTATCATTTTAATTTTTTTAATTTATACTTCAGAAAAAAAATCTTAGCTGCTATATAAAACATAGATATCAGCCTTGGACAACCTCCTTGCACGGACGTACGGACTCTAGTGAACCCAAGTCCCATAATTGTACTTTTTTACACTTCGAAAATCAATGGATACAAAAGTAACGAATTATTTTATCTAAACCTATTTTTATTTCACCAGCATATATTACTCAACTCTCGCAAATTCAAAATAATAAGTAATATGGGAAAAGTTAGTCGAGGGTGCAGTCAAATAAACGCACAATTAGTATAAACTTAATTTGATGCTGCCGACGTTTCGGCACAACAATCATAATAACAAGTCATAATATCACAATAATAAGTCATAATACAGGTTTTTTTTTTTAATTACCCCACTATTCAGGATGTTTCAGGGTTAAATGGCCAGGGATTGAATCAAGAATCTCAAAACAAGAAAAAAGTGTGTCCGGAAATGCGCAGTTAAGTTGCTAGAGTCAAAAATGTTTTGCGGGCATTAGCAGCTTCTAGCTTCTTAAGAATCGATTTTTAGAATCAAAGTTGTAGGTCATTAAAATCTACAAGAATTGGCTTCAAGAAATTGAACTTAGCCTCCTTGGACCCAGAGATAACTCAGTTGAAGTACTATATATCATGTGTTTTTTTTCTACGATCCTTCTTCTTCCACTAACTCCTGTGTGCCGCTAAGCGTGGAGTTGTCTTTTTTATAACTTTGAATCTGTGGGTTGTTGGGTGATTGGCCCAGTGATGGAGGCCCAGGACAACGGGTTCGTGGCTTTAGTCAAGAGCCAGGGGTTCTAGATAGGTTCCCTTCACGCCGAATGATCTCTTCCCCATTACATCAACACCTCGCAGTTTATCAGGCTTTCTGCTGGTCTCCAGCTCAGCCTGGTGGTGTCTAGTCATGGACCCATCCGAAGTAGTAACCATGGGGAATGGCTTTATAAGAGTTAAGATGTTGAGAAACACTAATAAGCGCTAAGGAGTTGTTGGTAATTAAGCATGTGACCAATGAATATCCTTAGACGTAAATGCGCCTCCTGAGGAATGCGTTAGTATTTATTCTATCAGAGGATTTCGTTCCTTGTTTTAAGATTTTAATAACACTTTCAGAAGAGTTTGTTATTATAGCGTCTCTTAACGTCTTAACTTTCAGAAAACACTTATAAATTCAATTTTAATGTTTGATAACCCCGTAAATTGTACTGTTTATTCATAAGAAAATACCTGATAATTAGGACCTCAACTTGGTTGTCTCCGGGTCTTTGATAATCAATTACTTGGAACCAATTCTTGTAGATTTATATATACTAGAGAATTTACGGGATCACATGTAGCTGGATGGATAGCATAACAGCTTCCCATGCCTAAGATGAAGGGTTCAAACATGCAGGTGGTCCTAGGATTTTTTAATGGGAGTAAAAAATCCTTAGTTATGCCGTCCTTCAGAGGGAACGTTAAAAGGTGGTCCCGAGCCTGTGCATCATCCGATTAGCCATAGTAGCATAAAGTGAGGTTAAATAAATGAACAAATAAACTAGAGAATTTACGAAAAATCGATTCCTAAGAAGCTAGTTGCTGACTATGCCTGAAAAACATTTCCGACTCTAGATCCTTAAAAACGCATTTCTAGACACATGTCACATGTGACACACACATTCTTCCTACTTTTAAGATCCTTAATTCATTCCTGCCCTCCTTGCACGGCCGTTGGCCATGAAACAGATTGAAATTGATTAGTATGACTGTCAACAATTGTGAAACTTCTACTAAACGATAATATTTGTTTACCTAAGTAGCATTTCGATGCTTACGAATACGACAGTCTTACTGAGATGTCAATGTGTGATATTGTGATATTTTAAACTCTGCCGAGGAAACATCAATTAAGCCGAAATAACTGAACGCACTAGTCATTTTTCTCCAAAATCTTGATGGAGACACCTTAACAATTGTGAAAAATTTCTGACGGAAACATACATTTCATCTGTTTAATTTTTGGTGTCTCGTTTCTTCCTTAAACAGCTTTCATGATGGTTGCGAATACCGGCAGAGTGCAGGAAGACAGAATCATATTTTACAAAAGGAAGCAATTTTTTTTAATGTGGTTATGGCCAGTAGATTGAATATGAAACGACCTTGTTTAGGTTTAATGACTTGTTACAAATACGTTAGAAGGACAAGGTGTTTCAAACTTCCTCTACGGGGATGATGTCATTCGAATCCGATGTCTACCGCCGATGAGGTAAACGTTCTTAATCATCGAAAGCTGAGTGAAACCGGAAAGAATAATCCAATTCAGCAAAGCACTAAATTATAGAATGCACTTTTTTTTCCTTTAGTTTATCTTAAAAATTATTTTTCTTATCTACTTTATTTTTGAACAAGTAAGCCGTCATTGCTTTGCTCGGGTGCATTTCGAATGTGCTGTAAGTTATGTGATAAAATGCACTGTTTCACCGATTCAGAGGACCAAGAATCGCGAGGTGATTTTATATACAGATAGAGATGAAAAAAGGAGACTCGACAGAAGGAATATTCAATGCTAACTTTCATGGATAACCTTACATTTAAAAGAATCAAATAGGTAAAATAATATAACAAAAAATTATGACTTCTTACACCAGCGAGGTTATGCTGGGTATTTAAAAAAAGAAAGGATCCCATTTTATTTGGTTAATTATTATTTTGTTTTTCAAATGAACTAGTTAAAATACATATGAAATGATTTTGTTTTTCTCCTAATATTTTTTCATTCGTATCTGCCAGAAGTTATATGAAAATAAGCACATGTACTAGAGCTTAAGCAGTAGACATGATAGGCATGGGGAAGGAAAGTGCCCAGCAGCACCCCTTCCTAGGCTTTAATTTAGCAGAGGTCTCTCATCCAGCTTCTCTTCAGCATTCTTCTAACGGGCATTTTAGCTAATAGCATGTTGTTTATTGTCGTGTTCGTGCAGTTTACTATAAGAACGAGAATTGAGAGTTCGTATGTATTGGTTAACTGTTGGTTGTTTAAGTCCGTATATAGGGTTTAGTTGTTTACGCACCAAGGAGCTGTCGTTATGAGTCTTTTATTTTATTTTTTTAAATATATTTTTATTGAAATTTACAACCGTACAAAAAATACATTAAGTAAATATGCTGAAATGTTATAACTCATGAAATAAACATGACGAGAAACGGCACATTGGCAGCACTCTTTGGTAGTGAGTCTAAACAAGAAGGTCTCGAGGCCATCTTCTTTTCAGACGCATCAGAGGATTATCAGGAATTGAAGAGGAAGCAAGGATTGAAACTAATGGATTAAAGTAGGAGTGTAGTTTTTCATGGAAGGTGTGATTAGAACGTTTGTCCAATAAGTGTTGAAGTAGTCGAAAACGTCGGGCAGTTTCTTGTCTTTTCAGACTTGTATGCGGATTCCATGTAAGTCGTTTATCAAGCAGGAGTCCTAAATAGCGGATCTGTTCAACCGGGACAAGCGGAATATCATTAAAGGACACTGTAGGGCAGGATGTCATAGGTTTTCGACGAAGGGTAAAGGTAATTTGGTGAGATTTGTTAAAATTAATTTTAATTCTCCAATTCTGACACCATACCTCAAGGTCTCTGATGTGGGATTGGAGAGTTTGAGAGGCAATTGTAGGATCGTTATTAACCGATAACACGCAAGTGTCGGCATAGGTAGAAAGGAATGTGTTAGGATGGGTTGGGTTGGGATATCAGCTGTAGAGACTGTGTAAAGAATGGGTCCTAGGATACTGCCTTGAGGAACCCCAGCAGACTGGGTAAAAAAAGAGATGAATAGTAACTATTGTGGTTAGTTTTGAAGGATCTGTCAGAGAGCTAGGACTGGATGATTAGGAAGTATGTAGGAGGAAGGAATTTACGGAGTTTGTACAACAGTCCTGGGTGCCAGACTGTTATGAGTCTTTTATATTTTAAACTAGAAGGTCTCGGGGCCATCTTCTTTTCAGACGCCTCGGAGGATTATCAGGAATCGAAGAGGATGATAGGATAGAAACTAGTGGATTAGCGTGGAAATGGAGTTTTTCATGGAATGTTTGATATCTGGTTCGGGCTAATTCAGTAACATATGGGATATTGAGGTCTTTATGGATGAGCTTATTCGTGACAAAGTAAGGAGCGTTAAGGATTTTACGAAGGATTTTGGATTGTAAGGATTGGATACGAGAAGAATTTGATGGTTTGGTAGAGCCCATAGCTCTACTCCGTAAGTCCATATCGGTCTTATTATGGTCATATAAATTTGTCTTTTCAGTCTTGTATGGGGATTCCAAGTCAGACGTTTGTCAAGGTGGAGTCCGAGGTATCGAATCTGTTCAACAGGGGCTAGTGGAGTGTCATAAAAGGATACTGTGGGGCAGGAAGTCATTGGTTTACGCCGAAGGGTAAAGGTTATTTGGTGGGATTTGTTAGAATTAATTTTAATCCTCCATTTCTGACACCATACTTCAAGGTCTCGGATGTGGCATTGAAGAGTGTGGGAGGCAGTAAATGGATCATTATCTACCGATAACACACACGTGTCATCAGCATAAGTAGAAAGGAAAGTGTTAGGATGGGTTGGGATATCAGCTGTATAGACTGTATAAAGGACAGGCCCTAGGATGCTGCCTTGGGGAACACCAGCAGATTGAGAAAAAAGGGAGGAATAGCAGCTGTGGTGATTTATTTGGAAAGATCTATCAGCAAGGTAGGACTGTATAATAAGAAAATAAGTAGGAGGGAGAAATAGACGGAGCTTGTAAAGCAATCCCGGGTGCCAGACTCGGTCAAAGGCCTGTTCTACGTCGAGAAAGGCTCCCGTGCAGTACAATCCGCGCTCCAACGCAGAGGAGACACGTCCACCACACGATGACATTGCTGGATAGTGGAGTGAGATGTACGGAAACCGAATTGATGATCTGGAATAATATGATGGGAATCAAGGATTGGGTAGATTCGTTTCAGAAGGAGTTTTTCCAGAATTTTTCCCATAATACATAAAAGGGACATGGGACGGTAAGAAGATGGATTTTCAGGTGACTTTTTGGGCTTAGGGATCATTTTTACTATGGATAATTTCCAGGAGGCAGGAAAATAAGTAGTACGTAGTACGGCATTATAGATGTAGGTGAGGAATAGGATGTTATGAGTCTTAAATTTTTTTTATTGAAATGATAGCAGTTTTTGTATGAGAGTTTTTTTTGTTTTTTTTTCTGAGCCATAAATATGTGAAGCGTATGTCCATATTGGCTTAAGTAGGTATGTGTATGTATTCAGTTTCCATCTAATTTTTAGTTTTGATGATTTATAGAGTATAGAGATGATTTATGATAGAAGAGAGTATAGTACTTTCAGTCGCTGATTGGGATTCTTTTTTTTCAAATTGACATGTGGGCCTAGTCATCCTTCGATCCAGTGATAGTCCTTGGAAATGTACAGAGTTGGTCTGAGGAACTTGGTTGTCGCCGATATAAAGTGGTTTATATATCGTTATACGTTACACCTTAGTGAACGTCCTTTCCATGCGTGTTTATATTATATCAACATTGTTTAATCAAAATTGAGCCGTTCTCGTGAAAATGAGTAAAATCCATGATATAAAATGGCGTTTTCAATTTTTCTGAAAATATTTCAATAACATGTAACCTTTCGGATATATTATAACCTTAAACACTTGTTGTTTATTTATAACTTTATGCTGCTGTGGCTATTCGGACGATGCTACAGTGGGATTCCTAAATTTTGGTGGCTCTAGACTATCTATTAACGTCCCCGCCGAAGGATTGAATAACCAAGGATTTTTTAGTCCCATTAAAAAAATCTAGGGCCACCTTTCAGGTTTGAACCCGTGACCTTGGGGCAGTTATGCTAGTACTGTTGACACCTCTTAAATACTAAATTTCAATTAAATTGGTTATTTGGACTCGAAACATGTATTTCCATTGAAAACGTTTATTCGAAACACTTTTCTTTACTATATATTTTCAGATGTCGGTAAGAGATTAAAATTAAATCAATAAAAAATATTAAATAAATAAAATTGATAAGCTAGCTACACCACAAGGTATTTTCATGTTATCTTAATCAAATGTAACCTTTTGTTGTTGTATTTTTATAAATAAATTCTTTATTATTCTGGGACGAGTCCCTTTAGAATAAAAAATACAGAATTTACAAAAGGTACTTTGGAGTCTTAGAGCAAATTACATATATGTTTACAAGTTAATAATTACTTATATAAAATAGACATATTCAAATGAGAAGTGATTAAATATGCGGGATTTGAAGGTTGAAAGAGAGTGACGGATGGAAGGAGGGATATAATTCCATATGATTGAGGATCGAATGAGAAAGGATCTGTCGAAATGTGCAGTTCGGTGGGCCGTACTGTATCGATCTGAAGGCCTGGAGCGTGTACAACGAGGATGGACAGAGGATTTGAATTGTAGGAGGTCAAAAATGTATGCTGATACAGATTTAAATTTAAATAAATAAAAGTTATATAATGTTGGGAACCAAGAACTTTAAATGAGCCTATTTTTCTTGATAAGAAACGACCTTAAACGGAGAGAAACACCAAAATGGGGCAGGGCAAACGATCTGTTTACTAAAGTTATTTAGATTCGAAAAATGCCTGTGACTTCATTACCGACCGCAATCAACTTGGACATTAGTTCGACCGAAGGGCGAATTCCATCTGCTGCCATTACCACAGGAATCTTCTTATTTCAATATACTGTTTTCTAGGCTTGAATAACAAATATGTATATAAAGATCTGAACTTCAGTGATGTTCCTTCTGCGATAAAAAAATCGAATATCGTAAGGACAAAATTGTTTAAAAAATTAATTCAAAAATATAATCGAGTCGATGTGAAAATATATAGAGGTTACAGATAAAGGCTGAAATAATGATTATAATTCTGAACTCATTATGCCTCAATAATCCAGCATAATGATTCCTCTTCGTTATATATTTGTGTTAATATAGGCCAAAAAGCTCAAATTGGCGAAGTGCAAACAGCATAACATAACCTTAAAATACCTTCAGGTAACAGAAGGACATTTATTGCTTATCTACATATTCCCATGTATTTTGTTGTTTTGTGTAATGAATTTGGAGGATTAGAAAAAAAAAAAAAAATTAAAATTCTATAAAATATGTCAAACACTTGTTTTACTTTTTTTTTCCTACACACGTCTTCATTCTACATGAATAGATTTTCTTTCTATGTAGAACACCAATATATTCATCAATAAAATCTTTAACACTGTAACCCATGAAGATTATTGGGTTCAGTGCATATAGGCATATAGTAAAATTCATAACATAATAGTAAGGTACATAAGATGATGTTTTCAAAACCGTCGCAGAGAGAGGATTGCATTTGGATCATGCTCAACCACCAAATTTTTCTTCCAATTGAGGGAACCACTTAATAGAGTCTAGAGGCCTATCCGATCCCAGGGTCAACAGATAGCTGATATAAACGTATAAGTAACTATCTTGCTACAGTCGGTCTCGAACCCAGAAACTGGAGATTAATAGTAGCCCATAATTTTCGGAGCTACTCCGCTTGCCTCATTTCCTTCAATATTTTTTTATTATTTTGTTCATCCTTCTAGTTGTAATATTTCAATTTATTTTTTATGAGGTTCTTATAGACTTGGAAACAGCACATAACATGGTTCGACCGAAACGTGGGATTTGAATAAAATAGTTAGCCATAATATGTCAGGTGTCGAGTTGGCAAAAAGCCACTGATTGGATGTGCACCAATGAGACAGTTGCAGAACAAGTTGCATAAGATCGTAAGTGAAACGACTAACCTGAAACATTTCTCGCGAAGACAACCTGGTATCGTGCCATTGAGTCATTGGTATTGCAGACATTGATTAAGAAATTATAGCTTTAAGTTGAAAAGTAATCGAACAGATTGAATACTCTGATGAAATGAAAAAAAACGAGTTTTCTGACAGTTCACTCGAGTGATAAAAAGGTTTGGTAAAAATTTAAAGGAAAAAAAATATGATTTATCGGAAAAATATGTTGATAATTCCAATTTTAACTAAAAGTCAATTTTAAAATCTGTTAATAACTTAAAGAACATTACATTTAACTACTGGAATCATTGGCGTAAGCTAACCAAGTTATCTAGAGATGGAAAAAGAGTTTCCATAGGAGACCAGTAGATGCATGGGTGGAAGCGATATGTTAGAAATCCTGAAGATTCAAAGCTGGAGTGTTCGGATATTGACCCCATAGGTATAGTTCACCGATGGTTTTTTATTTCTTTTAAGTACATAATTCTTTCATTTTAATTCCTCTGAAGGAGTGTTCTTGTATGCCTTGGAAGCAGGACTGGCCTTCCCTGCAAATATCGAAGCCCATTAAAAGAAGCTATAAGAAGTCGTGCTAAACAAACAACAGGAATCCATAGAGGTAGGTGAATCGGAACTGACCTAGACCTACAAGCACTGTTTCTTAAGCGTTCCCAGATTACATCATAGTGGTAGTTTTCTCTCACTTATGTAAGAACCTCTTCTTCCAGTTGTCAATGACTTGTGTAAACAAATCAATCAGGGATTCAATAAAACTCAGTGATATAGTCTCTATAGTATGCATAATTAATGAATTTTGTCACAGAAGTTATTACGCAGATTTATATATATATATATATATATATATATATATATATATATATATATATATATATATATAAAAGTTCAAAAACCTTCTCAGTGGGGATCACCCGTAGCAGGGTGGCTAGTATAACAGCCTCCTATGACAAAGGTCACAGGTTCAAACCAAAAAGTCCTTAGTCATGCCGTCCTTCGGAGGAGACGTTAAAAGGTGGTCCTGAGCCTGTACGATGTTAGGTACTCGTTAAAGATCCCTATCCTAATAATAACTGTATGGGCAAAATTTAGGACTCCCACTGTAGCATCGTCCGATCAGCCTCAGTTGCATAAAGAGACGTTAAATAAATAAACAATAAAGAAATATTCTCAGTGAATGGACATGTTTTCTTAACCCTTTTAGTGCCTATGCGAAGATAACCGGCCTAATTTGACAAATATGCAACGATTTGGAAAAACCAAACTACAAATTATATTTACATGCTTGAAAATGCCACGTATTCGGGACGAAATGGACAATAAACCAATGATAATACTTCTCCAATATCAATTGAAAATAATATGAATAACACAATGTTAAATAATATAAAAATTTATTTCTATCTGCCATAAACAGTTCGACTTTGGACCTAGAAGAGTGTCTGGTGCCGAACGATTTGGAAAAACGCTTATAAAAACCAAACTACAAATGATATTTACATGCTTGAAAATGCCACGTATTCGGGACGAAATGGACAATAAACCAATGATAATACTTCTCCAATATCAATTGAAAATAATATGAATAACACAATTTGAAATAATATAAAAATTTATTTCTAACTGCCATAAACAGTTCGACTTTGGACCTAGAAGAGTCTCTGGTGCCGAGTGTCCATATTATCGCTCCACCGTAAACAGAGTCTCAGCACACTCCGGTATATAATGTGTAAAATGTCAGACCCAAACCGGTTCACAAATTCTTTGCCAACGAAATTTGATCATTTACAATCAAATTAGATTATTTATAAATTATATTACACGCACGACCTATATATCGTAGTTGGCACTTTTGGTAAGTGTGGCAAACGACGATATATCGTCGTCCGGCACTAAAAGGGTTAATGGACCTAGTCCAAGTATGAAGTTATACTTCTATATATATCTATATACTGTATATTTGTTCTTGCAGCAAACTACCTGGTAGCATGTAAGAGGGATGATCCGAAGATAGACGAGTGCGTCGTCAAACATGGTCAAGAAGCCATCCCTAAGATTTTAGCAGGTAAGTAAATTAAATATATTTATTTTAATATTATTATATCTATAGTAAATACAATTACATAAATCGAGGAAAACATTTCGACCAACTCCTCTCCTTGTACTACAATAATGCTCACCAATCATTAAGTTGTAGAAAAAACCTTGCCACATTTTTTATATCACTAAATGCTCAGTTCTAGTTAATATATTTATTATTTAGCCACACTTTAAGGTGTCATATGCAACATGGTAAAGAGCCAATATATTTTAGTATTTACATATTTTGAATAATTTGTGCTTCTTTAGCGGAATAAACAAGTTTTTCCTTTTACATTGAAAATACAACAGAAAATGTTAATTTAATTAATATAAATTGTATGGTATTTTTAACCTTGGGAAAATTTTTCACAACGTGACATATCACATTGAAATAAAGAATTTTAAGTATTTAAAACTCATACGAAATATTTAATATCTCTATTAAGTTAGTAAATTTTGGGCTGTTTTGAGATGATTTTTTTTCCTAGCGATGTTTTAATCATCTAAACGTTCACTGTTTAGTTATTTAAGATATTAGGAGAGTGGATTATTATCTCACGGATTGTGTCTTCGACATTAAATGTTTTTAAGTTAAGTTGTTCCATCCTAACACTTTCCTTTCTACCTATGATGATGACACGTGCGTACTATCGGTAGATAATAATCCATTTACTGCCTCCTACACTCTTCAATCCCACATCCGAAACCTTGAATTATCTTGCTAGAATTGGAAGATTAAAATTAATTCTAACAAATACCACCAAATAACCTTTTCCCTTCGTCGTAAAGCAATGACTTCCTGCCCTACAGTATCCTTTAATGACACTCCACTAGCCCCTGTTGAACAGATTCGATACCTAGGACTCCACCTTGACAAACGTCTGACTTGGAATCTCCATACAAGATTGAAACGACAAGAAACTGACCGACATTTTCGACTACTTCAACACTTACTGGACAAACGCTCCAACCTTCCACTTAATTACAAAAGACTTATATATATGACCAGCATAAGACCGATATGGACTTACGGAGTAGAGCTATGGGGCTCTACTAAACCATCGAATTCTTCTCGTATCCAATATTACAATCCAAAATCCTTCGTAAAATCCTTAACGCTCCTTACTTTGTCACGAATAAGCTCATCCATAAAGACTTTAATATCCCACATGTTACTGAATTAGCCTGAACCAGGTATCAATTATTCCATGAAAAACTCCATTTCCACCATAATCCACAAGTTTCTATCCAATCATCCTCTTCGATTCCTCCGAGGCGACTGAAATGAAGATGACCCCGAGACCTTCTAGTTTAAAATATTTTTAGAGTGCTGCCAATGGGTGGCGTCTCTTCATGTATTTCATGTCAGTTCACTATGTCCATCACATTTACTTGTTGTATATAATAATACAGTTGGAAATATCAATAAATATATTTAAATATAATAAAAATTAAAAAAGTTAAATTGTTAAGTTAACTTACAATCCAAAATCCTTCGCAAAATCCTAAATGCTCCTTATTTTGTTAAGACATTATGACCTAAATATCCAATTTGTCGCAAAACTGTCCCAAAACAGATATGCCTCTTTTAATTCCAAACTCCCGACCAACACGAATCCTCTTGTACGCAACTTATCATTCTCATATATTCCTGACAATTCCTCCGAGGCGATTGAAAAGACGATGTCCACGAGACCTATACACTGGGTAGATCTTCACAAGACATTTTCAAGCCCGTAATTGTAAATTAGCCCATTTATTATAAGTACAGTTGTAAATATCAATAAAATGTTTAAAAAAAGTTAACTAAAATCAGACTAACGTATCTTGGCCGTAGTTCTTGATTAGTAATTTACTCGAAAACTTTCAGATTTCTTAACTTTCTTTGTTTTAGGCGATCCAAAATACCGTGCCCCGAAGTTGGAACCAATGGATATAACAGAACTGAGGGTGAACCAGGGAACCAAGCAGGTCGGCTTGAAGATGATCCTACGCAATGCTAAGCTCTACGGTTTGAAGAACACCAAATTTCTGAAAGCAAAGTAAGATAATATTAAAACTCTCGATGTAGTGGAAAATTTTGAAAAGAAAGAAGCTTCAACGGGATTTCTCTGTCACGTAGGAGTATATTTAGACATTAATAATTAGATATATTAATTTGTATTGTAATACTCAAAAAAACATCAAGACAAAAGCTCTTCGAAGATGGTCGCCTCAATGTACTTATTTTTTTTATTGCTGGTTTATAAACTCATTTTTTTAATCCGTAGAACACACGGAAAAATCACCAATTTAGGTGGAAAAAAAGTCAAGTCAAAAGTTTAGAATTTCTGTGTGCTTGAATTTTTTATTATTAGTTGTAAGACGCTTAATAATAATAATTTCGCCATACCGTGTTTATAAATGAATAGTAAATTATTTGTTCATTTATTTAACGTCACTTTATGCTACTATGGCTAATCGGACGATGCAACAGTGGAAGTCCTAAATTTTGCCTACCCAGGTTTAATTAGGATAGGAATCATTAACGAGTACCTGACATCGCACAGGCTCAGGACCACCTTTTAACGTCCCCTCCGAAGGACGGCATAACTAAGGATTTTTTACTCCCATTAAAAAATTCTAGAACCACCTGCGGGTTTGAACCCGTGACCTTTGGCATAGGAGGCTGTTATGCTAACCACCCACCAACAAGTGATCCCTAAATAAACAGTAAATGAGCGAATCATTCCTGTTCACACAAGTGCCTAATAACCTGCAATGGGATTATCTATCTTCGATGACCATTTTTTATGTTCAAACTATGCGTAGCGCAAAGTCTTTTTGCTTTTATTTAACAATGGACATTGCTGAAACAAGTAAGACTTTATATTTCCACACTCGTTATTGAATGTAAATTGCAATCTACTTGTAGAGTTAATTTAGCTATTAGTAAACGTAGGCCCCTAATTCAATAACGAAAAACTATATAACCCCCAAGTTACCCCAAGGATTTCTTTGTAGAATTTGTTTTATCAATCCTTCTAGTCTTTAAGTGTTGTAAAGAATTCTTGCGATTTTTTGCGTTTTGGGCGATACGTAATTTTTTTCAGACTCAACACTGCAAATCAAATGTTTTAGCATCTTTAATTTGAAGAGTTTCTTAAATGATTTAAAATACATCTATTAGCAGATTTAGGCAACTCCGAGTCGATAATTAGGTTTGTTGTATTATTTTTCCTGGCTAAACGCTCCCCTACGCTGAAAGGCACTACAGGGTGATGCAAAAGAAGACGAAGAAGTATTATTTTTCTATTATACTTGGACTTTAAACGTTAAATGTAGGAATGTTTTAGTTTTAGCAAATAAATTTGATTTTTAACCACTGTGCGCTCGCCGATCATGTCAAAAATTAATTAGATTTAAAAAAAAAATTTTTTCGTAATCTTGGACAGCAAATATTAAATACGGACAAGTTTCAGAATTTTGTCCACATAAATAGGTCATATTTTCCACTGTGCGTAGGTTAGTTGCATTACTTTTTCTTCCTTTTTAATACGACCTTATTTATTATTCTTCATATGGTGGACGAGTAAGCAAGAGTCAATCTCGAAACGGTTCAGTTAGTAACGTGTAGGAGTTTTCGTGCATCCAACGTTAGATAGAAGATGTTAAAAAGAAGATGTAACACAAATACGATGATAGAAATTGTTTTCATATCACTAAAACCGCTACATCATTTACTCTAAGGGACCATAATTATATTTAAATAGCTTATAAACATGATCACAAAACCTCCTTTTTTTCAGTAAAAAGTTACAAGACACCCCAAATAGAGAAGAGCTGAACTAATTTTTTTTCTCCATGAGTGGGAAGGAAAGCTTGATTTAGCTTGCTCTTTTTTCATCATCCCTAAAATAAAATATAGGAGGTCTAGAACGTCCGTAATTTGATAATAGTAGAAATATATACTATGGAGCAGCAATATATTGGTAAAAACGAAGAATATACAAACCTTTAGTAGAGAGAATAATGCTGTATGGTTCAGTGACATGGTCCCCTCAGCATAGCCCAGGAGAAAAAAACTATTTCTCTAGAGATGGATTTTAGGAGGAGAGCGGCAAGAATATCGAATATCGAAAGGATGAAAAACATCACTAAAAGGGAGAAGCTAGAAATAAAGCACAATATTCTTGAGATGATGGAAGAAAGGAGGCTAAGATGGTAGGGCCATGTGAAACGAATGGGGGATAGTCGGTCACCAAATATAATTATGGATTGGGAGGCAAATGGCAAAGGAAGACCCCCAGTTAGATGGAAGAATAGAGTGGTGGAGAGTATGGCTGGCAGGGGGCTGTCGGAGGAGGACTCGATGGACCGGCAGAGATGGAAAGGCCTGTTGGGGAAGGAGTTTGGTTGAGGAAACCTTCATACTGAAGAAATTCCTGACGAAAAAAAAAAACTAAATATAAATATATAACAATATCAATGAAATAAGAATGAACGCATATTTTTCAGACTTCTCCTTCTCCTAAATTAATGTTTCAATCGAATAAATGTTTTTCGAAATTTCGTAGACAACCAAATTAATATTAGACCAGAAGCACTGCAGCGCAAAATTGTATTCATAATGAGTACTACACACAATTTTACAAAATTCTAATATTAGAAAGATAAATAACCAGATGTATTTTATAAAGCGAGAGGTCCAGTGATCGTATCGTTATGATTTTTATAAACCTATTTCATTTTAAATATTATAAAAATAAATTAATCGGATAGATATAATCCAAACTCGGTGAATGGTAGACAGAAAAAAAAGAAGAAATATATGACATGTCAGACTGAACAAGGCCACATCGATGTAATCCAGAATGAGCTCAGAAACTCCAATTTATATCATATTGTTAGTTTTTAGATTATTTGAAGTTTCGTATTGCTTGCAGGAATACATCTTAAATCACTCGTTTAACATTAATTTGGAGAACTAACATTACAATTTTTATATTTTGATTCATCAAAACATCGCAAGTAATTACTAAATTTTACTATAGCGCATAAGAACTACTACTAAACCACTGTTTATTTTTCAGGACGGAGCTGAAGAAGAGACATATAGAATGGACATTCAAGGTTCCGCGAGTTGAGATCATTGGAGATTACGAAGTCAATGGCCAAGTACTTATCCTACCGATAACTGGAACAGGAAAGGCCAACATAACCATTAGTAAGTGAGAAAAATCCAAAATACTTTTTACTTTCACTTACTTATATGTGAAATATATAGTAAGGGAAAGTATTGCGATCGTGAAAATTTTCGAATTCCAGTTTTCAACGGAAATATACGTTTTAGGGCCCCCTGAGCCCAAATTACCAAGTCCCGAAAAAAGGCCTGTGTGCTTGTCCGAGTGTGGTAAGTCTAGCCCAGAAACGAAAAGTTGGACGAAACTGAAATTTCATATTTAAGGCAACTATACTCCCGAGATGTTACAGCAGCTATTTCATCAAAATCGTCAAACCAGAAGAGCCACTTTATACCATCCATTTTGCACATTTTTTTTTCTCAAAATCGACTCTAACGATTTTGATTAAACTCGATACATTCATGTAAAATTTAATGGGCTTTAATATCATGTAGGTTTCGTTTTGATTGAAATAGCCTGACAGGGCTTAAAGGGCGATATTTTAAATTTTCTTCCTCTAAAGTACCTTTGTACCTTGGTACATTCAAAAAGATTAACTATATCATCTTAATGACAATGATAAAGGACGGCTAAATATAAAAGGTGTAAGAATTTGATAACCAACTAAAGGATAAAAGAGTAAAACTATTTATTTTTTTTTAATGAAAATTTTGGTTTTTTGTTAATAAGAAAAGTAATATGGACGTATAATATACCGTTGCAAAGAGAAAGATTTTAGAACAAATATTATCTGATACACAAAGTTTTAGAAGGTAATATAAAGTGATGAATAGAGAATAAACTTATTACTGGTTAACAATTTAATATAGTTATATTATTTAATGTAAGTCACATGTTTATAACAAAAAAAATACAGGTCTTATTAAAATCAACTTTAAATATTTTTCAAATTGAATTATATTTAATAGTTTTTAAATTTATTTTAACAGTCGATGTAAGTGAAAGTTGTGTGTTGCCCACACCAGATTTTTTATTTCAGATAAATATTAAACCTGAATTACTTAAAATTTAATTGTAGGACTCTAACCCCAATACATTTTAAGCTGCATAATATACTCTGATCATATGTAACATCAGTTCAAAACCAGGGGGTGTGAAGATGTTTTTTTTATTTAACGTTACTTTATGCTACTTTGGCTAATCGAACGATGCTACTGTGGGAGTCCTAAATTTTGCCTATCCAAATTTTATTAGGATAGGGATCTTTAATGAGTACCTGACATCGTAGAGGCTCGGGACCACCTTTTCACGTCCCCTCCGAAGAACGGCATTACTAAGGATTTTTTACTCCCATTAAAAAATCCTAGGACCACCTGCTGGTTTGAACCAGTGACCTTTGGCAAGAGGGTGTGAAGATAAAAGATGAAAATTCGAAAAATGTCTCAGAAGATTTAAATTTTGCCAGGTGTTATAATTCCTAAGGACTAACAATCATAGAACGGCAATACAACGGATACAAAGAACTATCTGGACAGATGTACATTATATCTAGTTCACAAGATCAGACGAAGATCTGATAATGAACTCAAAAATTATATCGGATGCAACCATCCAGCACTGACCAAATCCATTCATTGATACCTGAATAACTAAATATCATTCATATCAAAATTGTAAATAAATTTTATTTATCATTTTCAGCTGACCTGGATATCGTTTACAAGTACGAATGGGAACTTGTTAAAAAGAATGGAAAAGAATACATGACCTTCACTAAGAGTCAAATTGACTTCAAAATGGACAGACTTATTTCGACTTGAAGAATCTATTCAATGGGGATCAGTTTCTCGGTAAGTATTCAATATATTAATTTTTTTTTAATAATAATAAAATAACTTTATTCTGGGACTATTTTCATTAAGAATAATAATTTTATACAGTAAATATACACTTCAATATATACATGTATGGCCGAGAGACCGATAAAATAAACTTTTATTTACAAATGTGTAAAAAATAAAAACTATTTATATAGATATATACAAAATATATGGAATATAAACAAAAGAAAAAAATTGTATTAAACTAATAGAGCTAAACAATTTCCAAATAAATAAAATAAATAATTAATCCATAACTCAAGAATTTTGATAAAATAAAAAAAAAATTGTCTTACCTTGAAAGTAGGATAGTGGATTAACAATTTTACATTTAGTGTGCGTCTCTTTGGGATCTTAGAAGGTTTTGGAAAAGATGGGATTTGAATGGAGAAGGGAAGAGGCATGGCGAATATGATTAGGTAGGGAATTCCAGAGAGATGCAGAGCGGATATATAAGGAATTATCAAAAGATTTGGTCCTATGGGTAGGAATATAAAGTTCAGAATGGCGTAATCTGGTTTCAAGTGAGTGAATTGAGGATTTGAATTGAAGGAGACTGTGAATGTATGGAGGATGTTGAGATTTAATGACTTGGTAGAGGTATGTTCCGAGGAAATATTGTCTACGTATGGAAGGTAGGAGCCACTTCAATTCGCTGTATAAGTGGTTACTGGCGACCTCCTGAAGGTACCGAAGATAAATCTTATAAACATATTCATAATCTGCTTGAGTCTGTCATCAAGTACAGTCAAGAGGCCTCCATATACTACGCAGCAATAATCTAAGTGGGGGAAAATAAGCGAGGAAATCAACATCCTATGGGTGGGAAGTGGGAGGAGATGACGGAAGCGATGGAAATACTTAAGAGTACTTATAGTTCGTCTGGAAATTGGAGCATTTGGGGTTTCCAGGAAAGGGTTTGGTTTATGGTAATACCTAGGTTTTCGACAGTGGAACTGAAGGTAATTGGGTGATCTTTTAGGATTAGACTCGGAAATTCGGTATTGGCTCTGAGGAGGGAATTGGAACCTATTGTGATGGCCTGAATTTTATCAGCTTTTAGAGAATTTTATTAGCTTATAAAGGATAAAGAATATTATTTAAAGATTAAAAAAAAAACTTAAGACTCTTAGATATCATCAATTATTGAACAGTCAATGTTTCATAATTTCAAATAGAATAGGATCATTTCAACAAGGTCAATGTTTTCGCGTATTTTCGAGTCAAAGTTTTTTTTTTTTTTTGGAATCATCAAACAAAAATTGTGCTATTTAATAAATAATATTACATAATTCATTTAATTATCGTTTCTTTCCTCCAATAACGTACTTTTCCACCTTAGGTATTGGCAGGGATTTTATACAAAGGCTGAAGATAATACATCCATGATAGATGGGATGAGGAGGGCCCTGCAGTAGAGTAAGATGATAGAGGATTGCTAAACAATTGATTAAAGTTTCATTTTTTATTTTTATGGTTTTGGTTAATTCCACTATCTGGCACGAAGGAGGATCGGGTGACCGGGTGGAATAGTGGGTTTTAGGAATGAAGTTGAGTGACTGTCGAAAAGCTTTTACCTTCTCGTGAAGTGCTGTTAAACATTATCGAATTACTAGGATTTTCCATGTGATGGAACATATCCTTCACCAAGATAGAATGTGGACCTATGGAATTCTGAAAACTGTCCGGCATGCTATCATGACCTGCTATGTATTTTGATGTGATAAACGGGATTTTACTTTCTAGCTGATGAAGATTTTCCTCAATTAGAAGAAATTTTGTGTTCCAAAAAGTGTATTTCTAACAGGAACTGACATTAACAACACCTGCATTGTCACATAAGAAAGGATGGGTATGAGAAAACAAATAGTGCAGTTCTAACTTAATTTTTAGTTAGCTTAGCTTTTTTGTTTGTTATTTTAAAGTCAAGGACAGATAACAAAAAATTTAATTTTCTCATATAAAGAAAACATAACTGCTACTATGTATGGATTTAAAAACTACAGAAATAACAATGGTTCCTATATTATTCGGTGTATCACTGTTTTATATTTCTGCTGAATTATTTAAATTACATTTTAAATGTTGAATAAACTTTCCATAGAAATCCCATTTGGTTTACAGTGAAACATCCGTTTTCATGAAATAGTATTCTATTTAAGATAATTAATAAAAATGTTAGTTTATAAATGTATAACAACTTACCACTTGTGTTAACAACTTAGTAACAATTCGGTATGTAATATTGCTTCTAAAATCTTGCAAAATAGGGAGAGATGGGTAAGAGAGAGGAAACCATTAAATTAGTTTTTGATTTTCTTAAGGAGCAATCATTGTTATCTAAATTATAAAGACTATAATCTTAATTAAATATAAAGTTATACATTACTGGTCAGTTTTTAATTAATTAATTTTTTTTAACTATTGTTTACATAATAATATTTTTTTTTCTCAATTACTTATTACCTAATAGTTCTTTCTTAGAAAGTTTAAATATACATATAGTATCTAGGTGTTGAAACCAAAACAAACAAAAGCCGAGGTAAGTGAAAGTCGTGTGTTGCTCGCACCAGATTTTTTTTCAATTTAGTCAATATATTTTAAATAAAAAATTCAAAAGAGCAAAATAAATTTTTCAATGCAGTGATATATTTAAATGATTTTTGTATAGCCAATTATAAAACCTAATGTTTTGTACATTTTGTTATCTTATACATGTGTTCTTTGAAAACGAGTTTAATTGTTTATATTATTATGCCAAGATCACGTTTAATATCAGTTATGCTAATTGATAAGGGTATTTGATTGTATTTTCTGATTAAAATGTTAAAACTTGACTCTGAGAAATTTAACTGCAGCAAATTTATGGAACATACAATTATTTTGTAATAATGATGTTTTTTTTCTGAAATTGTCAATAAAAAATAATGACAATGTTTTACAGGTAATAATATGAACAGATTTCTGAACGAGAATTGGAAGGAGGTGACCAAAGAACTTGGTCCAGCGGTGGGGCAGGCTTTTAGTGATCTCTTCAGAAGCCTTCTAACTAATGTTGCTGCCCAAGTGCCATTCAATGAAATATACATACCATGACTGATATGAATTAATTAATTTTATTTGTAAAAATTGTACATGAATATTAATTAGGTTAAGTTAGTGAATGTATTTCCAATCGATATGATCATTGTATTTTTTCTATTCATGAATATACTATAAATTTTATACACAATACAAAAAAGTTTTTTAGTCTACCTCAGATATTATTTCAGAATTAAAATTAATGGGAATGATTAGAAAAAACAGTTTTCCTGTTCAGGATGCCAAGAACCTGGTTCATAAGAATCAGGATAGAGATGAAAGGTAAAAAAGAATTCTTGATCTTGATTAATACAAAGCATACTACAATTCCTTTAGAAATATTTGTTTAAAAATAATTATAATAATAAGTACAACGTTTTTTTCCTTTAATCATTTCTTTCTTTCTTCTTTTTTTAAATTCAGTTTTATCCTTTCTTTTTTATAAATGAAAATTTAAAAAAATCTTTTAAAAAAACATTTAATAATAATATTAAAACATCTCTCTAAAAAATAAACATTTAAGTGCTACCACTGGGTAACTTATTTACAAGACTTTATCAAGCCTATTATTTACTAGTTGTATTTTTAAGTACACTTATAAATATCAATAAAAATATTTTTTTTAATAATTGGTCTAAGCAACTTTAAAGGACGTCTGATGGTCAGAAAGTTATAATAATGGTAATTTTAATGAAAATATACATCCTAAGTTAATGCATGAAAAAAAAAAATTAATAAAATAGAATTTCTATAATTTAATTATTTGTATTTATTCTATACTTAAAATTCAATATCAGATAACAATGGTTTTAAATAAACTGACTGTATATTTGTTTTTACTCTCAACATATTTATAAACAATCATTACAACCCATAAATGCACACTTTTCTGAAAATGTGTTTACTCCTGGATTCTTGATGTTTACCAACAGGTACTTATGACAGACTTTTTATCTTATTTTATAACAATAATATATCACTGACTTGTGTACTTAACTTTATCTCATAGATGACAGTTAGATAATTAGAGCAAATATGTAACATCGCACAAGCTATATTTTCATGGTTTTGATGCTTAAATAAGAAGGACTGTAGAAATAATGATGGTATATAAAACAACCGAAGGGAGAAGACTTTTTAAAACACCAGAGATTCTGAAACAAAAACAAATAGGTGTAACCAGTTTATTTAAACAGTTAAAGAAAAAATGTATTTAAGATATTCATTTAAATAAACTACTGAAATTTTAAAATAATTGATAAGTATTTAAATATTTCAAAACTATAAATGTAATATTAATATTGTAACTTCAAATGATTATGGTTATGATTCCTATTAGAAAAACAAATAAACAAAAAACAATATAAACAAACTTAATGTTTGTTTATTACAAGTTAAACATTTCAAAACTTATAACATCAAGTTATATGATATAACTTCAATATTTTAACTTCTAATTATTGTGGTTATGGTATTGTTTATCAACAATAATGCTATAATTTATTCAGCTCATTCAGTAATTTTAGAAACAACTTAAAACCTCCTAAAAAAATATATCTGAAACCACCAGAATATAAATATAGTCAGATTTTACCATTATTTACAGGTTTTACTAATTCTATAAACTAGTGCTGGCAATGATATTTCTAGGGAAGTCTTGTCCACAATTACAATAACAATATAATAAATAATTATTATATTGAGTAATACAGGTAAAATTATGAATTGATAACACACAGCAAGAAAAGGTTGATTGGAGATTAATATTAAAATATAGAACACACAATATGTTTTATTTTTTATTTTAACCATTATTCTTCATCTGGATGAAACCTCCAGAAATCAAAAATAAATCAGTGACTTGATCCCTTCACTTGTATCACATGATTTGTCACTGAATTTCAGACTTGTCATCCTGAAAAATGTCTTCAACTAATGTCTACATTATCGGTAAACAATAAGATTAAGTTTACACTTACTGTGTTTAAATTCCTGGCAGCACCTCTCTACTTCCCTTTCACCCAACCAATGTTTTCTTTATTAGTTCTATGACCAAAAATATATCTACTTTTTATTATATGTACCTATCTGGACTAACTATTCAATGAATACAAAATAATGATATAAAGAAAATTGTTGACACCACTAATGTATAAATTTTAAACATTAGAAAATAATATAGTATTAACTTAGATAACTTACCCAACATATCGCCCACTAAAGGTGATGAGAAAAGCCAAGGTAACCATGTTCCATGATGAAGAGCCACGATATTGCATGCGGTTAAGAGCATTAGCAACCATCGAGTGACAGTTATCACAACAAAGATTGTGCTAAAACAGATAATGATTATTTTATATCAATTTATGTGAAAGCTTAAAAGGACAAAGATACTAGTTGTACTGCATTGCTTTAATTTTTTTCAGATAATAACTGAAAATTACACAAACATTTTAACATTTAAATTTGTAACCTAATAATAAAATATCTATTTGGGGCATGAACCATGATAAACCAAATCTAACTTGAAGGCAATTCTCTCATGAATACTCATAAGACAATATCTCCAGGCAGGAAACACCTGTGAGTGATAAGAAATGTATATTACAATCTGAAACAATATATATTGAAATACAAATCAAATTCGATTCTCATTGCCTATACCATAACTAGATTCCCTTCCCTACTATTCTTCAATAAAACTACAATCAGTTCCAAGCACCATAACTTAAGGTTATCAATCAAAACTTAACATGGAGTAACTATTTTTTTATTTTTGTTGCTGTAACAGCCCTTCTTGGATACCCTTGATGCGCGGTATGGATTCTGAAGATTCCACACTGCAATTCTCGATGGCATTCAATAGGGTAGGGTCATCACTCCTTATGCCTATTTTTGTGATTAGCCACCAGTTGACAGAGGGGTCTCACATAACCGGGGCAGTTTGTGAGTGAATCCCAATTTAATTACTTAAAAAAGTCCTCCCAGTAATGGGATTCAAACTCACAACCTTCGGCCTACAAGACTAGCGTGCTAGCCACACGGCCATGGGTTCCTCATGGAGCAACTATAATTCCCAAATGGAGAATCCTCTGACGAAAATGAGATGAAGCTAAAAAGATTTATTCACGGCCTTTCCACAAGATCACTCATTTCTCACTGGTATTCTGGTAATAGCTTATGTCTGAAAGATTCTTTCACGATCAGAGTCGACCAATGAATTGAAGCTGAACATAAACAAACAAAGCACCACTGCGCTGATATCCAGATCGAAATGCCAGGTATATGGAGTTGTTGGACCTCTGAGCCACAGATAAAGTCAAGAGTCAGAAACCATGAGCTGGTTGAATGTCCTAATAACGTACTCCTCTTTACCCGCAGGCACAACTACATCAAAAAGTATATAGCAGAACCTCTAGAGAGGAAAAAATATGTTTTATCTTATGATAACAATAGTAAACAAGATTTTTAGCATTTTGTGCTACAATAAGGCAGCAGGCTATGATGGTATAACAAATGTTGTTTATTGTTGAAGGAAAATAAGCTTAGATAAAAACTTTTAGTATTGTCTTCAATAAAATAATCCATGCCAAGTTAACAAAATTATAGTTATGTAATATATAAAAAAGGATAACAAAGAGAATTTTCTCCGCAATTTTATTTACTCAAAACATTTACAGGGGAGTCCATGACAGAGTGGCTAGCGCGCTAGTCTCCCACTCCAAAGGCAGTGAGTTCGAATCCCAGTCCCAGTGTATGTGAGACCTGTCAGCCAACTGGTGACTCACACTCAAAAAAATAGGCGCAGGGAGTACTGACCCTACCCTATAAAATACCATTAAGAAACGTTGAGTGTATTCTCCTAGCAGATTACTCCACGCAGCCAAGGGCCTAAAAAGCCTGCCCCACCCACGAAAAAAACAAAAATAAACTAACTCTTAATAAAATAACTCTTTTGTCATATATTAAAAAACACAATAATGGATATTATATATCAGGATCACAATATGGAACAACCTGGTTCCAACCTACCATCAGTACAATAGATCAACAATTATTTAGCTCATCGAGAAAAATATATAATATGACAAGCAGGTCTAATTACATTTTGATCCCATTTTTCTCTATGGGAATCAAACTGGGCAATAACAAACAAATAAAACTTGAACTGAGGCTGAACACTATGGAAATGCAGCTTCTATGAAGTTTTATGTTTATTATAAACCGAGAAAGAGTAAAAAATGATGAGATTCTTCAAAAATTAAAAATTAAAAGTCTAAGGATTGAGACCTAGAGATAGAGCTGGGCTGAACACTTGGTCAGAATGAAAGAAGAGAGATGGGCCAAGGCATGCAAAGAGTGGATTCCGAGAAAGGACAGCAGAAAATGGAGTGGACACATCGCAGATGGAGGGATGGATTAATAAAGTTTGTAGGCGAGAACTGGTTGTGAGAAAAAGTGAAATAAAGAATATTTAGTTCAGTGTTTTCTTTTCTTTGTATGTTTATAAGGATTCTGTTTTGTTATGTATGTATGTATTTGGATATTTTTTATGTTTTTCTTTCTTCTACCAAAAATTATTATTTCATTTAAAAAAAAAAAAATTTGTATTTTAATTATTTTTTGTTTTATTTTGGATAAAGCTAACTCAAATTCAAATATCAAATTCCTCCCTATGGGAGAGACTTTTGTCAATACATTAAAGCTGTCAATAAAGCTATTATTATTATCATTATGTAATATTAATTATATTTAATATAAATATATTGTATATATTGTATAAATATAATTATATGACTATAAATATTTAATCAAACAACAGTTAACTAACTGTATTACAGATATATAAACAAACACTTGTTAATTAATACTTACCATTCTTGTTTTGTAAAGGGCTGCTGCTTCAGATATTGCAATATCCCATTCAGTTGCTTTAACATTATCAGAATTTAACATGACATATCTGTAAATATTTAATGAATTAGTGGAGATATAGTTGACAATAAATTTAATCAAAGAATGGTGTGGTTAACAATCTAGGAGGTTTGGTAAAAAAAAAATGTTTTTCAATTTTAATATATACTGAATTCATCAATAAATTTTAGCTAATGATATTTTATCAATATTTTGGAATGTCAAGGAGCCCTTATTTCTTTAGCCTCGATTCTAAAACTACAGAATTTATAACTATAGAATTTTTACTCATTCTTCGAAAATAACGGAGTCACAAGTAAGTATACATAGGCAAGATTTCAATTTTTTTTCCTTATTTCTTTTCTTTTTTTTCTTTCTTTTTTTTTTTTTTGTATACACACACACACACACACATACACACACACACGAATACAACTCACAAATACACACACGCACGCACACACACACACACACACACACACACACACACACACACGCATACACACAAACCCTTAAATCAGTTATTTTTAAAGCTAAATAAATACCAATTAATAAATAAATAAAAAAAATTGTTAAGTTATTAGTGCTATTTGATAAAGAATTAAACTTTCTATAAAACGAAAAAAGAATTATTAAGATCGGTTCAGAAATAGCAGAGATATGTTTTTAATTAGCAGTGGCGATTGACCATTTTTCTTTGAATTATTATTAGTTAATGGCCTATAAACAGCTATACAAACAGTACAAGAAATAATAAACCATTGTGTAAATTTTTTAACATTTTTGGATTCATTTCACAGCATATAGTCTGGGGAAGTTTGTTACTCAACAGTTACATGGTCCATATTTTAATTCTATATCAGGAGCAAGATGCATAACATCCAACCAAAAAACAATAACATGCTATTTATGTAGTATTAAGATTCTGCTAATTCCTTTTTAAAATTCTTTTACAAAAGGAAACACATTTGAAATTTTATTTTGAATATTATCAAGATAATGTTTTGGAAGGCATGTCAAAGTTCATTTCAGAAAATATTAGTAACAAAATAATTTTTAAACCAATAATTTAAATTTAATTGAATTCCTACCTTAAATTATAGAGAGTGCTATATCAGCGGTCACTTGTTTTGTATGTACTTTTTTTCTCTTGTTAGAGTTGTTTTATATTTATCGATGGTTAATCATTTTCAATAATAAAAGTTAGTGACATACCAAAAAAAAGTGAAAAAATGTAACCACCTCTAAATTTGAGGTTTTACTTTTCAAAAATGCCTAGTAATTCAAAATTGAATTTTTAAAATGGGTTAATATGCCATCCACAGTCGCTGGTCATATAAGAATAAGAATTTCCCATTCGTTATAGTATTTGTTGTCCCATAACATAAAATTTGTTATACAGTTGCATAAAACGAGACAATATGTATTAATAATATATATATATATATATATATAAAAATTATATATATCATGTATAATGTATATATTAGCTACTTTGTAAATACAAATTTGACCTAGAGAAATATTTCTCTTTTAGGTGATTCCATTATCAAACTCTTTCAAAGTTTATATTATCCAATTTTCTATTTATTAAAATAAAGAAAATTAATAGTATTAGAGGAAGGAATTTTGATAGTTTGGGATGTAATCCCTATCATTCTACTTCAATTGGGATACTGAATTATACATTGATATCAAGAGATTAATCAAAATCATTACAACTATTTTTGAGAAAGTTGTAAAAATATATAAACTCAATGATAAAAAGTGGTAGGTTTGTTAATTAGATTTTGGTGAAAAGGTTGCATGTCTGGGTCATTTATTTTATGTCAAGTATGTTATTTCTGTTTATAAAAAATTTTCATGATCCTATTATCATCAATGAAACAACTTATTCCTGAGACAAGGCCTCCTAAAAAAATCTGTGTCATGTGTTCTGGTCTTGTACAGCTACCATCCAGTTACGCACTCCAAGCAATGTCCATACATCGTGTGCAATACCTTTCTATCAGCGCATTTTCGGTCTTATTTTTTATCTGGATCCATTATTCCTCCATAATTCAACTATAGATCCATCGAAGGATCTTCTCATAAATTTGAATAGCTAATTCGTCCAACTAGCTGAATGTCCATGTCTCAGAGTAGCTGTGTACTGAAGAAACTAATGTTTTATACAGCTTTAACTTGAAAGCAGGTAGTGACAGAAATGACTATGTAGGCCATAAAAATGTCTGGACTTACTGATACAAGATCTGATTTCTATGGAGAATTCATTTTCTACATTTACTTGGCAGCCAAGGTATATAAATTTGTTAACTTTCTATGATTCGTATCCAAATCTGACTTTCTCCTCCTGCACTGTTTGCTCACTAAGAACCATATACTTCATCTTGGTCATGTTTATTATTAGGTACATCTTCTGAGCGGTTCTAGTAAGGATAAGAAAAAGCTATTAAAACTGCATGGAATGACTACTATGTTAATGTCATCAGCATATCCAAAAACTGTACTATTCTGTCAAGTATTGTATCGTCCAGTTGTATTTTAAAGGATCTGATGACCTTTTCAAGACCTATATTAAAAAATAAGGCATCTCCTTGATGGGTAATCTTACTCAAGAAAAGTTATTTCAGCTTGAATCCTTACAAAATATTCTACGCTCTCCATTCGTTACTCTCCATTTTAGATAAACCAAGTTCTTCATGACCTTAGTAAAACTTCAGGTTGAAACAATCGTAGGCACTTTTGAAGTCTATGAACAAGTGATGGGTTTGAATATCACAATCTCTTCTCTTTTTCAGAACTTGTGGCAGAGTCAAGATATGATCTACCTATCATAGTTGATATTATCACAGTTGATTTACCTATATAAAAGCCGCACTGGTAAGTTCCAATTACTCTTTCAGCTAAAGGAAGCAGATGTTTGAAAAAGCCAGAGAAAGAATCTTGTTTCTTGATACTTACTTTTTCCACAAAGTAAGGCAAAATGAAATGAAAAATGGAAACACAATTTGATGAGGGATATTAAAACTTATTTTTTAATTATTATTAATTTTAGTAGAAGTCAGTACTAATTTTAATATACAATGGAAAAGGAACTTAGGCTTAAAAAAGTCTCTTAGTCTTAAAAGTCCAACTAACTAATAATTTTAGTTTATTTTTTTTAACAATAAAGCTTTGTAATCGAACCAAAAAAATAATAATAATATTTATACACACGTTTCAAGAAATGTAGAGCAAAGGTGACGAATAAAAAACCTGTCTGTCCGCCGTCCGTCGCATTTACCAAAACAACTGGACCGAATTCTCCAGAAATTACTTCAACTTAGAATTAAAAAAGTACATAATTTAAACTATTTTGAAAATGACAGTTGTTTAAATATTGTGCAACTGTATATATTCCAGCAAAGAGGAGATATATGTAAACCTTTTTTTTTTTTTCGCAGGCGCAAACCACTTGGGTCATTTTCGCCTTTATGTAAACCATTAAACAAAAATATAAAGAGAAAAAGAAGTAAGACAAACCTAGTAGGGTTGCCAAATGCCATGTGATCTTCACTAACATAGTAGGGTCCTGCAAAGTCTCTGATTATGCCCGCTGATGTACAGATCCCCATATGCCCAATTACGGGAAAGAGCCATCTTTAAGAAAAACAATAAACCAACAATGTTTATAAAATATGCAACATTATGAAGAACAAGGAACTATTAAATCATAAAATTGCAACAAGAACAAAATAACTTCAATTAAATAAATTCATATTTTTAAGAGTTATCTGGGCAATGACCTTCTGTAAAGAACAAATAATATACCCAAATAATAAGACTTGTTTTATAGGATACAAATATATAATAACATAGAACAATCTACTAAATCCAAGTTGCCTCATTATTAGAGTATATTACTTCTTCCAAGACTGCACCGAAACAAACAGCATCATACAACTAGTATTGTAGAATCAAGGATTATGTACTAGAATACTGAGGAGGCATTAAAACTGATTTAATGTTATAATATTATCTAAAATAAGCATACGTTAGGAGAGGTATGGGCGTCCATACAATACAGTATGGATACCTATGTTGCCTGGTATTTATCCCTCCGACCATTGCCGATTCAACTTCAGGCATACCTACATAATAATTTAATGACAACTAAGGTTACAAATATAACCTTCCTAAGTTTTAAAGGTTTTTATTCCGCCTTACGTTCTGCTACGTTTAATTCGTATTGAGGAAACATTAATAGGAAGAAGTAGTTTCGTAATACAATACTAAATAGTAACAAATGTCGACATACACTCGAAAAAATCTAATAAAAAATAATTCAATTTGTAAAACCCAAGCACCAAAATAACATTAACTATCCTAATCAATGGAATGTACTTTCATATAAATTAAAAAATTCTAGTGATGATTTTCGTTAGAGGGTGAGGCAAGTTTTAAATTTGGAAATTCAGTCTGTCGTTGTAGTATTAACAGTTTCTTGCTTCACCTTTTACCCTAATACTTTTATCATTAATATTTACTATGTTTATTTGACATAACGATCATTAGAGGTTTTGGAGTCCGCGACTCACTTCTGCTCCCTCATACTTTCCCTTGTCTACGTTTATGTTTGTGTGTTTTAAATAAAGTTGACATTAATACCACATACGTGCAGTTTGGTAGAGAAAACCTTGAATTCTTTTAGATCGAAAGAAAATATAAAAAAATTCTCAGTTAAAAGATATGCATAATAGCCTCAGTGAGGAGGAGCCAGTAGATAAACAGCATATAAGCGGTTAAATAATTCAGCGAACTTAAAAATCTATTGAAAAAATAGTTCATATAGAAGCAAGCGGGCAGGCATTACTAAACTTACATTACTAAACTTCTATTAGCTACGATACATTCTATTAAAACATTGACGAAGTTGTAAAATTCAGTATTTAATTACTTGCTTAGAAAGTCTTTAAGGAATAGATTAGGCTAAGTTTCTGAAAAGCTATTTTAAAAAGATATAAAAAAAGAAAGTTTCAGGTTTTTACTTTATTTTATGAATAAATCCATCCATAACTGTCGCCCTCGAACCGATTTGTATTAATATTTTTAATCAAAAGGCATACGTATCCGAGATAGTTTAATGAAAAATTCATTTGAATACGAATATTACTTTTAAAACTATATTTAAGAAAAAGCAATTCATATTTTTTACATACCAATGATATATTTATTCATAAATAAATGTTTCTATGGAAACCGGATGAACTTATTATATATTTGAAGTACGGAGATGAGCGAAAGTTGTGTGAAATCAGATTTTCATGTTTATTCGTTTCGTCCCAGAGGATATTTTCTTGGCTGATATACTGTCCGGCTTTCAGCCACATTGCTGTCGGTACAATAGTTTGTTTTCTTTTCTATTTCTTTTTGTTGTTTTGGTTCATTATTTTCAATAATCAACCTTTATAGTCGACCAAAATAAAAAAAAAATTACCCCTTCCCAAAATTTGAGAGCTTACGTTTTAAGATGCGTAGAATCCGAATAACGAATAAAAAAAAAAAATTTGTTTGTCTGCCGTCCGCGGCATTTCTCCGAAACTACTGGACCACTTTTTTTTTAAATTCGCCAAATACTAGTCCAATCAACGATGATCCTAACACCTCAATCAATAACTCAGTTATTTTTGAAGATAGAAAAAAATGTATTAGTGTTTTGAGGAGGTGAGGGCGAAATAACTACAGCCTGGCACTATTAGTACGAATGGTTCTTTTATTGTTCGTAATGATAAAAACAGTTAAATAAAGCATAGAATACTATAATACAAAAGAAGAACACAATATGAGGAGCACACACAAATCGAGATACAGCCAACCCACAGCTGGTGAGAGGTTGCAATGGATTTGACCACTGTAAAATAAAATAATCTTTCTACTATCATAAAACACAGAAAATAAAATAATAAATAAAAATGACCTTCAATTAAATATAAAGAAAACTAAAATATAAACATGTTTGAGGCAGTGACAAATCCATTTCACATAACCTCTTTGCTCCCACCAGCTGTGTGTTATAACCTCACTCCCTCACACACATCAGGCCCATCACATCACTCCCCCCCAATGACATCGGCACAGAAACGAACCTTTGGCTTTACCACCCGACCAGACCGGGTGCGATAAGGAGGTGGTGCATCCTGCTGTTCTGAGTCGAGGTCATTTGAAGGTCCGGAGTCCACCGATGTGGGAGAAGGAGTGGGGTGATCGCACTTGCCGCTGGCCACACCAGAGGGCGATGGAGTAGGCAGATCCCTGTTGCCGCTGTCCTCTGCCGGTCCCGGGAGAAGATGTGCTACCTTCAGGCGATCCATGGAGACGGTCTTCGGTCCCGTCGGTAACAGCAGCTTGAATGTCTTCTCCTCCCTCGAGAGAACCTGATAAGGGCCGGTGTAAGGCGGCGTCAGCGGGCGTCGGACGGTGTCATCCCTAAGGAAAACGTGGGTGCAGTCCTTGAGGTCGCGGTGAACAAAGGTGCGAGCCGTACTGCTGCGGTGCGGAGCTGGCCGGAGCGTCTTCATCGCCTCCCTCAGCGTCTTCAATGTCGCTCCGCGTCCTCCCGCCGTTCAGAGGGTTCAAAAAATTCTCCAGGGAGGCGAAGTGGTTGGCCGAAGACCATTTCCGCAGCGCTGGCACCAACATCTTCTCTCACCGCCGACCGAAGACCCAATAGGACGGTGGGTAGCACCTTTGTCCACCCCATATTTCCCAACGTTGCTCTTAGGGATGCCTTGAGGGACCTATGCCACCGCTCCACGCACCCGTTGGACTGAGGATGGTACGCCGTAGTCCTGCTCCTCTGGATACCAAGGACGCGAGTGAGGCTAATAAAGAGGTCTGACTCAAACTGGCGCCCTTGGTCGGTAGTAATCCTTGCAGGCGTACCATAACGGGAAATCCACGTGCCCACTATTGCTACTGCTACCTTGGTGCTCGTAATTTCCTCTAGCGGGCACGCCTCAGGCCAACGCGTGAATCGATCTATCATCGTGAGGCAATAACGCATGCCGTTGGAGAGTGGCAGAGGCCCAACGATGTCCACGGGGATATGCTCCATCCTTCCGCTGGGTGCAAAGGTACCTGGAGGAGTCACTGTGTGACGGACAACTTTCGATCGCTGGCAGAGAATGCAGCAGTGTGCCCACCTCGAGACGTCGGCGTTCATGCCTGGCCAAAAGAAACGCTGCGTGACCAGCCGCCTCGAGGTCCGTATCCCGGGGTGACTGAGCCCATGCAGGCGGTGGAAGATCTCTTCTCGCATGGACTCAGGAACGTATGGTCGCGCTTGAGGCGTAGAGGTTTCGCAGAGGACAGACGAGGCTGTACCGGGAGGCTGGATCCAGCGAAGCTGAAGACGGCTGTTCTTCTGAAGCTCAGAAACCGATGGATCCTTCTGCTGCTCGGACGCAAGGCGCTCATAGTCCTCGGTACAGTCGATGTCCTCAACCCTCGAGAGCGCGTCGGCAACAGCGTTGTCTTCCCCGGGTACGTGGCGGATGTCGGTTGTGAACTGGCTGATAAAGTTCACCAACCGAATCCGCATGGGCGTCGCTGTCTCTGGCTTTTGATAGAACGCTTGTTCAAGCGGTTTGTGGTCCGTCCAGACAGCAAAATGTCTCCCCTCAAGGTAATGGCGAAAGTGCTTAATAGCGCGGTGGATGGCCAATAGTTCCCTGTCGTACGTGGCGTACTTCTGTTGCGCTGGAGCGAGAGCCTTGGAGAAAAATCCAAGAGGCCGCCAAACGTCGCCATCCTTCTGCTGCAAGACTGCTCCCATAGCTGTGCTGGAGGCATCACATACCAGGACAAGCTCAGCGTCAGCCTTAGAATGTCCCAGTACCGCGGAGTTCTTGATGGCAGTCTTGCAGCGCTCGAACGCTTCTACGGCGTTGTTGTTCCATTCGACTGGCCTCTTGTCATTCTTCTTCGCTCCAGCAAGGAACCTGTTGAGCGGAGCTTGCATTTCCGCCGCTCTGGGTATGCAACGACGATAAAAGTTAAACATACCCAGAAAACGCCGCAGGTCCTTGATAGTAGCAGGCCTAGGATAGGAAACTATGGCCTCCACCTTCGCTGACTGGGCGCTGATGCCGGAGGAGTTCACTCTATGTCCCAGAAACTCGACCTCCTAACGAGCGAAGACACACTTCGTCAGGTTCACCGTGAGGCCGTGATCCTGCAGCCGCCGTAGCACTTCCTCCATATGTGCTTTGTGCTCCTCTTCATCTCTTGAGCCGATGATAATATCGTCGAGGAACCACCAGGCAAAGTCCAACCCTCGAAGCACACGGTCCAGGAACCGTTGGAAGGTTTGCGATGCATTCCTGAGACCAAAGCACATACGGAGGAACTCGAAGAGGCCGAAAGGTGTGATGACGGCGGTCTTCGGAATATCCTCTTCTGCCACCGGAATCTGGTAATATGCACGGTTAAGGTCCAATGTGGTGAAGATCTTCTTACCGTGCATATTAACGTTGAAATCCGCCAAGTTGGGCACAGCGTATCTGTCCGGGACCGTCTTAGCGTTGAGCTGCCTGTAGTCGCCGCAGGGCCGGATACCTCCATCCTTCTTCTCGACGATGTGCAGCGGACTGGCCCAAGGACTATTCGACGGTCTGCAGATCCCTTCATCCATCATCTGCATAAACTCATCTTGGCGGTGTTGTATCTTCCCGGTGGCAGGCGGCGGGCTCTCGCGGTGACTGGGGCTCCCCTGGTCTCAATGTGATGGACGACATCGTGCTTCGGTTCTGTCATAAAGGACGAAGGCTGAGTCACAGCAGGGTACCGGCGCAGCAGGGCGGAGTACCATTCTCCTGCTGGTACTGAGCAGATGGTGGGCACTGGTACCTTCGCCAATTTACCTCTAGATGTCAGCCCCGTCCTCTGGTCCACCAGCTGGCACCCGGCGAGATCTACCATCATGTTGTAGTGAAAAAGTAAATCCGCGCCGATGATGGGATGGCTAACCTTGGCAACGATAAATCGCCACGACATTTTCCGCCGGAGCCCCAGATCAAGGTTCTGGACAATGGTGCCATACGTTGGAATGGGCGTCCCATTGGCAGCATACAACGTGAACTCCTCGGTGGCCTTCGTCCTGTTCGTCACCGGGTAGACAGATTGGGTGGCTCCGGTATCCACCAGATATCTGACCCCGGACTTTCTGTCAGAGACGAAGAGTCGACGGTTGTTAGCCATAGCGACGGGACCCGCCTTGTTCGCCGCTATGACTAGTTTAAAGCCCTAGCCGGTTTCCAGTCGCAGGGCTGACGGCATCTGGTCGTCTTATCTCTGAAGCGTTCGTGGTAAAAACAGAGACGCCGTCTACTCTTGCTTCTAGAGCCCCTGCGATTCCGACTAGACGATCCGCTGTCCCGCCGACTTGTCCTGGCCCCCATTTGCGCTTTTAGAGCGGCTACTTCGGCAGTCAGGCGCTCGATGGCAGCTCCTATGTCTCCTCCATCTCTTCTTGAAGGCCCCGGAGTTGGCTCCGGCTGATAAGCCATAATCGGATTACCTGGGGGTTGCTGAATCTCCGCTATTTTATCTGCGATGCGGGCCAACTTGGTCAGATCAGTATGATCGGTAGCAGCCAAAGCCGCCTGCATTCCCTCAGGTAACCCCCGGAGCCACAGAGTACTAAGCATGTCCTCCGGGACCTTCCCTCCTGCCAGCTGCTGCATCTCTCGCAGAAATTGGGAAGGCCTCTGATCGCCCAATTTCTGCTCTTCCAGGAGTTTTTTCATCTTCCAGCTATCTGACTGCCCGAAGCTGGAAAGTAGCCGCTCTTTTAACCTTTCATAGGGCTCATTAACAGGCGGATTACGAGCCAGATCTGCGACTTGTCGAAGAGTCTGAAAATCAAGCTGGGCGATAATCAGCTGAAATTTGCTCTTACTATTACTGATCTTACATGAGCTGAATACCGCCTCAGCTTGAATGAACCACAGATCTGGCTCTTCTCTATAAAAAGTTGGCAATCTCGCCAGCGCATTGGGGGCCGATGCTGACTCCACCTCCACTTTCTTGTCCTCCATGTCCAGCGTGAATAAATCAAATGGCATTGTAATGATATTGCCAGAAAAATAAAAAAAAAAAGGAGAAAGAGAAGAAAAAATAATTATTTAAAACTCACCGTCGGGGTCACCACTTTTGAGGAGGTGAGGGCGAAATAACTACAGCCTGGCACTATTAGTACGAATGGTTCTTTTATTGTTCGTAATGATAAAAACAGTTAAATAAAGCATAGAATACTATAATACAAAAGAAGAACACAATATGAGGAGCACACACAAATCGAGATACAGCCAACCCACAGCTGGTGAGAGGTTGCAATGGATTTGCCACTGTAAAATAAAATAATCTTTCTACTATCATAAAACACAGAAAATAAAATAATAAATAAAAATGACCTTCAATTAAATATAAAGAAAACTAAAATATAAACATGTTTGAGGCAGTGACAAATCCATTTCACATAACCTCTTTGCTCCCACCAGCTGTGTGTTATAACCTCACTCCCTCACACACATCAGGCCCATCACAAGTGTTTTTTAACCAAAAAAAAAAAAAAAAAAAAAACGCGAATAATTTTATAAATGTGAAAAAAGAAAAGAAAAAAAAATTGAAATTTCACACATAAATACGTTCATAACTCAGTTATTTTTGACGATAGAGAAAAGTATGTATAGAGTTTTAGGAGCAGTAAAGCGCGATAAACAAAAATAAAAAAAAGGAAAGAAAACAAATTGAAATCTCGCTTATATATACGCTTGTAACTACGTTATTTTCGAAGATAGAAAAAAAAATCATTATTGTTTTTTAAAAAAACACAAATAATTATATAAAAGAAAAGAAAAAAAAGTTGAAATTTTTCACATGAATACGCTCATAACTCAGTTATTTTTGACGATAGATATAAGTGTGTATAGAGTTTTAGAATCAGTAAAGCGCGATAAATAACAAACATAATCAAGTAAGAGATGTAATTACACCAAAAATCGGTTATTATTGAAGATAGAGAAAAATCGAAAAGATTTTCGTGATCAAGATAACGCGATGAACAAAGTGCAAAAAAAAAAAAAAAATCTTATATGGTCAAGCCACAACTTATTAGAGATGTGATTTCCTGATAACTCGGTTATTATTGATGATAAAGATAAAATGTAAGGTTTTCTGGAATTAGGATATTTTATTTGAATTATTTGAATGAAAATCGGAAGAAAAGAAAATAGTAGTGGAGTTCTGTATAAATGCATTTGGTTTATTATTTTTAATAACCAACCTTTGTAATCGACCAAAAAAAAAAAAAAAAAAAATACCCCTGCTCAAAGTTTGAGAGCTTACGTTTCAAGATGCGTAGAATCCGAATAACGAATTTTTAAAAAAATCCGTTTCTTTCAGTAAATAAATGTACAATATCCAACAATTTGATAGAGAATTAAATTTTGGACCAAATGAAAAAAGAATTATTGAAATTGATTAACAAATAGCTTAGATATTGCGTTTTGAAATCAGTGGTAGTGTTTTTCAAATTACTTATTTGCCTATCAACAACCATATAAACAGTTATACCCTAATATTGCTATTTGGAAATAATAAACCATTGTGTAATAATTTGCAGCGTTTTTTTAAATGACCTAACCCGTAAATAACTTATCATGTTCTCGAAAGAGTGAATTACTAAATGTTATTGTTTTGTTGAAGAGTTTTTAAATATTTTAAATACAATTCAAGATATGCTCTGTAAAAATCAAGCTTTTAAATGTTCTCTTTTTGTGGTAATACCTCGAAAAGTTTTTTTGCATAAAGAATAATAATGTTCTAGACAGAAAAGAGCTCTTTGTCGTTAAACCATTTTGAGCTCTTTGTTAAAACAGTTTTTACTTTTGGCGGGATCGCTAATTTGTCAAGATATTCAATTATCTTGTGTCAAGGTAATTGCTATTCAAAATCTCAGTACATTATGAGTTACTGCCCTTCTGTCGCTGACAGTGAAATCGCTCCGTTCCGCCCTAGTGTTGCCGACGATAGGGATGATTTAGATGAAGTTAGAACATTTTTACAATTTTCCTCCAAGAATGTCGGAAATGAAAAGCTGTCATTGTTGGTATGTATACAAATCATAGTAGTAATTTATTCGTTTACATATACATACAAATATTGGCTTATAAATTACTTCTGTTAAATATAAATGTCTATTGAAAATATTACCACTGTCAGCGAATCATAAGTTTTACTTCATTTTTAGGTCATCTCCACCAAAAGTTCTGTGATAGAATCAAAACATTTATTTCTGAAATTATATCACAGAAATACAATGGATCAATTTATGTCAAGTTAGCTGAAAACATTGAACAAATTTTGGAATCAGGATTGAGTTTTACTACTATTGATTACATTGTAGTTGTTTTTGACACTTCCCTTAAAAGCAACGTTAATAAGGTAAATTATAAGTGGTAATTTTGATGTCAATAATGTTCATAATCTGGATTTTCTCACGTGATTGTTACTTTAAAATTCTTTTAAAACTATATTCAGGGTCTTGAATATGCTCTCCTTAATGAAATTAACAACTAATCTAGTTTAACTTTGTCTATCAGATTAACAGTGGGTGTTGAGTATATTATTCCATTATTTTAATGATTTTATCAGGTCTGCTTTTCCATTTTTTTGTTTTTGTTTCGTTCCCTTCATCCTTTTGATTGCCAAAATCTTATTATTATTCATTCTGTTTTAAGGTTTACTCAGATGAATAAATATAGATTATCAGTAATTTAGTCTCATTTCTTGATTTCCTATTATCTAATATGTTTTCTTTCAGGGTTAAATATGTTGTGGTGTCATGTTCGAAGAAAAACATATAATTTCTCTTTTATAATAATAATTCAATGTGTATATATATGCTTTGCAAATATTATGTCACAATTATGTTTTCGTCATTCTGTTATTGATACTGTTATATTATTTTTTCATGGATTTAAGTTTAATTTAATGGTGAATTAATTATTGTTTAAGATAATGTTGTTTTTGTGTAGTTGAAAAAAGAACTTCAACAGGTTGAGACTTCTTACATTGCTACACGCCGCTTAAGCTTAGTCAATGGTTCCCCTAAAGATGGCATTAAAGGAACAGATTTGGTTATAGCTGAACTAGCACAACAATTTAACTTGCTATATTTGAACGGACAAGTCATGGTTAGTTCTGTTTTCATTTATAATGTTTATTAGCTTTGTAGACTTTTTCAATACATAAATTTCCTGTTTGGATACTTAATATTAAATGAAATGAAAACAAAAATTATTATGGGATTAGTAGTCCCTTTAGGACAGCAAAAATGTACAATACAACTGATATTTGTCTGATGTTTTAAGACTTCAGTAGAATATATAAAAGGATATATTTTATTTAGAATAGAAAGACAAAGTCATGTCCTAATTCACTGCGTATACATTCATAAAACAAAACCGGAGTTATGTGCTCCATTACATAAACAATAAACAAAAGATAAAATAAGTACTCCATGAACAAAACAATAAACAAACTTTATAACAAAACTATTAGCATAATTTTAAAACTTAAAATCATGAGGTATTTAATACTCTGGCACACTCGTCACCGAGTTAGGGTCTCAATAGTCTCCACCAGTTGGCTCTATCCTGCGCAGCTTCTCTCCAGTTCTGAGTGCCAAGTAAGGCTCTTTTGCAACAGCATCCATCCACCTCACTCTAAGTCTCCCCCACTCTTCTTGTCCCATGCATTTATTAAATGAGAGTCCTTTTTGTTACCAGCGTTTCATTCATCCTTGCAATGTGGCCTGCCCATCTTAGCCTTCCCAACTTGACTACCTTAACAACATCTGTACTGTTGTATAGGTTATACAGTTCCTGGTTACTTCGCCTTTCCCATATTTCACCCTACCTTTATGAGTTCATGGATTTTCCATAGTATTGTCCTTTCAAAAATCAGACATCTTTTCTCATCTGCCTTTATTATAGCCCAAGCCTCTGAGCCGTAAATTAACACTGGTCAGATGAGTGTCCTGTTGAGGTATGATTGATATGAAGGACAAGAAAGGGTATCAGAAGGCCTGTATCGCAACACCAGGTAGAGGTTACTCAGCCAGGCAGAGGGCGAACCTGCACCTACCAATCTACAGAGGAGACTCGTTAGGAATGGATACACTCCATGTGGTAGTAGCACACTAGCAGTGTTGGTAAGGAGCCCTCATAGGTGCTCATGGGTAGAAGCCATGCACCCCATCCTATGAGGAGGATAGGAAGGATGAAGGAGAGAAGTTTAATAAAGACAGACCTCATAATGTTATAAAGGCTGAGATAATCTGACCTAGAGAGGTACCAGGTTAGTGATCTGATGAGCTGAGCTAGCTCTGGGGGATGTTAGTCATCCATGTCAATAATTAATGGTGAGAGCAATGCTACCAGACTAGCGTCTAGTCCGTAGGTCAAATTACCTTTATTCTAATAAATAAGTTACATAAACACAGATATTTACAATAGTATAAATGAGTTACAATGTATAATATTGAATATAGTGTCTTCTTATATTCAGCCGGTAGACCAGGTAGCCGCCACTAACGCCGTCTGTGAAGCATCCACCACAGTCCTATAGAGCATAACTTTGGTCTCCTTTGAGAGAAACTTACTCATAAACTGCCTCCTGAGGCTATTTTCTGTTGGCAGCATTAATTCTTCTACTGATCTCTTGTGACATTTTGACACGACAGATAAGCTTCTTGGGTATATTCATTTCTTCTAAGGCTTGATAGAGTTCCCTTCAATCCACATTATCATAGGTAGCTTTGAAGTCAAAGAGGTGGTGAGTGACTACTTTATATGCTGTGCACTTCTCCAGAATTTGCCTTAGTGAAAATATCTGGTCTATCGTATACCATCCCTTTCTGAAGCCTGCTTGGTAGCTGCCGAGTTCTCTCTCCATATGGGGATAGTCAGGTATACAGAATGTTCTACAGAACGTTATATGCACAGAAGAGGAGAGTCATTGATTCCTCAGTAATCAAAACTAACACTCCGCGTTGAGTTACACATTATTTCGTTTTTATTCCAGTAATTTTATACTTTCACTTACCTAAATATGAAAAATTATTTAATATACTTATTTTTATAAAATATTTTCTTTTAAGAAAAAAATCAATTCACATAAATATTTACTTCATTAAAATTCAATTACTCTCAGGGTATGGTATGGGTTCTTGACAATCAGGCACATCATCATCATCTAACATCTAATCATAACAACTTACAAAAATAACACAAACAATATGCAGGCTAACCAAGATCCCTCTTCATATTCAGCAGCAGCTCCTACCTCTCTCAGGTCATAACTTCCACTGAAAAACTACCTGACCTTTACCTGGTAGCTACCTGCCAGGAACCTTTTTTCTTAGCATCCAAAATGGATGCTATGTTTGTAAACAAACAACCAAATAGGACCTGTTATTTAAATTTCACTTTTTATTCTATTGTTAGCCTGTCTAACACAATAATCAAATAATAAATAAATAAATAATATAATTATAAAAATGGGTATAATACAATATAGTAAGGGAAAGTATTACGATCGTGAAAATTTTCTAATTCCAGTTTTCAACGGAAATAAACGTTTTAGGGCTTCCTGAGTCCAAATAACCAAGTCCTGTAAAATGATCTGTGTGTGTGTGTGTGTGTGTGTGTGTGTGTGTTGTGTGTGTGTATGGTAAGTCTAACGCAAAAGCGAAAAGTCGTACGGAACTGAAATTTCATATTTAATACAACTACGCACCCGAAATGTTACAGCAACTTTTTCATCAAAATCGGCTTACCAGAAGAGCCACTTTATACTATGCATTTTAAGATTTTCTCAAAAACGGCTTTAATGACTTTGATTAAACTCGCTATATCAATCTAAAATTTAATGGGCTTTAATATCATGTAAGTTCAATTCTTATTGAAATTGTCTAACAGGGCTTAAATGCCGATATTTTAAATTTGCTTCCTCTAAACTACTTTTAATTTTGTACATTCCAAAAGATTAACCATATCATCTTAATGGCATTGATGAAGGGCAGCTAAATAAAATATCAAAGTTGAGCGAATTTGATAAACAACTAAAGGAGAAAAGTGCAAACATATTTTTTGTATGCAATTTTTGTGTTTTTGAACACAAGAATAGTAATATACATGTAAACGTACTGTTGGACAGCTAAAGATTTTAGAAAAAATATTATCTGATACATGGAATTGTAAATGGTAATGGAGAGTGATGAAAAGCCGATAAAACTAACTGTTTCTGGTTCCTGAAAAAGGAAATTCACGTTGACCATGCTGCCACCTGGTGGTCTGTCAAAGAAGCAGAGCACCCCTAGTGTGATCATCTTGAAATTGAGTTGGAGGTGATTACCCCAAACACTAATTGATTGTTGTAGATAAAAATATAATAGATTATTTAATTAAACACATGTTTCTATTGAAATTTAATTTAATTAATTCTTTAACAATTTATTTTTATCTCTACATGTATTTAAAAATTCTTAAATTGACTTAAACACCGGAGGTAAGTGAAGGTCGTGTGTTGGGCACACCAGCTGCTGGTAACATATCAGCCAATCTTTTGTTTGGCCCACCATTGAGCTCTTCTTTTGTTTTGTTACGTGTTTTTACATTTTCATTATTTTATTAATCCATAGTGAAACTATTTCGTTTGAATTTTATTATATATTGTAGAAGTTTTTATTTTATTTGTTTTTTAATTATCTTTACCATCATTTTCGGTAATATTTTAATTTTAATAAATTTTGTATTTAGTTTAGTTAATTTTTTTTCTATATATTTTCCTCAACTTATTTTATTTACTTCATGCTATTTTTGTTTTGTTTACAGCACACTTTATTTTCTGTATAATAATTCTACCTGCTACATCATTAACTTCAGATCCCTTTTCTGGGAACAGCTTTTATATAGTCCATCCTCCTTTTTTTTTTAAGTGCAAGGGAATTTTGGTATTAACGTGCCCTAACACGCCTTCACTCCATCTTGTCTCCTTGTTTATGGATTGTGCACCTTACTCCATTCTCTTCATTCCTTCTCCTCCATACCTCAAAAACTCAGACTGAATCTTATCCACTTCAGGTGCCTTATTATTTATTTGTTTCTTTATAGCATCTTCAAGCTCATCCTCATCCGAGGGTTCTACATCCTCTACTGGGTCCAACTCAATCGGTTCTGGAATAGGTTCTTTTACGCTCAAGGTTTTTTAAAGTGTCTAATCCTTCTCATAAGGACCTCTTCTCTTTGGCTAAGGAGGGTTCCATCCTCATCTTTACAGCATGTCACTTTGGGCTTACAAAGGGGGCTTAATTCTCATTCACTCCATAGAGAATAGTCGTATTTCGTTTATGTTTTTAAGATTCTCTATGCATTTCATCCGCTTTTCCTCCCATTCCCTTTTTTTTCTTTAGTGAATCTTTTTCTCTTCTCTCATCTCTTTTCTGTATGCCTTATATTTATTATTTGTCATATGTTGGCATTCCTCATCAAACCATTGTGATCTAGTTGCTTTTAAGTATAAGGTTTAGAAAACTATTTAGATACTACTACTTATATGCCACTTTCAAAATCGTACTTATTACATATTGTTATGATATAAATATAGTCCATTTAGTTTAGCTTCACTATTAATGTTCAATATATTTTCAATGTTTTGTGGTCACAAGATACTGATATGGATGGTTTTAAGTTTATTGTCTATTTTCTTTAAAGGTTGGACAATGTAGAAGAATGTGGTACAAACTATTATTGAAATAACTATTGCAGAGTGTACAAAGTTCGTTTGCCTTGAAAGTGACAGTTTTGCTTCCATGGTGTAGTTTGATGCACTTTGGGTTTCCTACTCTTAGTTGACTGATGCACCTTATTTTTTTTTAATTGAGCCTGTATGTTGGAAGAAATAGGTTGGAACTGCATAGTGATCGGTACTTATATCGCTTGAAAAGTTATGGTTGAGGAAAATATTAAGGAGAATTTATGGTCAAGTACGCACCGATGGAGTCTGGAGGATAAGGTCGAATGCTGAATTAAAAAGGCTATACAAGAATTCGGACGTCGTAAGGTTCATCAAGATAGGCCGGCTTCGTTGGGCAAGGCATTTATGTAGAATGGCCCAGGACCAGATTCCTAAGAAGGTCCAATATGAAAATATTTATGGGACAAGGAGAGTGGGAAGGCCTCGGCTCCGATGGATTGATGGAGTGACAGCGAATGCTAAGTCCATCTTGAAGATCCACAACTGGAGAGTGGTTGCAATGAATAGAGAAGACTGGCGGACTAAACTGCAGGAGGCCCTGACTCTTCAAGACTTGTAGCCCCATGGACGATGATTATGATGAAAAGCTATGGTTCAGGATCTTTTCAAGAATATCACCTTTATGCTTCAATGTTCCGTTTTCATATGATGCATTGAACTCATCTCTACATTCATATTGATGGGCTGTCATATTAACTGTGAGACCCAGTTGTGTCCTACATCAGGGATTTCTGTATCGAGCATCCTTAGTCTGTTGAAACATAGTTTTAGGAGTTTCTTTTCTGACATCAATAACAGTTTGGACCAGTAGTCTATTACCTTTTTTATTACTCTTGAACTTAGAGGACTTCTACCTGTCTCAAGTCTAACTACCATATAAAGTTTGGGGTATTCTTGGACCATACATATAGATATTCAATTAATTTCATTTGATATATATATATATATATATATATATATATATATATATATATATATATATATATATATATATATATATATTATAATATGCTTATTTTTAAAATAATATTCTTTTAAGAAAAAAATAATTATCACAATATTTACTTAATTAATATTCAATTTATCTCTCAGGGTATGGTATGGGTTCTTGACAATCAGGCACACAATCTTTTATATAACTTTTTTAATCATAATTATAACTTACAAAAATAACACAACAAACAATATGAATTCAGCTCTCATCCCATGGTCAAAATCTGTACAGTACTTAGGCCTTACTTTAGACAAATCACTTACTTTCACCGACCACATCAACAGAAAAATTGACAAGGCGAAAAAATAATATACAAAATGTTTCCTTACTTTAATAGAAAATCCCGTTTGAGTACTCAAAACAAATTAACAATATATAAATCAGTCATTCGCCCGTTAATCACATATGCCTCTCCAGTCTGGAGCTCATCCTGCTCGACTAACTTCCATAAACTCGAGAGAATTCAAAACTTGTCAATGCGGATAATTAATAATTTCCCCCGATACACGAAAATATCATCAATGCTCCAAGACTTGCAGCTTCCTACAATCAAACAACTTGTCCATTCACAAACAGCTTCTTACTTCAGTAAAACTCCAGTCTCTAAAAACCCATTAATAAAAGAAATCGGTAATTACAATAAATTTTCACTAAAACGATATACTCATAAGAGAACAAAACATGTATTATTAAATTAACTTACTTTCTTATGTTATAAATTTTATAATCTTCAATCATATTATGTATTTTCTATTAATTTATGTATTTTCAATTATGTCATGTATTTTCAATTATTTTATGTATTTTCAATTATTTCATGTATCTTTAAATATTTTATGTATTCTCAATTATTTTATGTGTAGTTTTTATGCGTAGGTTTTTTGTATAATTTTTCCTACAATCGCAAAGTAACCTCAATTTTTCACCATATGTTTGCCATTAGGCTAATGTACTATAATCACAAAAAAACAAAAATATTTTCTGATTGTAAGGATGACTCATCCAAAATCATTGTTAACATTTTGTCCAAATGTAAATATGTGAATAAAGTTTATTTTTATTTTTATTTTATTTTATTACAAACAATATGCAGCCAGGCTAACAATGATTCTTCATATCCCTACAGCAGTTCCTCCTCTTCATATTCAACTCCACACTCTCCAAGTCCCACTCAAAAAACTACTGACTCCTATCAGCTCATAACCCCAACTCTGACTGACCAGGTATCTTTCTTCTACCTGGGTTTTTACCTGGGATGTCCCTTGCATCCAAAATGGAGGTTATGTTTACAAACAAACAAATAAGAGCTGTTATTTTTTATTTTTATTCTATTTTGAATCTAATTGTTAGCCTGCCTAACATAATATTTAAATAATAAATAATTGTATAATTTATATAAAAGATGGGTATATTACAATATATTGAGAGATAGCACCGAAATATCTAAGGTTCCAAACTTTGGATGCATAAATGAGAACTAAGAAGACCATTGAGTCATATAATGCCATATTTATTTCCCATGAGTCACTCTTTCCTCTTCCCAGGATTTCCAATACTTGAGTGGTAGCAATGGATGATTTTTGTATGAAATGTTCAGAAGCCTTTTTTGATTTACCTGTGGATGCAAATGGTACTCCTAAATATGAATATGTTTTTGTATACTCCAACTTTGTATATTACCAGTAAAGGGGTTTGAGCTGTTTTAACTTGGGTGATTTGTGGAATACTTGCACTTTTGACTTTTCCTCGTTTAAGGTTAGAGAATTATTTGCGCACTATTGCTGAAAGATCTTAAAACTTTTTTGTGCATTATGACAGTTATTATTTAGAAGTATAATATTGTCTGCTAGCAATAACATTCTATGAAAATAACCATTTCATCTTTTATACATTCATAAAAAACAAATTAATGTACAAGTTGAATGAATTTGATATGTAACCAAAAGAGAAAAGAGCAAAAATATTTTTTATGTAATTTTTGAACAGTAACATAGATGTAGGTTATACCATTAGAAAGCTAAAGATTTTAGAAAAATATTATCTTATACAAAAAACTGTAAAAGTTAACGTAGAGTGATGAAAAGCCGATAAAACTTAACTGATTGTCGTAGATAATAATGTAATAAAACACATGTTTCTATTGGAACTCAATGTAATTAATTCTGTAACAATTTATTTTCATCTCTAAATGTATTAAAAAATTCGTAAATTGATCTTAACAAAATAGTTAAGTGAAAGTCGTGTGTTGCGCACACCAGATTTTTTTATAGTCAAATATGTATAAATATATTTTTCATTCACATAGCTATATATCATATGTTTATTAAGGTCATATTTTCTGTTGAGTCCAAATAATCAAGTTCAAAAAATTATCTACCCTATTTTTTTTCATAAGGGGCAAATATTCAAAGGCATGGATTGACGAGTATCTGTTTGTTTATGGGATTTTTATTTACTAAAACTATGTGTGCCTCTCCTCTCTATCCTACATCATGGAACAATGACTGCTGCCTTATTGTCTCTTAGGCTACCTCCTAGCTTGCCTTTCCTTTTCTTCTTCCTTAACTGCTTGATGGTTTCTGCTGCTATTGGCCCAGACCTACTATCCACTAAGAAAAAAGCTCTATTTTCATTTTTGTTTGTTTGTTTATTTATTTAACGTCACTTTATGCTACTATGGCTAATCGGATGATGCTACGGTGGGAGTCCTAAATTTCGCCTATCCAGATTTTATTAGGATAGGGATCTTTAATGAGTACCTGACATCGCACAGGCTCGGGACAACCTTTTAACGTCCCCTCTGAAGGATGGCATAACTAAGGATTTTTTACTCCCATTAAAAAGTCCTAGGACCACCTGCGGGCTTGAACCCGTGACCTTTGGCATAGGAGGCTGTTATGCTAACCACTCAGCTACAAGTGATCCCCTATTTTCATTTTATAATTTGTCTCTCAGCGGTTAAGGTTTTTTTTTTTTTCGTTATTGCCAAGTTTGGATCATGCTACTGCTGTTTTCTTTTGGTTTTGGTTTCTTTGGTCCAGTTTTGCCTCAGGTTTTTATTTTTAAATATAGGCAGTTTCCTTCTACTAGTTCACAAAAGTTTTATAGTTTAGGTAATTGTTCTTACTCTCTAATTCTGAGAAATTTATTTCTGTAATGGCATAGAAACCATTTTCTTTCTATTATTTATTGCTTATTGCCTTTATCTAATTCAAGTGATGATGATTTCTTTTAAAATTATTATGTTATTCGGATAGTGGACAAATGATTTTGTTTTATTTTATTGATTGGATTGAAAATATTTCTTGGTTGATTATGGTTCATTATTAATCATCATAGACAATAATAAAAACCAAAATGTATGTATATGTACAATGCATTAACCCTAAATCTATAGATTTTTTTTTTTTTGTTATATTTTCAATAAACTTGCCTTTTTTGATTTTACTTTTATTTATTTTTATAAATGGCAGAGTTATGTGCTCATAATATCTTTAAATTATAGAAGTATCTATTCCTTGGAGTACTGAAAGAAAAATGGCCTATTCTTATGTTGCCCAAATATAGTGGGTTGCTACAATATATAATACACATAATGCTGAATATTGAGTTTCAAAGATCATTTTGGATTTTCCTGTTTAACAAAATGTATAAGTTTTTTTTCTTTTTTTTGTCTCATTATTCGGGTGGCAGACAGAAAGATTTTTTTAAAATTTTTTTATCCACTATTTATTTGTTTTTACTTTCACTTACTATATATAGTAAGGGGAAGTATTGCGATCGTGAAAATTTTCAAATTCCAGTTTTCAACGGAAATACACGTTTTAGGGTCCCCTGAGTCCAAATAACCAAGTCCCGCAAAAAGGTCTGTGTGTGTGGGTGTGTGTGCGTGCGTGCGTGGGTGCGTGCATGCGTGGGTGTGTAACTCCCGGGCGGAAACGGTAAGTCCTATGAAACTGAAATTTCATATTTAAGACAGCTATACGCCCGAGACGTGACAAAACTTGTTTCATCAAAATGAGCCTACCAGAAGAGGCACTTTATACCATGCATTTTGCACCTTTTTTCGATTTTCTCAAAAACGGTTCCGACGATTTTGATTAAACTCGCTATATCGATGTCAAATTTAATGGGCTTTAATATCATGTAGGTTTTATTTAGATGAAAATGGTCTGACAGGGCTTAAATGCCGATATTTTAAATTTTCTTCCCCTAAAGTGCCTTTAGTTTTGTAGATTCAATAATAATAACTAGATTATCTTGTTAACGCTGATGAAAAACTGGTAAATATATAAATTGAATAAATTCGATAACCAACTAAAGGAGAAAACAGAAAAAATATTTTTTTAATGCAATTTTTCGTTTTTGAACATAAGAGCAGTAATATACATGTATGATATACCGTTGGAAAGCTAAAGATTTTAGAAAAATTATCATCTCATACACAAGCTTTTAAAAGTTAATAGAGAGTGATGAAATGAACATAAAACTTACTGATTATTTAAGACAATAATATAATTGATTTTTGAATCAAACACATGTTTCTATAGAAATTTAATTTATTTAATTCCTTAATAATTTCACGTATTTTTATCTCTAACTGTATTTGAAAATTCTTTCATTGATTTTAAAAATGGAGGTAAGTGACAGTAGTGTGTTGCCCGCGCCAGATTTTTTTAGATAAAATCAGATGGCAGATTCTGATAGAATTAAATCAGAACAAAATATAGGTCAAAACATAATTTCATTAAAAAAGCGTATTTAGGATATTATTTTCAATTTTGTCTTTTATGTTTTCTCATGTTAATACCCTCAGTAAACTACTTTTATCAGTGATCTAGTGGATTTATTTTACACCTATTAATCTATGGTTGTAAACTTTATTCTTGATTTTATTGTACAGAACAATGATAGCTGTAAGAAATTGTGCGAAAGAATTCTTGATCTGGCAACAACTTCTTCTGGTTTCAATGGAGGTGTTCCTTTTATTATTCCCACCGCAATGGATGTCTTCAGGCAGTTGTTTACTTGATGTATGGCTTATCATCTTGCTATATTAAAGATAGTGGATATGTATGAAGAACATTATTGAAATCATAATTTTACTTTATTATTTATTAAAAGTTTAAAGTGTGTTCTTAAATGTTTATGTATTTATGAAATCCTTTACAATAAATTCATTTAAATCATAATAATAATAATAATAGGTCAATTAGAAGAATGCAATATGATAACAAATAATTAGTAGATTTCTAAATCTTCCAAAAACAGTTTATCACAAGTCAACGTTTCGGGTACCTTCCCCATTACACACTCCTTTCTATACTTTGTGCAGTAAATAGGATGACCCTAATCCATTAGGGACCAAAAAATATGTCAGTTTAGATGGGGTTTTTTCCTTAGTGGTAATTTAAAAAACAAAACAATTTCAATGACATAAATTATTGACAAAATTTTAATTAAAAATGGATATTTTAATTTTTGAACGACTTTCAGTGAGTGAGTCCTGATGATGGGGAAGGCCCCCGAAACGTTGACTCCTTTTAAAGTTTATTGTAATAAACTGTTTTTGGAAGATTTAGAAACCTACTAATTATTTGTTTTCATTTAAATCATTGTTAGATTTTAAAAAATGGAATTGTTATAAATTGTATATATAGGTTTAAATTTCTTAATTAAAATGCATGTGCACATTTGTAAATAAAATAATTATTTTAAATTGTAGTTCATTTATTATTTATTTTAAGATTTTTACCTCATTTTTAAATAAAGTACACGTATTTCGTATGTGTAGTTATTATCAGGATTGAGAAAAATTTATCCATTGATAATTTATGGATGGATAAAGCATCCGTTATTCAAATGTTTTGAGTTCAACGTTTTAGGAAGATTGTCTCTCCTAAGGATAAGTACCCCAAGCATAACTAACTTTGGGTTTAAAAGAGTCTCCATACCCTAGGGTCGCTCCCCGACTGAATTAACAGAATAAATAATATTCTGCCATAGCCGGGATTCGAACCCAGGACCCGGAGCACAGCAGACTATCCACTAGACCATGCCACTCCCCTAACTAACTTAAACTGTTCATTATTTTGAGGGTACTTATCCCTTATTAACTCTCTTTATCTTATCTTTATTTAAGTGAATAATGCAACAATCAACTAATAACACCTATTCCATGGTAAATCTAAGCAAAATAGAAGGAATATATAAATCAGAAGATTGAGTCTTGTATTTAATGTATAAGCGGTAAATAGTGGTGTCAGAAGGGGGAAAATTTTCTATCTCTCAGGTTTATGTAGGTTTTCTTCTGATTGAATTACTGCGACAGAACTTAAATACCAATTTTTTTTCCTGAAGTATATTAATTCTGTTGATTTATAATAATTAACCACTTTGCATGATAACGCAGACATAATATGGGCAAATTTAAAAGAATGCGACAAGGAACTAAAGGAGAAAACAAAAGAAATATTTTTCCAAGTTAATTTTTTTTTCTCCACCAATAATAATAATAATATTGATGTATACTCGTATATACCATCAGAGCTAAAGATGTTTGAAAAAATTTTTATCTACATAAAAAGTTGTATAAGGTAATGGAGAATAACAAAAAAAAGAAAAGATTTTTATTCTTTTCATTACTAATTTCCTCAATTTATTTTAATAAAATATTTCAAATAGTGTTAATAGGTAATTGTTATTATATGATGTTTTCACTTCTTTTTTTTTAATATAGTGGATTAGTAAGATCCAACTGTATTTTAAATATTCTTGACCTAAAGTAAGCTGTTTTCAGTTTTTGTTTTATGGGATTATAAAAAGATAAAAAAAAACAACAGTATTTTTATTATAATATATTTGTTATGGAATATTATCACAATTCATAATATTATATACTGAGAATTAAATTTAGACTGCAATCTCTAAAAAGGATTAATTCGGCTATACAAGTATATATTAGTACAGGATTTCAATATTATTCAGCTATTGTTTTCATTTTTTTCTTTCATAATATACAAAGAATCATTAAAAAATATAAAAATTTTCCATAACTTTAGACTATATTAGAAATTTTATTAATTTGATTGAAATTTCTGTTTGTAATAAAACATCTTTAAAGCTATAAGCTTAATTATAAATAAAAAGTAATAGTAATTACGCTTGGCAGTCTTATACTGTAACCGATAATATCAAATTATAGATTAATTCATACCAAATACAAATAGTATATATAACATATTATAGTCTATTGTACTCTGTACAAAACACAACAATTGCAACATTTAGATATTTGAATCGATCACAGTATACATAGATTCTAACGAAGTATGGGATCTATCACGCACCCAAACTATCGTATATTAGTAATTAGGGCCGAAATAATATAATATTTTAAACAATTAAATATAATTACAAATACAAAGTTTGGTTCGGGCCTAACTAAGAATATACAGAAAGAAAACAAAGACATACAACCATATCGACAATCATACAAGCAGGACTATAATACATTTATTAGGAAAACAAAAGTCAGATCCTCCAATGGCTTGTAAATCTATAAATGACTAACATGGAGTTAATGAAGAGTTAGAGGCCCAACACCGCTCTGGTTATATATATTACATCAATAGTTAATCAGATTTTTTGTATCAGAGAAAATAGATGTTGGTAAAAATCCCGAAAATGAATTAAGTCTTATAAATACATACAAGGAACTCCAAATTGATTTGGCTCAGCCATCTGAGGAGGTGACATAGAAATTCCAGTTTCGCTTCACCACTTTCAGGCAAGGTGACTGGAATATCTTATATTTTATACTATAATTAATTATTTATACGTTGCGCTGGCTATGAGAGGTAGTCAGGGGAGGGCTCCGCAAGAGGATCAGGTGTCGTGAACAAAGGGTTTGGGAAGTCCGGAGGATGAGGGAGGGGGCCGTCTATCTTAGGCCTCCTTCTGTAGGCGATGAGCCAGCAGGAAACTGCTACTGCGACTGCCACTAGTGCTAGCAGTGCGGTGATGACAAGTGCGATGATGAAGCCGATCATTGACACACATATGTCGTCTATCTGCTGCACTTCAGGAGCTGTAAAAAAAAGGATTAGTTATAAATATTTAATTTCATATATCTAATTAATAACTTCAAACATTATTAGATAGTAGTGTTTGAATTCACAGATATGTTCCTGACAGGGAATAGGCACAAAATGAACTATTATAACTATGAACTATTAAAGTTCCTAAAATTGAAATGAGAATTTTACATAAAATTAAAATGATCCCAGAGCATTTATGGTCTTATTGACAGATATCTACAATTATAAAAAATAATAATAAACAATAAATTAAAGAAATATCGATAGACAACAGTAATTTGTAAGCTTTTAAAGTTCTAAAGTATTTTAAAGAGAGAGATGCTTTATTCATTGGCAATGCTGCCCAAATACACGAGGTTGCTTACGTAACAGCATACTTATCAATAATCCTATTTGACCTCTTGCATGTTTTCCATTTTTCCCCCCTAGTCTATTCTAATCACTAAATTTATAATTTTTAAAATTTATAATTTTTTTCCCTCTTTAAATATTTACATTATTTTTTAAATTTCTCTCTTCAACTACATTTAAAATTAAAATAATAGATACCGATATTAGCAATCTATTCAAATATTAGATTTTCATTTGGGCACACCACAATTTTCAGTGAGAAATGATCTTCAATCGATTAGCATGTATTTATTATGTTTGTTCGATAACATTCCAAAACCTCGTTAATGACATAAAAATAATATGTAGATTTTGCACATATACTGTGGATAATTTCAATCTAATAATTATTTAATTTTAAAAAACAAGTAACCTTTGTATGTTTATCAGGCTTACTTATTAAAGTTTGCCCAACAAAAAATGTTAAATAAATACTAAGCTGAAAAACTAACTTCAAAACAATACTTAGGAAACACTGATCAAAAAAACTATTTTATCTTTAAAAAGTATATTAATTGATATAAATAATTCTGAATACTACAAAAACTTATTTTTTTTAAGTCAGTGCCAAACAATATCATTGATTTTCCGTCTGCTATAACTTTTTCTCTTAAATGTTTCCATTAGGAAAATTGTAATTAAAAATTTGAGAAGTGAATGAATCTTTGTAGAAGACTCTGAAGTATTAATATAATAGTTGTTAAACACATTTTGGGCAAAATGGACTGTATCAGTTTTGGAGAAATACTTTTGGTTCCACTTAAACAAAATACTATTTTCAGCTGAATCCTGAGTCCTCGAAAGAAAATGACAAATGAATTCACTTACACAGTCGCCCCTCTCTAGGATCTATAAGCCTCTCTTCCTTCCTCTCAAATGTCAAGATGGCATTAGACTCGATAGTGATCTCCTCCCGTAGCTGACCATCGTTTACAGACTCAGCAATAGTAGCTCCAGTTATGTTTTCTATATCACGCCGGCGCCTTCCAAACGCATTGTATCCTCGGCAATTCACCTAAAATGATTACAAACAAAATTAATTTGCCTATTTGCATGAATATAAAATACGCTTGAAACGTCTGATTTAAAAAAAAAAAAAAATTACTTTTGTTGAAATATTTCAGACAGTTAGTTTATGAAATCATCACAATTGACATTATCTTTTAAGTTAAATAAAATTAAAGTAAAGTCATAACAAACTAATTTTCATAAACTAAATATTCTTTATTTATTTTTTCTTCTATGAAATAAAAATCAGTATTTTTATCTTGTAAGTTCAAAGTTAGTAGTTCTCAAATTGTAATGTTTTTATTTTCATCATTTGCACACATACTTTTTCCTGTATTAAATTATAGTTTTAAATTACTAATATTTAAAAATTTACCAAAAAGATGCTAGATAGTAAATACAAATATGCATACGAAAACATCTGATGCTACAAGGTAGACCCACGGGTAACCTCAATGCTCAGCCCAACCTTGAATAATAATGAATGGTTTGCCTTTGTTTGAAATGTGATCTAAACTGTTTGGAATTCCAGTTGTTTCTATGATGAGAACCAGATCCAGATGGCACGATATAGTGAATTCATGAATGATTATGATTTAATGGCATTGTGAAAATTTAATAGAATATTTTTGTCAATGTTCTCCACAATGTTAAAGTATCAAATTTAATGATTTATAATGGCTGATTCTAAGGACAGCTCTACATTTTAAAATTAAAAAATAAGAAAATTTTTGACCTTTTTGTTTTATAACATAAATTTTATTTTGTAAAAAAAATCAGTCTGAAATTTATATAAAAACCTTATATTTCAAAATTAAATGTACTTTGACATTGTTTAATTAATATAGTATCTGTCTTGACATTGTTTAATTGATGTAGTATCAGTCTTGAAATGGTTTAATTAATATAGAATCAGTCTTAAAATTGTTTCATTAATATAGTATAAGTCATTTTTCAATACGGTATTGTTACTTAATTAAATAGTGTGTTACTTATTACTGTGAAGGATGTAGCATATATAAGTAATAAAACAAAAATATGAAAGGAATAACTTACAGGTTGACATTTTCCAAAGCAGACCCTGATGTTACATTGGAAACGAATGTTATCACTACTGGGGAACTTGAAAGCATTGAAGTTGGCCATCAATGATTGCGTTTCAGGATTGTAATCCCATTCCCCAAATATTGACGGGTCGGTTGCACAGCCATTCTCATCAGTTACTTCATATTCATTTTCTACCGTGTCCTCCATTGTTTTGGCAACACAACTTCGGGCAAATCCTCCATAAATTGCTATAGAACAGAGAAGAGGAAACATTTTTAGAAAATTTGAATTTCTTTATAACTCAGTTTCCCTAAGTGATGCAGATGTCAAAAAATGTTACTTTTGAATGCTATGTTAATATTGAATGCACTAACTTATCGAATGCATAAATTGAATATTTATTTCTTATATCAAAAGAATTATCTATTTACAATATTAAAAGCTACCCAAAACTTTTGTTTATTGATGGGTCGTCAGATAAACACTTTTTCTTCATTATTATATTGCTTAAGTATTATAATATTTAGACTTATCAAGGTAAATATTAAAATAGATTGTATGAATTTAAAGAAAATATTAAATTGGAATATTTGGCACAGTTACTGATTAAATTTACACATATCTCAGCAAAAAAAAATAATAATAATATATAGATATCTATACACTCACACATACAAGTTAATAACAAAAAATGAGAGAGATTTTATATTATTAGTAATTAACCATAATAAACACATTCTTAATAGTAGAAATAATATAAATAGAACATCTTCCATCAAAGTAGACGAAAAATGAACATGGAAAAATAAACATACAAAGATTATGATATGAAAAAATATTAATTAGTCATTAACTATAATGTTAATGAGTATTAATATATTAAAAAAAAGATATATCATCAAGAAAAAAATTGTAGCTAATTTCACTTATTTCTTTAATTTATATCACATATTGTAATGATTGCATTGTGTTCCACGTTTAGTAAATGAAACTATAATATAAATTAAACTATATGTACTTCAGATATTTATTAATTGATGAGGGGTAGATACAAAATTCAATAAAGTAATCAATTAATATTAATTAAAAATACAAATATTAATAAATTAGTAAATCTCTCGAAAATATAAAGAAAAGTGAGTGGGTAATAGAAGGATCTTAATCTATTATTTTTGTCAATCATATGGTATAAAAATCTGGTGCGCGCAAAACATGACTTTCACTTACCTCCGTTCTTAAAATCAATTTAAGAATTTTTAAATAGATTAGAGATTAGAGATGAAAATAAATTGTAAAAGAATTAATTAAATAGAATTTCAATATAAACATGTGTTTTATTAAATAATCTATTATATTTTTATCTATAACAATCAGTTAGTTTTATCGGTTTTTCATCACCCACCATCAGCTTTTACAATTCAGTGTATTAGATAAACAATTTTCTAAAATCTTTAGGTTTCCGCTGGTATATTATACATTTATATTAGTATTCTTATGTTCAAAAACACATAAATTGCATAATAAATATGTTTGAACTTTTCTCGTTTAGTTAGATATTGTATTCCTTCAAATTATACATTTATCAGTGCTAAAAAGATGATATAGTCATTTTTATAGAATCTACAAAATTAAAAGTACTTAAAAGGAAGAAAATTCAAGATATCAGCATTTAAGCCCTGTCAGACTATTTCAATCAGAATGAAACCTACATAATATTTAAGCCCATTAAATTTTACATTGATATAGAGAGTTTAATCAAAATGTTATTTATGAAAAAATCGTATAAAGATGCTAAAGGCATGGTATAAAGCTGATGGTAAAATGGTTAGCTCATTTTGATAAAAAAGTTGCTGTAACATCTTGGGCATATAGTTGTCCTAGATATGAAATTTCAGTTTCATACGTTTTTCATTTCGTGCTAGACTGACCACACACACACACACATGGACACACAAACCTTTTTTCGGAACTTGGTTGTTTGAATTCAGGGGACTGTAAACCGTGTATTTCTGTTAAAAACTGGAATTAGAAAATTTTCATCATCGCAATACTTTCCCTTACTATATATTTCATATATAGGTAATTGAAAGTAAAAATATCATTTTGTTTGAAATAAATTTATGAAAACTAAGATGTAATAATTATAAATAAAATGTCAGCATTATCATTGTTTTAAAAAAAATCTATATAACTTACTCGATGGCTGGACCTCAACCTGAAGCATAAGATTGTCACCGATCTCAGCTGAATTAATTTCTTGGCCCGAGTGAGTAACAATGCGCATGAAGCAAGTAGGTGGAGGACCAGTGTTGGCAATGGTTCCTGCTGTTGTCAACATGGAAACATTGAATCCGAGTGTCACGTTCTGTTCTCCCGTAGTATACACACATTTAATGTGGTATGCTTGAGTTTTGAAGGTCACTAACATTGGGTGCTTTTGTATGACTAGAACAAAACTTGCTTGTCCCTGAAAAAATATGAGATGATATTTATTATTATGATTATTTGTTATTATATAAAAATAATTATTATATCCAAATTAGAACAACTCTCTTTCACAAAAATATATTTAATTAATATCATATCAATTTCACAATATCGTTTACGTTTTGAAGTCCTTTCACTTCATCTTCAGAATATTGTAACCAGAATAAAAACAATAATACATCAAAATAAAGTTTACATTAAAAAACAATTATATAAAATTTATATTTATATCCTAAGCATGATTTAAAAATTCCATGTACTTTATATTTGATCACTTACCTTCCATATTTGAGATATCAATATAGGTCAAAATTATCTATCAACAATTTTGAATTATTTTGTACAATTGATACGTTGATTTCCAAAAGGTACTAGAGGACATTTCCAACAAAATTGATATTATGGCATATTTGTATTCTCATCATTTAGTTTAACCTAAATTTTATATTCGATTTTATCTAATGAGCTCTTAAGTCCTCTAAAAATGCAATTTAGAATATTTATTACCTTTAGAATATTCTAAAGGTAATAAATATGCATTTAGTTTTGTTCCAAATCATACTAAAACTTTTCATTCCATAACTTTAATATAGTGTAACTAATGTAGTAAAAAAACAATACTAGATTTTAATGCAGAGAGAATCAAATAAGTTGGTTTAATAATATAGTAATGAAAGATTTTTGCGCTTTGTATAAGGTTTCTTAAAATAGATATAGTACCTTTTGGAAATCAACGTCCCAATTGTCATTCCATAAAAAAGCATCACTGTATTTTTTTACTATAAATATAACATTATGGTTATTTGTTTTCATTGTTACATATTTAAAATATGTAGCTTTAATCTTTGTTTATTATTATATATTTATACTCGCTAATATTTCATTTTTTTCAAATATCATAATAAATAACAAAAGGTAAAAATTGAGAATATATATGCATACAATTAAATATTTTTTTAATTTAAATAAAAAATTCAATTTATTTATAATGTTTGCTTAGTAATTACGGATTTTTTTTTCAGTCTAATTTATGATTTACTGTATATCTTATATTTTTATTGATGTAAATTGCTTCCAAAATTTTATTACTTTTAGTCTTCTGTTTGGTATTTAAAATTTGTGTATCACAAATATGGAAGGCACGTGATAAAATATAAAGTACATAGAATTTTTAAACATGTTAAGGATATATATATAAATTTTAAATAATTGTTTTTTTAATGTTACAGTTTAATGTAAACTTGATTTTGATGTTCTATTATTGTTTTTATTTTTGACTACAATATTCTGAAGATGAAGTGAAGGGACTTCCAAACATAAATGATATTGTGTAATTGATATGGTATTAAATATATTTTTGTAGAAGAGAGTTGTTCTAATTTGGAAATAATAATAAATTTATACTCTTCGTATGCAGTGATTTTAATTTAAATTAACAAAAAAGGTTTAATTTTTTTATGTAAATGCTCTTAGAAATAGCCAATAAACAAAATCAATATCTTTCTACACATAAACTCCAAACATTTTTAAAATTAAAAATCGATAAAATACAAACTTGATGACTTACATTTACATGGATAAGACCACAAGTTCCAAAATTGACTTTAAAAATTTCTGTTCTCACTGGCGAGTCGTTCGGAACAGAAAGGACGCGTCGACATTTCTCATCTTTGCTGTGACCTTTGACATAAAGGACTCCATTGAATCCTTTTTCTTCAATGTGAATCTCAACTTGAACACCATCAGACAGGCAGCTGACAATCATTTCGGGTTGAGGGAAGTCTGTCTTAGCAGTCACTGGTGGCTCTGCAAAGATTATTATAGAGGGTCAACATAATATTATAGATTCATCACTGTTCAATTGATCATTTTCTTTTGTATATCAAAAAAAATAACTTGAAGAAACCATTCAATTTTAATTTTAAGGATGTTAATGTAACCAATATAAAATAACTAAATTTTTAGAAATTCCTATTTAAATAATTCAACTGAAAATGTCAGAATTATGTTTCAGGAAAGTGTCACATGGACATGGAAATGTATATATCCATTTATGCATAATATATATACATAATATATATATATATATATATATATATATAATATATTAAATATATCACACACACACACACACACATACATATATATATTAATTATATATATAATAATAATGTAAGTACATACACACACATGATTGAGACAGGTAAGTTCAGCCCTTCAAAATTGTAACATAATAAAGTTTAAAATGTTTTTCAAAAAAATTTAAAGTTTTTACCTAACAGTTGTATGAAGTAATGAGTGAATTGATATTTTTTTTTTCCATTTTTAATAATATTTACTTAGTATTAAGGCATTTTCGAGTTTTCCTTCTTCATGAGAAAAATTATTTTACACTTTTTGTCATCTAATTACAATTTTTATAATAATTCCTTATGTTCACATTCGGTCCATACATTCTTTATATATGGAAGATGAAGGTTAAGAAATTTTTCAAGAATATTAGTTCACACGTTACTTCATACCATTTGTATGGCACATAAAATCAATAAATATTTATAATATTGTTTTTTTAAATTACTATAGTTAAAATAAAAAGAGTTGTTAGGAGAATAGAAATTCATTAAAGATGCTAGAAACAAAACAGTAAAGCTAAAGCAAAGAAGAAGGTGTTTTGGTAAACTCTAATGAAATTGTGAAAATCAGATGGTCCCGGTTCAAATCTGGCCTTAGCAGATTGAAATTTATGACATTCCCACATAATAAGTCTAAGCACTCTGGTTAGAAAAGGTTGGTAACCTGTAAGTAGACCCTCCTTGTTTGCCATAATTAAACAAGAGAAAAACATTAATCACAATTAAAAAAAAAAATTAAATAATTTAATAGTAGCTAGAGAAAAAATAGTTTTCCACCAAGTTATTTCTATTTTGAGAAAAATCTCATACAAATACTTCTAAAAATAATATATTTTACCTATGAAATGCTGCATGAGTACAATCAAGAAAATATATATTATAAAAAAATCTTTAAATAAGTTATTTTAATAATGATAATTTCAAAAGGTATATTTTGATCAATTTATATAGATAGCATTTATGAAATCAAAAGCCTTGCAATTAAATACTAATATGAAATTTTTGTTTATTGGTTGAGATTACTGACAGTGCTTCAGAGTCAGGAGACTTGCATTACCTCTCATATCCCTTGTAATTTAGAAGATGTAGAAGAATTTTGAATAAATCAAAAAGTCATGCACTGATTGTTTAAAGAAAAAAGAAGTGATCCAGAAAATGCTTGTAGAGTATTAGAAGAAATAAAGAAAATGTGAAAAGAGCAAAACAAGATATTTAGAGATGAAGCTCAGAAAAAGTTTGGAAAGAGATAAAAAAAATCTGATTTAGAATTTTTCTTGTTCCAAATTTGCTCCAGCCACTTACTGCAAATAACTTCTGGATCTCCTATATTTCCTTTAATGCATTGGCAAACAGGGGTATGACTAGTTGTATTGCAGAATGCATTTATACCACACACTTTCTCAGCACATGGATCTTCACAAGTCTTTGTCTTACTGTTACAGTACTGACTGTCTAAGCAGTCATCATCTGTTGTACATCCTGGGCCTACTGCATCATAGTCATAGTAATAGAATTTTATAATATACAATATAATAAGGAAAAGTAAAAATTGAAGTTTATTTTTTTAAATGTCCATAATTCAATGAAGTAAACTTTTCTGATATAATTATTTTATTTTTTTTAAATTTATCAACAGAGAATTCATATTATGCAATATTATGCTTACCTGGAAGACAGTTTCCATTTATATCCAAGTGGTAGCCTAGATCAGTCCTACAGATGCAGTTACCACGCTCATCAACAATAAGGCCTTTCTCCAGATCGCATACACACCGACCTTTGTCATCTAACTTCAATCCTTTCTCTGGTGGGCATCGCTCACATTCATCATTTAGATTTAGTCCAGTTCCTGGTGGACATACACATTCCCCATCCTCATTTCTAACAAATCCTTTGTCTGCTGGGCATTCACTCACTGTAGAAACATAGTATTTTAATTAGTGTGAGTAAGATATTAAATGTGTAAGAAATAATATTGTAATAAAGCTTCTGCTCTTGAAATAAATAAAAGAATCATATAAAAAATATCTGAATACTATGCTAGAAAATTGGCAATAGCATCTTGGAATTTGAAAAAAATAAAATAGCATAAAATTTTATAATTACCAGGAACACATTCTACAGCTGCATTTCCATAATATCCAGGAAGGCATTCACATATCATAGTTTTGACAGGGAAAGTATCAAACACTTTACATTCACTGTTTGTTCCACAAGGCTGAGTAGCATTACATGGGTTCACACATTCTTGATTGATACAGGCTGTTTGTTTAGGACAATCTTGGTCTTCCTTGCATTTCACATCAACTGAAAAGTTATTGTTGATGAGTATCACACAAAAAAATTAGCTTCTATCGATTTTTTAAAAATTAAATCAATACCTGGAGTGCAACCTTTCCTAGTGTCACCGATGAAACCAGGAGGACATTTACAATCAACAACATGATTGAATGCAATACATTCCCCTGGAGGTAAGCAAGGATCACTGTCTTCACAAGGTGATTTGCAGTGTGAATTTATGCATGCCTTATCAGAAGGACAGTCTGTATTGGTCTCACACTCGACTTGAACACAGCCAACATGTGGGTCACCAGTTAGTCCTGGAGGACATTCACATAATGCAGTATGGTGAGAGCCATAGCAAATAGCTCCTGTGCCACATGAACTTCCATCAGGTGAACAAGCTGGTACACACTCTCTGTTCAAACAGGCTTGCTGGCTGGGACAATCAGTGTTGCTACGGCAACCAGCTAAAAACGAAATAAGAGATGGTTCAAGTGAAAATACTTATAAGTTTTCCTTAACAATTGTAAAATAAATTATAATATGGTAAAAATAAACTATGGGTATATAATTGATGACTAGGTGTAAGAATTGATTGAATTAATGCAAAATAGCATTGTATATAGTTTTAATAGAAATTATAAAGCCATACCTACCTTTTTGACATTCAATTTCAGCATTTCCATCATAACCTGGTAGACAGGAACATACAGGTTTATGATCTCGCACTCTACAGTCAGCATTTGGTCCACAATTGCAGGGATTTTTGCAAATAGCATTAATACAGGCTCTGTCTGAAGGACAGTCAGAATCAGAAATACATTCTCCTATAGCGACCACTGGTGGAGTTGCTTTGCAAACACCACTGCCGCTACTGATATATCCTGGTGGACATTCGCATATCATTGTTCTGACTGGCAATGTTTTAATTGCTTCACATAGAGCAGGTTTTTGACATGGTTCCATTTCTTGGCATGGGTCTTTGCATTGTTGATTGAAGCAAGCATAGAATGAGGGACAGTCCCCATCAACTCTACATTCTGGTTCAACCTTGGGCCTACAAGAAGTATAAGGATTTCCTTCATATTCCGGTGGACAACGGCACAGTGGAAGGTGGTTCTGGACAAAACATTCAGCTCTTGGAGCACAAGGTTGATCATATATACATGGATTAATACACTGTGCATTTATACAAGCTCGATCATTTGGACAGTCTGAATTGGAGCGACAGCCAACAACGAGGCAACGATCATATGGATTTCCTCTATAACCACTAAGGCAACGGCATTCCGGCCTAGTTCCTACTGGATAGCATTCGGCATTTGGTCCACATGGATCTTCAATGACACAAGGGTTGATGCAATTTCCATTTATGCAAGCTTTTCCTGATCCACACTCTGAATCAATTCGGCATCCCACTAAAAAACAAAAAAACAAAAAAAAAAAACAGTCAAAAATCAATAATAATGTATAAATAAATCTTTAGGAGAAAATCCTCTGAATGACGAACCTGCTCTACATCCAACATTTGGATTTCCATTGTGTCCAGGAATACAAGAACATATAGGCCTGTGGTTCATAATTATACATTCCGCATTAGGACCACAGTTGCAAGGGTTTCGACACATTCTATTGATGCAAGTTTCATTAGAAGAACACTCGCTGTCAGAAACACATCCAGGTGGTGATGGTACTATCACTAAAAAAACAAACATTATTTAACAAAATGAACAATGAAATAAATACTGTATAATTATAACTGACTAATTTCTTACCTGGCTTGCATTCGCCATCATTGTCTGGGACCCAACCCTCCGGACAGGTACATACCATTGTCCTAACAGGTGTAGAATCGAAAACACTGCACATAGAAGAGGGTGTGCAAGGTGACAATTCAACACATGGGTTCAAGCATTTATTGTTTATACAGGCCTGTTGACTTGGACATTCATCATCTTTCTCACACTCAACAGTTGGAACAGAAACAGGCGGAATTCTTTGGCAATATGACAGAGGATCTCCAAGAGGCATCCAATCTGGACACCTACAGCTGGTCTGATGATTTCGAACATAGCAGATAGCATTGTGGGCACAAGGAGGGTTAATCTGATCTTCACATGGGTTGATGCAGTGATGATCTCTGCATAATCTGTCTTGGGTGCAGTCACTATCGACAGAGCATTCTATCCTTTCACACCGAAGTAGTGGGTTTCCTCTGTAGCCAGCGTTACATTTACATTGAGCAGCATGTTTGGCACCGTAACACTCTGCATTTGTTCCACAAGGATCGCCAAGAATGCATGGATTTATACATTCACCGTTAAAGCAGGTCTTATCATCACTACACTGGCTTTCTGATTCACACCCAACTGTTAATAAAAGTAAAAACAAAAAATATTAATTAATGTTTTGATTGAATCACATTAATTTCAAATGTTTACTAAACCTAATACATTTGTGGTGATGTATCCAAAAATATTTTACAAACTGCTTTCTCATAGATTCACAACATTTCACAACCCAATTTAGTAGGGGTCCATTGCTGATTAAAAAATATTACAATGATGGATATTTCTACTGTTATTATAATCATTCTAAATAGTTAATTAGGTAAGTGCATCTACAAACTACCTTCATGTTTTTCCTCAAGTACCACAAATATTAAAACTTCTTTCACCACTTTAGGTTACAGAGAAATACAATGGTGATCAAAGTATATCATCGAAAAATTATGCTCCTTCAATGTGAGTATAAGACGCTATCAATATACTATTCCCAAGACTCCTGCAATTAGCTGACAGAATAATAAAAAAATATCAAACTGGCTTGGAAAAAACAAATTAACTGACCAGATCTTAAGCTTCAAAATTATTACAAAAAAGCATCTCAATTTAGAATGAAAACACGTCATTTGTTCAAAGACTTCAACTTCGCCTATGATAAAGATACCCAAACTGTATGCTGCTCTTCAAGAACTCAAGATTGGATTAAAGGTTGTTAGGCTGGTAAAAATAACGATGAATGATCAATGATGATAATCAATTAGTATATAGATTGCCTCTATATACTATAGAGAAATTATAGCCTCTAAATGTTCAGAGAAATATATAATTTGATCACTTATTACAACCTGTGATTAAAGTGGTGAAAGAAATTATATCTATTAAAAGGTCAAGCATTAATATTAAAATAATTATTACACATGATAATTTATAAGCAATCACCTATTAATTATCCATAATTAAATAGTAATTAATGTTATTATGAGCAATAATGATTATTGAACATAATGCACATTAAATAATTGCTATTAAAATTATTTCAATATTAAATAAAAACAAATAATTTTAGAAGTTATGTTTTAAGCTAAATAAAATATTATAAAATTATATATAAATAAAGTCTAACCTTTAATGCACCCGATTTGTGCATTTCCAGAATAACCAGGCTTGCAATAGCATATTGGATAATGATTGGTCACCTTGCACTCTGCATTAGGCCCACAGTTGCATGGACTTACACAAAGTTTGTTAACACAGGCTTCTCGAGGTGTACAGTCAGAATGTGATGAACAGCCAACTGTTGATTCAGCAGCTGTTGAAATATTAATTTAATGATAAGTGTTCAGGGAATAATATTTATCCATAAGGAAATATTTTATTGAGTTGAGCTATAGTCAACAATAAAATTTGAAGATTTTTATTGATAAAATACTCTTTATAATAACATAATTATTTTTATATAATGATTTGAAATGAATTCAAAATAAATTGATTCTTACGAGGAACGCATTGTGTAGATGGATTTCCCTGAAATCCAGCTGGGCAACGACAAATAGGTTGATGATCATCAGTGTGGCAGAAAGCACCTGGAGCACACGGTGAATCATGGATGCAAGGATTGACACACAATTGGTTTTTACATCTTTTATTAACTGGGCATTCATCATTGTGAGTGCATTCAGGTACTGGCTGGAAGGGTATTATGCTGACAGAATGGTCTGTAAAAGAAAAAATTGAAATATTTAAAGAAAATCTTATTAAGAATAGAAAAAACAAAACTCAATTCCCATTATTTGAAAATATTACCTGGATTACACTCAATATGTGGATTGCCAATATATCCTCTTGGGCAGGTGCAAACAGACTGGTGGCGTGTGGATTGGCAAAGAGCGTTAAGACCACATGGATCAATGCGGCATGCTTCAACACAAGAACCACGTACACAACGCTCTGGATCACGACATTCAGAATCTGTTCGGCACTCTTCCGTAGTTTTAACTAAAAATTTTTGTTTTTAATGATTATTTATGTATTAAGCAAATGACAATTTTATTAAGATATAAAAAATAAAACATGGAGGTATAAGAAATTATAATCATTGCTTGTTTTCTAAATTAAACTCTTAAGATAGGTCTGATTTTATTTTTAGAATAGTATTTCTGTTTAGCTAAGAATTATCGGTTTTTGTTTAATTTTTTTATGTTATATCAATCTTGATATGTTGTTAAAAATTTACTTTTGTAGCACAAATGAATTTTAATTATAATAATTAACTATACGTACTTATTGGGCGACAGTGTCCGTCATTGGAAGCAATTGTGTCTGGTGGACAAACACACAAGACTGTTCTCATTGGTAATGTATCCTGGACACGACATTCTTGATCAAATGCACATACAGCTGGTAATGAGCATGGGTTCTGGCATTTTCGGTTGATACATCCTGTCTTTGATGGGCAATCAGAATCTTGGGTACATTCAGCATTGGTACGATAATCAACTAGGGAAAAAAATGAACACTTAGGGAAACATGAATTATTGAGATAAAAGTAATTATCATTAATTTTTATTATAATTGTATATAGACTATGATACCATCTTCAGGTGCAAAAACAATTTTTTATCTTAAGGTGGGTAGTAATTCCACCCAGAATCCTCATATCTGATTTACTTTACTTAATTATCAGACATGAGGCTTCTGGGTGGAATTGTATATTTTAATAATAAAATATTGAAGTATAATTACAGCCTCCAATTCTATATTTAGACTTTGACCTTTGCCTTAAATTATCTTACACATTATGATTTCATTTGTAGCTAGAATACTGTAAATATATTTCAGATAGTTATAAAAAACTTTGTATGCTAATTTAGTCATTTCTTAAATGCTTACTTAAATTAGGATTGTAGAAGACGAACCAATGAGAGTAAAATTGAATAAGTACAACAGCATTTATAATATTATCATAAAGCCGAAAAATAAGAGAGATACTCACCAGTGCATTCAACATATGGGTCCCCTTGAGTCCCTGGTTCACAAATACATTTGTGCTGATGACTACGTGCTATACATGTTGCTCGCGTTCCGCAAACATCAGATTCACAGACAGGACGACAAACACGATTCAGTCTGTCACATGCTTCATGATCAGCACAATCCTCATTGTATTGGCAAACAACTGTGACACAAGAAACATGAGGGTCACCCTGTGTCCCTGGTGGACAAACACACTGGGCACTGTGTGCTACCGCTCTGCATTCAGCACCACGACCACAAGACGATTCACGACAAGGTGACAAGCAGTTACCTGATATACAGGCCTTGTCATACAAACAATCAGAATCTACTCTGCATTCAGCTATAAAAACAAAGTAATACACACGAATCAAAATAATTGTTAAGAATTTTAAAATTAATAATTCCTATTATAATAATTCTGTGAGTGGATCATTAAATTATGAATAAAATAACCTATCATAATAAGAGTGATATTTACGTTTGTAACAGTGATTCTGAGGATCGCCAGCCCATCCTTGAGGACATGAGCAAGTTGGCCTGTGTTGCAATGTACTACATTCTGCAGTAGAACTACATGGATTGGATGTCACACATGGGTTCTGGCAACGTTGATTTATACAAGCTAACTGAGAAGCACATTCTGAGTCAGATTTACATTCGGGTGAAGTGTCAAGTGCTATAAATGAACATGGTTTTATATTGTAAGTAATAAGTTGAAAAATGCAATAACCTTCATTGGTAACATAATATATTTAAACATACGTTTGTAGCAATTGGTATATGGATTTCCAGCAAGCCCTTGAGGGCAGTGGCAAGTGACTTTGTGGTTATCAGGGCGACATTCCGCATTATTTCCGCATGGCGAAGAAACTGAACAGGGATTAACGCATTCACGGTTGATACACGATTCAGAATCAGAGCATTGTGAATCAGATGTACATTGTGCTTTGGAGGTTTCTTCTGTAAATCATTGATAAATAGTTAAAAAATTGAGCAGATTTTTCAAATAATGCAATAGAAAAATAAATCCTAAAGCTAAACATAAATATCATAAGGTGTGTTGCTGTGATTTGACAGGTTAATATTAGTTTAGGATTAAGGATAATTTCATTTAGGTGGTAGTGAGGCTTATCTGCTGTTTTAAACCTGCAATCATAAAAATAAATATAGAAAAAACAAAAATTGTGAATAAATTTAATCAAGTCTTTCCACCAATCAAAAAGGAGTAATGAACTGATGGTTATACCTGGTTTACACTGAACATCAGCATCACCGATATATCCTGGCAAGCAGTGACAGGACATTGTTCGTAGAGGCAAGGTATCGACTACTCTACATTCAGCATTAGTTCCACAAGGGTTCGTTTCAGTGCATGGATTTTTGCATTCACCGCTAAAGCAGGCTAGTTTACTTGCACAATCAGCATCCATTTTACATTTTGTATGTCAACCATAGGAGCTAAAATATGGTCATTACAAGTATTTAAAAAAATTTATAATCATACTTATGAATATTGCTAAGAACTTTTAAGAATTATTTTAATGTCTTCTTATTTATTTTAAAAAATCTAATCGATATTTGTTATAACTATATTTTAGATAGACTATTGCAATGAAAAATTTAAGGTTAATACATAATGTTATATGTTAGAAGATGGAAATCTTTGTGGATAATTTAAAACTGTTATTAGATAATATAGTATCTAACATGAACCGAGCTTATCACTGCAGTCGATTTGAGAAAAAGAATTAGTTAGATATTCAATCATAGACAAAAAAATGGACAATTAATGGATTATAAAAAACATATTACAATTATTTTATTTGTATTTGTAAAATAATGAATAATACCTATGGTACAAGATTGGTGTGGATTTCCTGAATATCCAGGAGGACATCTGCATGTTTGTTGATGACCAGTAACAGTACATAAAGCCCCAGGAGCACAATCGCATGGATCGACACACTTGAGGTTTCTGCAGGCAGGTATGATGGGCAGTCAACATCTTGAGTACACTGAGGTGTTTCACAACTGACAAATGGATTGCCAAGTGAGCCAGGTGGACAGATACATTTTCCTTTTCCTCCCTCTGGTTCACAATAAGCTCCAATACCACATTTTGTTAGCCGACATGGGTCCATGCATTGCTTATTGACACAAGATTCAGTTACTGGACACTCAGAGTCAGTTCGACAGCCAACTGAAAAGTTTGGTTAGTTTAATAACTTCTATAGACTATCCATTATGATATTCCAATAACTATCATCACAAGATTTTATCATGGCTTAACTTTAGTTTACTATATTAAGGAATAACAATACTATTTTATAGTAAATTAAATGGTTATTATGGTTATATTTTAATAATATAATATGAATGTCAAACAGATTTACTATGAATTTCTTTAATTTTATTAATATGATGAAAGTAAAAAAATAATTATAAAATTACGAGAATCTTTAATATATTTTAATTTTACAACAGAAGTAATAAAAATCTATTTCTTACTATCATAACATTGGGTGTGAGCATTTCCAGAAAGTCCATCTCTACAAACACAGATAGGGCGATGCATAATGACACTGCACACAGCATTGTAAGCACATACACTTGTTGTTGCAGCTTGACAAGGATCTTTGCACATTTGGTTTATACAGGCCTTGTCATTTCTACATTGATGGTCTGTGGTACATTCAGGTGGAGGAGGTGCAGCTGTAGAATATAAATATTGTTTTTTATTTGCTCAATATCAAAATAAAATTATATAAAAAATATAAATAAAAAAATATGTGAAAAGTTACGTTGGAAAAGCTGGCAAGAAAGTCTTGGTTCCCCAGTATAGTCAGGAGGACAAGAACATACAGCTTTGTGATTGACTGCTTGACAAATTGCATTGATACCACAAGCATCGATACATGGATCTTGGCATTTCTGTGCATAGCAGGCTTTATCTCTGGGACAATCCTGGTTAATAACACATTCAGGATACACACAGGTCGCAATTCCTTCTGAACACGACATTGACCATTGACACCACATGGTGATGGATTACATGGATCTTTAGGTGGAGCTGAAAAAAAAAAAAAAAAAATGAGCTTATGTATAAAATTAGAACCTATTATTCCTCCTGTTAAAATGACTATGATTCAACACTAAGATAAAACTATAAAGAATATTTTCAGACCAACCTATCTGGCTGCACTATATATAATCGTTTTATTTTATTACATCTTTATCTTTGCTTAGTAGTTGTAGCTTGAACATAAAAGGGGTATTTTAAATCATTATTAAACACGTAATGGCAGTGGCGTAGTCTAGTGGATAGGGCATTACTTTACTGTTCTCTGGGTCCTGGGTTTGAATCCCGGCTGTCACAGAATACTAATTATTCTGTTAATTTGGCCGGAGGCGACCCTAGGGTATGGAGACCCTCCAGGGGCAGACCCAGCCTCTATAAAGTGAATAAGAAAAAACCTGGTGGCTGAGCGTGACCAAGGCTTAATCACCTCATTGCACGGCCTTTGGCCTGGAAACAGTATGAATCTCTATATGTACTGAGCCGAAGAATCTTCATGGGTTGTTGAGGTACAGGATTTAAACACGTAAATTAAATTATGTGTTAACTAAATAATTTAAATTGTCACTTTAAAACATGACCTGTTGGTAAGGGAAATAAATTATATTAAAAGGAAACATATTGAAAGCTCAAAGACTGGCAAATGAGCAAAATTACTTTTTAAGTATTTAAAATTCATTCATTAAACACAGAACATATTTTAAAAATATTAATCATTTATTCCCATGAAATAGAGTGGACCTCAAAGTTGAGGGAAATTTTATGGTAGTAGACGATAGAAACATAAGAGGAAATTGATCATAAAGAATAGCCAAAAGGGTAACTCAAACCCATTCTATTTAAATCTTGCCAGTCAGACAGATGACTTTACAGGCTGATATTCCTGATCTGGGGGTAACATAAGTGAAGAATAAATTATTTTCACCTATAAATTACATTTTAGTATACAATGTAGACTAAATTATAGGAATACAACTAAAAATAATTTTCATTTATTAATGCTTTTCATTTGATTGATGGTACAACAATTCTCAACAGTTTCTCAGGCATTCTTGGAAACAAATTAACATCTAATTTAGCAAAGAGACATATATTTTATAATTTAGTTTTATTTATGGCAATCTAACTATTTTTATTCTTCTCCAGTAATAAAAAATTATTTTCAAATTGAATGAACTATTGGAGGGTAAAATCAAAGAACAATGTATACCATAACGCAAAAATCAAGCCTCATTATTATCTTTCTTTTATATATACATATATGCTAATCTTTTTATGGAGCAAAAAAATATATAAGTATAAAGATGAATTTGAAGTTTCAGATTATACCCAAAATCTAAATTAATGAGTTAGTATACTTTTTGATATCAACATGTTTATTTTAAGCTGCAAACATTTTTATTAAAAAAATAGGTAATATATTCATTCAAGTTAATTTAAAATTTCATTTACCTGGTGCCTCTCTGCATTCAGAGAATGGATCGCCGACATAGTTTGGAGGACAGGAGCATATAGGTGAGTGATTAAGCACTTGGCATCGAGCTTGGAATCCACAGACTCCAGGGCATGGATCAATACATTTGTTGGAAACACATGCTTTATTCCGTGGACAATCGGAGCTAATTGTACATTCAGGTTTACAACCATCTGTAGGTGTACCACTGAACCCTGGAAGGCATTCACAGAGGGCAATACCATCAGAATTTGTACAGCGAGCGTTGGGACCACATGGTGAGTACCAGCAAGGGTCGTCTTTGGGTTCTGTAATGGACATTTATGAAATTTATAAATAAAGAAAAATATAGTTTAAAATAAAGGTAAATTTCTCATGCAATTGATTAACTTATTTATGTGGTATATTTATATATAAAAGAATAATAAAATCTTTTTGTCTTGAATAATCTAAGAGTCATTAATTGTCTAAATTTCAAAACAATGAATGGCACTTTTTTTATAAGCAAATATATTTTATATAGATATGGTTTTAAACACTTTGGTGTTTCTCCAATCAGAACAGGAAGTAAATTTTTAATACAATCTCAAATAATTAGCTGATTCATTTTGTGAAGTTGTTTAAAGTTATTAATTATAATTAATTTAATATATACAAATCTCATGTCACGGTGTTTGTGGTTGTACTCCTCTGAAACTACCAATTTTTATGAAATTTTTTATGTATATTTGGTAGGTATGAAATTCGGTCCTAAAGTACATTTTATATCATTAGGTGATTCAGGCGATCCTTTAAAAAAGTTTTTGTTCATATAAATTAAAATGTGTTTTAATTATTTTTATTTGCATAACAAATACCTATAACCCCAAATTATCACCCTCCTATTCCCAATCTCGTATTCTTCAATCTCAATTTTAGTACTTTTGCATGAAATATATTACAAAAATCTGGTGTGGGCACACACAACTTTCCACTTACTTCAGCTGTTAAAATCAATTTAAGAACTATTAAAAAACTTTACAGTTTAAAATTGTATTAAATAAAAAGTTTAGTTTGAAACATACAATTTAGATAAATAATATAACTATATAAAATTGTCATGTACAATAATCAGTAATAAGTTTAAGCCCTATTCGTCACTTTAAATTACTTTTTACAAATTTGTATGTAAGATAATATTTTTCAAAAACCTTTAGGTTTCATCTATATCACTCTTCTTATGCTAAAAAAAAAAGAAATTAATTTGAAAAAAATATGTTTTGCCCTTTTCTTCTCTAGTTGGTTATCAAATTCTTTCAACTTTATTATTTTAATCTCCCAACCACTACGATTCATTCATTTTCATTTTTTTTTTTTACCACCAAAATATTCACCAAAAATAAATTATAATTATATAATATTAAGAAAGTGATTATCTAAGAAAGGGACTGAACCCTTACATAAAGAAATGTATAATATTATACTTTTCATATGGGTCAATGAGAAAATGCCTAAGCGATGGAGAAAAGGAATTATATGCCCTATACATAAAAAGGGAGACTTACTTGAGTGTGCAAATTATCGAGGTATTACCTTACTCCAGTGTGTATATAAAGTACTGTCTAATATTCTTCACAAGAGGCTCATACCATTTGCCGAAAGAGAGGTAGGAGACTACCAGGCAGGTTTTCGCAGCGGGAGGTCAACGGTAAACCAGATCTTCAGCCTTAGGACCATCCTCGAGAAAGCAATAGAATATGAAATGCCCACGCATCACCTCTTCATAGATTTCAGAATGGCATATGATAGTATCAAACGAGACAAACTCTATGAGACTATGAGGGAGTTAGGAGTACCTTCTAAATTGATACGCCTGGTTGCAATGACTATGGATAAAACCAATTGTGTAGTCCGAATGCAGGGGGAACTCTCCCCAGAATTCAAGACTTTAAGAGGCCTAAGACAGGGGGATGCCCTAGCATGCATATTGTTCAATTTGGTTCTAGAAAGGATTTTTCAGCAGTCTAAAATCCAAACGAAGGATACAATTTACAATAGACTTGTACAACTGTTAGGATATGCAGATGATTTGGATATTGTCGGGCGTTCATTTTCAGCATTGCAGGAGGCATTTTTATCATTGATGGAGGCGGCAGATGAAATGGGACTGTGCATCAACGAAGAGAAAACTAAATATATGAGGACTGGTGAGTTCACAAACAATGGAATCCAGGAGTTTGTGGAAATGGGTTCTTATAAATAAGTTTCACTTATTTAGGAAGTATCGTTTGCGCTTCCAATGATGTGTCCCTAGAAATAAAGAAAAGAATATTCAATGCCAATAGATGCTATTTTGGGTTGCGGAGACATCTGGAAAGCTCATTTTTATCTAGGCAAACTAAAATAATGTTGTATAAGACCCTCATTAGGCCAGTATTGACGTATGCCTCTGAAACATGGACCGTATCAAAGACCAAAGAAAAAGACATAGCAGTCTTTGAAAGAATGGAGAAGAAAGGCCAATGGAGAAGGCGTACTAACAAAGAAGTGTACGAAATGTTTGGGGAGCCTGATATAGTTTCCTGGATGAGGATAAACAGACTCAGATGGGCCGGGCATGTGGCGAGAATGAGTAGCAATGATCCTATTAAGAGATTGCTCGAGGGAAAGTTGGACCGTAGCAGAGGAAGAGGACGACCGAGACTGCGATGGTCGGATGCTGTGGCTCAAGATGCGAGGAATATCTTGAACGACTGGAGGGCAAAATGCATTAGATTAGAGCCACCTGGCGAAGGCTCCTTGAGGAGGCTAAGACCCACATAGGGTTGTAATGCCATTAAATAAATAAATATTATAAATACAACGTTTCCCAGATAAGCTCGTAACATATGAAGATGCAGTTAAGTGAATTAAAATTCAACTTAAAGTAATTGCATTATTTTAATTTTTGTTTTGTTTTCATTTATATATATATATATTATTTATATTTATAAATTTATTTATTAATGTTTATAAATTTATATTGATATATTGTTTATGTATATTTTTCCTCTTATACTCAAACTTCACTAACAGAAAAATAAATCATTAGTAAAATGTACATACACGTGCTAAATAATACCCTCAGCATTTGTATTTGTTTGTTGCTTTTAGCATTATGATTCTTAACTTGACTATAGTATTAATTTCACATTGAAAAGAAAATATAGTAGTATGGCTACCTTTAATGGAAATGGTTGGAAATTTTTGAAATAATTGGAAAGTTTTGACAGAATAACAAATAAATTTATAGAAATAATTTTTAAAATAACTAAAACAATGAAATATAAAAATAAGACAAATGAAATAATTTAGGTAATCAGACATTTTATAAAAAGTAATAAAATGATTTCACATAAATTGCAGTCACATGATAGAACAATAAAACAGAAATTTTTTATTAGAAACAAGAAGTGTATTAACTATGTAAATTATTCCTTTTCCTAAATGTTTATTGCATTGTCCTAATTTTTCTTTACACAGATATTCCTACAATCTCCCTTCTTTAAGTGTATTTTCAGTAGAAGGAGGTGCAAATCTTAAACCCTCCTTACAATAACTACAACTGGTTTTCAATTAATAATTGTTTTAATTTATTCTTATTGCAAAAATAGAAAAAAAATGTTTCTTCATAATAAATAAATCAATAATTTTTTTAATAACAATTTTATTGAATTTATAATTAATATTAAGAAATAAAATTTGGAAAATAAACCAAAAAGATCCATGAGAGATTTCAAAAATACTTTAGAGAACTATTCTGAGATTGATTTGATAAACAGGTACCAATTTTTAAAACACAATTTTTCTTAAATGAATTGATTTGTCAATGGAAATAGATGCCAATCAAGTCATACGAGTGATAAAGAGATTCATTAAAGTTTGTTAAACTTCCAGAAAATAAAATTAGATTTTGACACCTATAGGGCTGACTATTAAGTAGGATGATTCCTGAATGTTGTAAATATTACTAATAAATTTTAAATTATACTATGGCAGCACCTAAATATTGGTGTGGATGCAGATGAATGAACTTCATGTTCCCTATAAATTCATTATTATTTTTAGCTTTGCATAGTAAGAAAAGAACTATTTTTATTTTATTTTTTAGAGGTGCTATTATGTTTTCTATACAGAATAAGGAGGTGTTTGAGCTGTTTTTACTTTCACTAACCTATATGTGTAAAGTATTGCAATCGAGAACATTTTTGAATTCCGGTTTCAACAGAAATACACATTTTAGGATTCCCTGAGTCCAAATAACAAATAATCAAGTCGTGTGAAAAGGCCTGTTTGTAGTAAGTCTACGAAACTGAAATTTCATATTTTGGACAAATGCCTGAGATGTCACAGCAACTTTTTTTTATCAAAATCAGCTAGACAGAAGAGCCACTTTATCCCATGCATTTTGTACATTTTTAAGATTCAATAAAAAAAACGGCTCAAACGATTCTGATTAATCTCACTATACCGATAAAGGGTATAAACTTAATACTGATTATTATACGTAACAATTTAATATAGTTATATTATTTAATCTAAATCATATATTCCAAACAAAAATGAATGCACTTTTTATTTAAATTAACTTTCAACTTTAAGTTTATTTAATAGTTTTTAAATTGATTTTAACAGCTGAGGTAAGTGAAAGTTGTGTGTTGTCCGCACCAGATTTTTTAAAAGACATATTTGCATGTGTGAGTGTAAAAATTATATTTATATGACTATATCAACAACCAATTATATTTTAGTTCCAAATTAGCATTGATATTTAATTGTTTTAACCACAAACTATTTTTTCACATTTCCCATTTTTAGTTTTTATTATTCTTTATTGTAAAGGTACAAGAAAATTTTTTTTTCATATTTTAAGAAGAGGTTTATTTGATCTTCTTTTGGGTTTTTTTATAGAAAAAAAAATTGGTAGCTTTAAAATATTACTATCTATATTTACAGATATATTTATTGTTGTTTTGAAGCCAAATCTTTCTCACAGAATATGAGCAATATCAGAATAAGAGGTGTGTTGAGGCCCATAAACATATGCACATTCAGCATTTTAGTAAAAAAATAAAAAAATGCTAAAACTGATTTGAAAAATAGACAATAACATATACTTATAGGGTAAAGGGAACTACTACTAGTAGTGATCTGATGTATAAATACAAGGCATCTTAAAAAAAGTAATTAAATACAGACAACAGATACAACTAAACTTCATTCTCATTCATCTACAGTGGCTTTATCTTAAACTTCAAGCTATTAGAACATTAATAGAACTACCAACTGTCATATAATCCCAATATACAATTGGATAAAAAAAAAAAAATCACTAATCAGTTCTGCACACAATATAATAAAAGAACCCATTTTATTAATTTAAAAAATAAAATAAAAATAATTCAATTTTATTTTAGGGACTAATGTATTTCATTAAAAATACAGTGTTAATTATTATGCAAAGTTAATAACCAATAATAGAATATAAAGATGTGGTTCAATAATAAAATCATCCTTAGAATATTGCATTAATTTGTGCAATGTGGAGGTTACTTTAATTGGTCTATAATGGTTATTGTAAAATACAATAAATTATAAAAACCTTCCCTAAACCAATACAGAGTCTTTTCCTCGTACAACACAAACATATAGTAAAAGTAAAAAGGAAGACTAACCTTTTTGAGGTATTTGCTCACATCTTGTAAAAGCGTCTCCCGTGTATCCTGGGGGGCAGCTGCATATTGGAATATGATTCGAGACTGAGCAAACAGCTGACAAACCACAAGTGCCTGGACAGGGGTCAAGACACTTATTCTTTAAACAGGCTTTATTTGTTGGGCAGTCTGAACTGACAACACACTCAGGCCTGCAACCTTCGTACGGATTCCCTTGGTACTCGGGTAAGCATTCACAGACTGCATAGGATCTATTTTCTATGCGACACTGTGCATTTGAGCCACAAGGAGATGGATCGCATGGATTAAGTGGTGTTGGAGGCTTAGTCGGTTCAGCTATCACAAAAATAAAATAATATATTAATTAAAAGTAACAATGTTATGTCATGCAAACATGCAACAAAATGCATTGAAAATGAAAAAAAAAAATATGATCATGCACATCATGCCAAAAACAAATTCTTCATGCAACATATACATCTAGCATTATTATTAAAAAATGCACATTCTTAGTTAAGTGTATATTTATTTTATGAAAAGGTAGAAGATAAATAAATAGATGAACAACACTGACAACTTATAAAATAAATAAAAAATAAAAATTTCTTACTAGGTCTAGAATAACAATTTGTAAAAGGATCTCCAATGAAGCCTGAAGGACAGAAACAATTAGGAGTATGAGAAACTACCCGACATTCAGCATTTGAGCCACAAGATCCAGGACAAGGGTCAACGCATCGTTGATTGATGCATGCTTTGTCGTTAGAACATTCACTGTTAGAAATACATTCAGGTCTGCAATTTGGAGGGCTTCCTACATAATCTGGTAAACAACTACAAGATGGATTGCCATTCTGTTGCAGACATGCTGAATATGGACCACATGGTGAAGGAAAGCATGGATTCTCATTCACAATAGGTTTAGGTAGGCTTTCAGCTGAAAATATAAATAGTGACATTAACTCTACCCCACTTTTTATGAATTTAAATTAATCAATATCAAATAAAACTTACGAATAGGATAACATCTAGTAAAAGGATCTCCTGTGTAACGGATGGGACATTTACAAATTGGATTATGATTTATAACAACACATTCAGAATTAAGACCACAACTTCCTGGACAAGGATCCATACAGTGCAAATTGGTACAGGCCTTATCTAATGAACAGTCTGAATTCACTACACATTCAGGTCTGCAGGATGGCGGTGAACCTAAATATCCTGACAAACATGCACAAACTGCTTGATTATTAACTTCTCGACAAATACTATTTGGACCACACGGAGATGGTGTGCAAGGTTGCTTAATTGTGTCTTCTGAAAAACAAAAAATAGTTAAATAATTTGAAGAAAACTAAATTAAATGAAGAAAAAAACAGGGAAATACTTTCTACCTTCAACTGGTAAGCACTGAATAAAAGGATTTCCTTTCATTTTTTCAGGACATTTACATATTGGAATATGGTTTATTACTTCACATAAAGCATTAGTTCCACATGTTCCAGGGCATGGGTCAGTACATTTATTTCTAATACAAGCTCTGTTTCTTGGGCACTCATTATTCAAAACACATTCTGGTCTACATCCAGTGTAAGGATCTCCTTGGTATTCTGGGAGACAAGTACAAACTCCCTCAGCACATTGAGTATTAGCTCCACATGGTGAAGGATTGCAAGGATCAGTAGCAACTGGTTCTGGTTCTAAACGTTAAAAAGTGAAACCAATTTAGAATGAAATAGATCATAAGAGGGTATAAGTTAAAGATTTAAATAATATTGCTTTCTTACTTGGTGGTGGTTTGGGGACACAATTAGTAAATGGATCACCAGTATATCCCTCAGGGCATGTACAAACAGGAATGTGACTGAAAACATTGCAAACTGCTCCTATTCCACATGATCCTGGACATGGATCTCGACACTTTTCTCTGATGCATGCTAAATTGCTGGCACATTCGGAATTAATACTACATTCAGGTCTGCAATTAGGAGGAGCTCCTGTATAATCTGGTAAACATGAACATGAAGCAGTTCCACCACTATCTCTACACTGAGCATGGGGACCACAAGGTGATGGTACACAGGGATTTACTGGTTTCGGAACCAATATTGGTTCAGGTTGAGCTACAACATAAATGAAAAGGATTCATTATAATTCTTTTTTTCCTAGGTTAATTAAAAATTTGTTTGTTACTGAAATTGTTCTTACATGGTATAGGATAACATCTAGAAAATGGATCCCCTGTGTGACCGGCGTGACAAGAGCATATAGGACTGTGATTAATAACCTGACAACGAGCATTTTGTCCACATGTTCCAGGGCAAGGATCATTACATTTTTGGTTAATACAAGCTTTGTCTGATGGACATTCTGAACTAACAACACATTCGGGACGGCAGCCTGGAGGTGATCCAACATATAGTGGCAAGCAAGAACATATTGCTTGGTCATTATTCACTTTGCATTGACTGTTAGGTCCACACGGTGATGGGTTGCAAGGATCTGCAGGTGGTGCATCAGCTAAAAATTTCAAGTTGATTCTTAATTTTACGATTGGTTCAAACTATAAGTCCAATAAATCTTACAATACAAAACTTTATTCAAGTGTTTTTAATTTGAAAATTTATTATGACTTCTTACGTTTTTGAGGAATCAGATTACAATATTTAAAGGGATCTCCAGTATATCCACTGTAGCACGTGCATGATGGAAGATGATTAACAACTTGGCATTCTGCATTCTGTCCACATGTACCAGGACAAGGATCTTGGCACTTATTTCTAATACAGGCCTTATTTGAAGGACAATCACTATTTATAATACATTCTGGTCTGCAACCTTCATAAGGATTTCCTACATATTCAGGCAAACAGGTACATGATCCAGCACCATTTTGTTCTCTACAAATTGCATTAGCTCCGCAAGGAGAAGGTTGACATGGAGTAATGACTTCCTGAATTGCTTCAGCTATAAATTAATAAAAATTGCTTAGTAACTTTCTTTTTGATTGATTGTGTATATATAATAAATATATATGCAATTTTTATTATTATTATATATATATATATATATATATATTATTTTTATTACACAAATGAAATTCACATTTTAATGTATTAATAGAGGTTAGAAATCAGTAATACTGGGCTTACATTGAACTGGTGTGCATTGTATGAAAGGATCACCAGTAAATCCTGTAGAACAAATACATTGTGGAATGTGGCTTACAACTCTACACTCAGCATTCGCACCACAAGTATTTGGACATGGGTCTTTACATTTCTGATTGATACACGCTAAATGGCTAGAGCATTCCCCATTGCTTATGCATTCAGGTCGACAGTTAGGTGGTATACCCAGAAAATCAGGCAAACATGAGCATGATGGACTTGCTCCAGATACTTTACATTGAGAATTAGGACCACAAGGTGAAGGTATGCATGGATTTTCTGCTGGTTTTGGAGGTATCACCTCAACTGCAATAGAATCAGATCATGGCTCAACATTAAAATAATTGCAAAAATTACTACCTTTACAATTTAAAATGATTGGAATCTTACTTATTGGCTGACATCGTACAAATGGATCTCCACTATATCTTGCAGGACAACTACATATTGGATTGTGATTAATGACTTCGCATCTAGCTCCTACTCCACATGTTCCAGGACAAGGATCTTTACACTTTTGGTTGTTACATGCTTCATTTCTACCACAGTCAGAATTTACAACACATTCTGGCCTGCAACTGGGAGGTGTACCATGGTAACCAACTAAACATGAGCATACTGATTGATCATTTACTGCTCGACACTGACTGTATGGACCACAAGGTGAAGGGCGGCAAGGAGTACTTTCAATGGAAACTGGAATAATGCATTTATAATAAGGTTTGGGTAAAAAATTTGTATTATGATAAATATTAATAAAATGTTATAATAAGAAACTTCAATTAAATAAGATAATAAAATACATTCACAAAACTAACCTACAATCGGCTGGCAAGAAATAAATGGATTGCCTGTTTTTCCTTCTTGACATCTACAAATGGGTATATGATTTACAACTTCGCAAATAGCATCTTGCCCACAGGTTCCCGGACAGGGATCTCTGCATTTATTATTAATACATGCCAATGTTTTGGAGCATTCAGAACTCAACACACACTCAGGTCTACATCCAGTATATGGATCTCCTTGATATTCTGGTAAACAAGTACACAAACCATTATCACATCTTGCATTAGAACCACATGGTGATGGATTGCATGGATCTTCATTAACCGGTTCTGGTGCTATAATAGAAACAACTTTTAGATATACTTGTTTTTGAATTTATAGAATGGTATGTAGCAGTTTATAAGTATTCTTACGTGGTGGTGGTTTAGGGTAACAATTTGTAAACGGATCTCCTATGTATCCTTCTTGACAAATGCATATTGGTATGTGATTCCTGACACTACAAGTAGCACCTAAACCACAAGAACCTGGGCATGGATCACGACATTTCTCTCTAAGACAAGCAAAAACACTAGGACATTCGCTGTTTATTGTGCATTCAGGTCGGCAATTTGGTGGAGAACCTGTGTAATCTGGTAAGCAAGAACAAGAAGGAGAATCTCCAACACTTTGACACTGAGAATAAGGGCCACATGGTGATGGAACACATGGATTAATAGGTTCTTTTGGTGGTACAGGAAGTGCTAAAAAAGTATGATGAATTAGTCAGCAATGTGAATTAAAGATTGAAAAAATCTATCCCCCCCCCCAAAAAAAAAATAACTTACATGGAATTTGATGACAAGATGAAAATGGATCTCCAGTGAACCCAGATAAACATGAGCAAATAGGACTATGATTAATTACTTGACATTGTGAATTTCGTCCACATGTGCCTGGACATGGATCAATACACTTCTGATTTAAACATGCTCTATTAGAAGGACACTCTGAGCTCACCACACATTCAGGCCTACACCCTGGTGGTGTACCAATGTATTCTGGTAGACAAGAACATATGGCTTGCTTATTGTTTACTTTGCATTGACTGTTTGCACCACATGGAGATGGATTGCAAGGATCTACAGGAGGCTCTTCAACACCTTGTTTGATAAAAAATACAAAATTTCAAATTATAATCAAAATTTGTTTTATATTAATATTTAAAAGTATGATGAATATTATTTAATTACTTTGTACAATCACACTGCAGTACTTGAAAGGGTCGCCTGTATAACCAGGATTACAAGAACAAAGAGGTAGATGGCTCGCAACTTGGCACACAGCATTCTGCCCACAAGTACCAGGGCAAGGATCCTGACACTTATTTCTGATGCAGGCTCTATTTGAAGGACAATCAGTGTTAACCACACATTCTGGCCGGCATCCCTCATAAGGATTACCTATGTATTCTGGCAAGCAAGTACAGGAGCCAGCACCATTCTGTTCTCTGCAGATTGCATTTGCTCCACATGGAGATGGTTGGCATGGTCTAACTATATCTACAATTGTTTCTGCAATTAAAAACAAAATTGTTAAACAAACAGTCCCAACTATAATGTCTTAAGCTGTTTTTCAGAATAACTTACGTTGAATAATTGTGCACTGAACAAACGGATCTCCAGTGAAACCATTAGTACAAAAACATTGTGGGGTGTGGCTGATAACTCGACAATCAGCATTTGTACCACATGTATTAGGACAAGGATCTTTGCATTTCTGATTAATACATGCCAGATTGCTATCACATTCTCCGTTACTGACACATTCAGGTCTGCAATTGGGTGGTAATCCTTTGAATTCTGGTAAACATGAACAAGATGGATTGTTGCCTGATACTTTACACTGTGAGTGAGGACCACAGGGTGATGGGATGCAAGGATTTTCAGGCACTTGAGGTACCGGCGATGTTTCAACTGTTTAAAGCAGAAAATAAGTTTTTGTTTGAATTTACGCATGTATAATGCACAAATTGAGTAGAGAAACTAACACAAAAAAACAAAACTTACGTATTGGTTGACATTGGATAAATGGATCTCCAGTGAAATGAGGAGGACAACTGCAAATAGGATTATGATTAACAACTTCACACCTTGCCCCTATTCCGCATGTTCCAGTACATGGATTTCTACATTTCTGATTACTACATGCTTCATTCTTTCCACAATCTGAGTTGACAATACATTCAGGTCTACAAGCTGGTGGCATGCCTTTGTATCCTGCCAAACATGAGCAGACAGACTGGCTGTTTACTGAACGACATTGACTGTACGGTCCACAAGGAGATGGCTGACAGGGTGTAGATTGAGCTGGAGCTGAAATTGATTCCAGGGTTGTTGAATGTATACAATAGATAAAGTGTTTTTGAATCATATGAATTTGAAAATTAAAGAAAACTAACCAGAGAATGGTTTACACTGAATGAATGGGTTACCAGACATTCCTGGAGAACAAGAGCACACTGGAATATGGTTAAGAACATCACAGCGAGCATCTTGTCCACATGTACCAGGGCAAGGGTCAGTACATTTATTTCTAATACAAGCTTTGTTTCTTGGGCACTCATTATTCAAAACACATTCTGGTCTACATCCAGTGTAAGGATCTCCTTGGTATTCTGGGAGACAAGTACAAACTCCCTCAGCACATTGAGTATTAGCTCCACATGGTGAAGGATTGCAAGGATCAGTAGCAACTGGTTCTGGTTCTAAACGTTAAAAAGTGAAACCAATTTAGAATGAAATAGATCTTAAGAAAGTATAAGTTAAAGATTTAAAGAATATTGCTTTCTTACTTGGTGGTGGTTTGGGGACACAATTGGTAAATGGATCACCAGTATATCCCTCAGGGCATGTACAAACAGGAGTGTGGCTGAAAACATTGCAAACTGCTCCTATTCCACATGATCCTGGACATGGATCCCGACACTTTTCTCTGATACATGCTAAATTGCTGGCACATTCAGAATTAATACTACATTCAGGTCTGCAATTAGGAGGAGCTCCTGTATAATCTGGTAAACATGAACATGAAGCAGTTCCACCACTATCTCTACACTGAGCATTAGGACCACAAGGTGATGGTACACAGGGATTTACTGGTTTCGGAACCAATATTGGTTCAGGTTGAGCTACAACATAAATGAAAAGGATTCATTATAATTCTTTTTTTCCTAGGTTAATTAAAAATTTGTTTGTTACTGAAATTGTTCTTACATGGTATAGGATAACACCTAGAAAATGGATCCCCTGTGTGACCGGCGTGACAAGAGCATATAGGACTGTGATTAATAACCTGACAACGAGCATTTTGTCCACATGTTCCAGGGCAAGGATCATTACATTTTTGGTTAATACAAGCTTTGTCTGATGGACATTCTGAACTAACAACACACTCGGGACGGCAGCCTGGAGGTGATCCAACATATAGTGGCAAGCAAGAACATATTGCTTGGTCATTATTCACTTTGCATTGACTGTTAGGTCCACACGGTGATGGGTTGCAAGGATCTGCAGGTGGTGCGTCAGCTAAAAATTTCAAGTTGATTCTTAATTTTACGATTGGTTCAAACTATAAGTCCAATAAATCTTACAATACAAAACTTTATTCAAGTGTTTTTAATTTGAAAATTTATTATGACTTCTTACGTTTTTGAGGAATCAGATTACAATATTTAAAGGGATCTCCAGTATATCCACTGTAGCACGTGCATGATGGAAGATGATTAACAACTTGGCATTCTGCATTCTGTCCACATGTACCAGGACAAGGATCTTGGCACTTATTTCTAATACAGGCCTTATTTGAAGGACAATCACTATTTATAATACATTCTGGTCTGCAACCTTCATAAGGATTTCCTACATATTCAGGCAAACAGGTACATGATCCAGCACCATTTTGTTCCCTGCATACTGCATTAGATCCACAAGGAGAAGGTTGACATGGAGTCAATTTTTCTTCTACTGGTAATGCTAAAAATTATGATGGGTGTAATTCAATGCGTTAACAGTAATTTAAATAAGGTGTCACTTAAATATTTATTTTAAACTTACATTGAATTGGACTGCATTGTGTAAAAGGATCACCAGTAAATCCTGTGGAACAAATGCATTGTGGTGTATGGCTCACAACTCTGCATTCAGCATTAGCACCACAAGTATTAGGGCATGGATCTTTACATTTTTGATTGATACACGCTAGATGGCTGAGCATTCTCCATTACTGATACATTCAGGTCGACAGTTAGGTGGTATACCCAGAAAATCAGGTAAGCAAGAGCATGATGGATTTTCCCCTGACACTTTACATTGTGAATTGGGCCCACATGGTGATGGAACACATGGATTTTGTGATAACTGTGGTGGCGGAATTTTAGCTATAACATAATTTAAAACATGATTTTAATATTAATGAAATTAAACTATAAGAGGTACTACAGAGGACTTGAATAATGAAATTCATACGTATTGGTTGACAACGAATAAATGGATCTCCGGTAAATTGTGCTGGGCAACTACAGATTGGATTGTGATTAACTACTTCACATCTGGCTCCAACTCCACAAGTTCCAGCACATGGATTTTACATTTTTGATTATTGCATGCCTCATTTCGTCCACAATCTGAATTCACAACACACTCAGGTCTGCAAGATGGAGGCGTGCCTTGGTAACCTTCCAAGCAAGAGCAAACAGATTGTCCATTGACTGCACGACACTGGCTGTAAGGGCCACAAGGAGAAGGTTGACAGGGTGATGATTCGACTGGAACTAAAATGGATATGTATGGTGTTTTAGGCAACATTCATAGTGTATTAAACTGTATAATTAAAAAAATACACTAACCAACTACAGGTTTACAATGTATAAAAGGATTTCCAGACATTCCTGAAGGACAAGAACATATTGGAATATGATTCAGGACATCACACCGAGCATCTTGTCCACAAGTTCCACGGCAGGGATCAGTACATTTATTTCTAATACAAGCTTTATCACGTGGACATTCATTATTTAAAACACATTCTGGTCTACATCCAGTATAGGGGTCTCCTTGATATTCTGGTAAACAAGTGCAAACTCCCTCTGCACATTGAGTGTTAGGTCCGCATGGAGAAGGATTGCATGGATCAGTTGCTACTGGTTCTGGTGCTGTAAATTTAATTTACGTTATATTTCATGATTTGTTTCAATAATTATTATGCAATTAAAGTTTAAAATCTTACGTGGAACAGGTTTTAGAACACAATTAGTGAATGGGTCGCCAGTATAGCCAGGAGGACATGAGCAAATTGGTGTATGGTTTATAACACTGCATTGAGCTCCTGCACCGCATGATCCAGGACAAGGATCTCGACATTTTTCTCTTATACAAGCTAGGTTACTTGAGCATTCTGCATTTATGGAACATTCAGGCCTACAATTCGGGGGAGATCCTGTATATTCTGGTAGACAAGAACATGAGGGTGTCATACCAATATTTCTGCATTGTGAATTTGGACCACAAGGCGAAGGTAAACATGGATTAAAGTACTGAGGAGCAGAAGGTGGTTGAGAAGGTTCTATTTGCATAAAAAAAAAAAAAAAAATTAAATAATGTACTCGGTATCTAAGAAAATTGAGTTACTTCTAGTACTCAAAAGTAATTAGGCTTACTTGGCATCGGATAGCATCTAGTAAATGGATCTCCTGTGTAGCTAGATTTACAAGAGCAGATGGGACTATGATTGATGACTTGACATAGTGCGTTTTGACCACACGTCCCTATACAAGGGTCTACACATTTTTGATTCATGCATGCTTTGTTTGATGGACATTCTGCACTGACAACACATTCTGGCCTACAACCTGGAGGCGATCCAATATACTGTGGCAGACATGAACAAATGGCCTGTTCATTATTAACTTTACATTGACTGTTGGGGCCACAAGGACTTGGATTACATGGATTAACTGGTATCGGAGCACCTAAAGAATTCAAAAGAATAATTTATAGCCATAGTTTACGTTTAAGTAATAATAATAAAATAATGTAAACTGAGAAGAAAAATAAAACTGAATAATAATAAGCGATAATTAATTAATTAGTAATATTGATTTGTAGTTTAAAAATTGATTAACATTTAACTGTTGGGTGACCTTATCATATTTATTTAGGAAGAGGGTCTTACTTGTAGGTATTAAATTGCAGAATCTAAATGGATCTCCTGTGTATCCAGCATTACATGTACATATGGGTACATGGTTAACAACGTGGCATTCAGCATTTTGGCCACAGGTCCCAGGGCATGGATCTTGACATTTGTTTTTTACACAAGCTCTGTTAGAAGGACAATCAGAATTCAAAACACATTCAGGTCTGCACCCCTCATAAGGATTACCAATGTATTCTGGGAGACAAGAACAAGAACCGGCACCATTCAGTTCCCTGCACAAGGCATTAGCCCCACACGGTGATGGCTGACATGGTGTAATTATTTCTGATATAGGATCAGCTAAAAAAAAAAAAAAAGAACGTTTTTTATCTACTAGGGTAGAATAATGAATTACAAGTTTTTGTCAAATAACTTACGTTGTATGATTGTGCATTGTATGAATGGATCCCCTGTAAAACCAGGTTTACAGACACACTGAGGAGTGTGACTGATCACTTGACAATCAGTATTAGTACCACATGTATTGGGACAAGGATCTTTGCATTTCTGATTAATACAAGCAAGATGACTAGAACATTCTCCATTACTGATGCATTCTGGCCTGCAATTAGGGGGCACTCCTAAGAAATCTGGTAAGCAAGAACATGATGGACTATCCCCAGAAACTTTACACTGTGAATTAGGTCCACATGGGGAGGGTATGCATGGATTTTGTGGTGGCTGTGGAGGGGGAACTTCAGCTGAAATATAAGAAATTATGAATTAATGATAAATACTTGAACTTGAAAACGAAAATGGATATTTTTGATACTTGGAAAAATGATAACTTACGAATTGCCCGACAACGGAAAAATGGATCTCCAGTAAATCTGGGGGGACAACTACATATAGGATTGTGATTAACAACTTGGCACCTGGCTCCAATACCACAAGTTCCTGTGCAAGGATTTCTACATTTCTGATTATTGCAAGCTTCATTTCTTCCACAGTCAGAGTTTACAACACATTCAGGTCTACAAGAAGGTGGCATTCCTTTATATCCTTCTAAACAAGAACAGACAGATTGGCCATTTACAGCTCGGCACTGACTATAAGGTCCACAGGGAGAAGGCTGACATGGAGTTGATTCAACTGGTGCTAAAATTTAGTTAAGTTAGGAATTATCTTTAGTAAATATTTATTTTTTTTGTCAGTAATGAATTAGTTAATTACTAACCTTTAACAGGTTTACATTGGATGAATGGGTTGCCAGACATCCCAGGAAGACATGAACATATTGGAATATGATTCAGGACATCACATTTAGCATCTTGTCCACATGTTCCTGGGCACGGGTCAGTACATTTATTTCTGATGCAAGCTTTATCTCGCGGACATTCATTATTTAAAACACATTCTGGCCTACATCCAGAATAGGGATCTCCCTGGTATTCTGGGAGACAAGTACAAACTCCCTCTGCACATTGAGTATTAGGCCCGCATGGGGAAGGATTGCATGGATCAGTTGCAACTGGTTCTGGTGCTGTAAATTTAATTTTGTTCATGTACATTATTAATTTTTTTTATTTTTTTTTATAGATAATAATAAGATGGGCATTAATCAATCATCAACCATAAATGAAAAAGGAATCATTGCTAGTCTCTTATTAATTTCATTATGTGATTTTTACTAATAATATTTTTGAAGATTTTTTAAAAAACTTTTTATATCTGTAATTGCATTTTTCACGCTTCATAATCTCTTACAATTAAAATTAACATTTATATTATAAGCATTTTATGAGAAAATAAGTCCAGGTGGCTGTCTGAGAAATAAAAACAATGAAATAGTCTAAACCATTTCATTGCTTTTCTTTTCCTGTCTGCCTCTGAACTAATTTCCTCCAGTATCTCTCAACGGTCAACTATTGATGTTCATTACAAACATTTTAGTGAGATTTTTAGAAATACACGATTCCACTATAAAAAAAAAAAAAAATTAAGGTTATCCTTAACTTGCTAATTTTACAAATGAACTCAGATTTTGAAAATCACAACTTCCTTATTCACTATAGGAACATAATATTTGTTGTGTTCTGTAGATATTAAATATTGGAGTCTGAATGGGTTCTGATGCTCAAGAGGACAACAGATAAATATAACGATACATATTATTTTAATAAAATTCCATAATTTTCGTTTCTTTAAGTGAGAGCAGGATGAAAATAATAAGAAAATAATCAATGACAAGTATCCTCAGATAAAGATTAGGCTAAAAAATGCAATAATGTTCATTCAATCTACACTTTACCTTACACTTGAATAAATGCCAATTTTAATTTAAAGTAATAAATTATTAAAATCTTACATGGTGCTGGCTTTGGTGCACAACTGGTGAATGGGTCCCCAGTGTAGCCATTGGAACAAGTACAAATTGGTGTGTGGTTAATAACGCTACATTCAGCTCCTGCACCACAAGAACCAGGGCAAGGATCTCGACACTTTTCCCTTATACAAGATAAAATACTTGGACACTCTGCGTTTATAGTACATTCTGGCCTACAGTTGGGAGGGGAACCTGTATATTCAGGTAGACATGAGCAAGACGGTGTCCCACCAATATCTCTGCACTGTGAATAAGGACCACATGGTGAAGGAAAACATGGGTTGGTTATGACTTCAACAGGTTTTGTTGGCGGCGTAGCTGAATAAAAAAAAAAGTACATAATGTGAATTAAAGCAACCAAATACTAAAAAAATGGGTTTATAGAAAACATAATATATTCTTACGTGGAATACGGTAGCATCTTAAAAATGGGTCGCCTGTATAACCGGACTGACATGAACATATTGGGCTATGGTTTATTACTTGGCACTGAGCATTCTGACCACAAGTTCCTGGGCAGGGATCAATGCACTTTTGATTTATACAGGCTTTATTAGATGTACATTCAGAGCTGACAACACATTCTGGTCTACATCCCGGTGGAGTGCCAACATAACTTGCCAAACAGGAACAAATCGCCTGACCATTGTTGACTTTACATTGACTGTTAGGCCCACAGGGTGAGGGATTGCAGGGATCAACAGGAACTTTCTCAGAAGCTGTTCAAATATATCAATGTCTTTAGTAAAAAATAAGTCTTTTGAAAAAAGAAAATAAATATCAACTAAGTAAAAAATTACTAGATATGTTAAGATAATGAAGGCAGTAATTAGAAGAACATTGGTCATATACATTTTTTTTCCATTGTGCATGTATATATTTCTGATGGGACCATTTCTATTTAGTAAATTAATTTCAATTATAATGCTAAAAATACAACAGCTGATCCACCATTCTGAGTTTAAACAAGATATGTTTGTATTAAAAAAATATAGTTAATTTTAGAATATAATTCAATTGGAAAAAGTGGTCATAGATTCTTAGAACAAGCATATCTACTTCAGCCACAATCTGTTATTATTTATATAGAATTTCAGGAATATTCAGTTTGTCATTATTTTATTTAAGAATTGTGATATTTAAGTCCCTCCAGTAATAATTCTATTAATAAGACAATCAGAATATATTCTTACGTGAATCAATAATTAAGTTGCAAAATCTGAATGGATCTCCAGTATAACCAAGGGTACAAGAACAGGATGGTAAATGGTTGACAACGTGGCACTCAGCATTCTGTCCACAAGTTCCAGGACAAGGATCCTCACACTTATTTCTAATGCAGGCTTTGTTGGAAGGGCAATCAGAGTTAAGGACGCACTCTGGTCTACATCCCTCATAAGGATTACCAATATATTCTGGAAGACATGAGCAAGAACCTGCACCATTATGTTCCCTGCAGATGGCATTGGCTCCACAAGGAGATGGTTGACAAGGCGATGCAATTTCCACCGGTTTCACTGTCATTTAAATAGAATAAAGAGTTTAGCTAAAATAACATAAATATGTCTAGAACTATAAAGTATATTTTAACTTACGTTCAAAAAATGTACACTGTAAAAATGGATCTCCGCTGTAGTTTGGAGGGCACAAGCACTGTGGAGTATGACTCACAACACGACAGATGGCATTGGTACCACAAGTATTCGGACAAGGGTCCTTACATTTTTTATTAATACATGCTAAATGACTAACACATTCTCCATTGCTGATGCATTCGGGCCGACAATTGGGCGGTACTCCTAGGAAGTCGGGCAAGCAGGAGCAAGACGGGCTGTCTCCTGACACCTTACACTGGGAGTTGGGACCGCATGGCGATGGTATGCAAGGGTTTACGGGTGCCTGTTGTATCGGTTGCTCGGCTGTAGACGAGAAGGAATAAGTTATAAGGATGTCAAGAAAAAAATTAAAACAAACTATTCAATACTTGATCTTGGATATGGCTAGGCTTACGTATGGGACTGCATCGGACGAAGGGATCTCCGGTATAACGGGCCGGACAACTGCAAATAGGATTGTGATTGACGACTTCGCATCTAGCACCAACGCCGCAGGTTCCCGGACAGGGATTCCTGCATTTCTGGTTACTACAGGCTTCGTTCCTTCCGCAGTCCGAGTTGACGACGCATTCCGGTCTACAGGATGGCGGCATTCCTTTGTATCCGGCCAAGCAAGAGCAGACAGACTGTCCGTTTACAGCTCGGCATTGACTGTACGGACCGCAAGGAGATGGCTGACAAGGAGTGGTGTCGACTGGAGCTGAAACGGATATACCAATGAAGAGCGTTTCGATCACAGAGGACAACATTACTGCTCAACAACAATATTAACTTTTAAATCAAAACTTGATAGAATACTGACCAGCAACAGTTCTACACTCAATGAACGGATTTCCTGACTTTCCAGGAGGGCAGGAGCACACTGGAATGTGGTTAATCACATCGCATTGCGCTTCCTGTCCACAAGTTCCGGGACAAGGGTCGGTACATTTGTTCCTGATGCATGCTCGGTTCCTTGGACAGTCGTTGTTAAGGACGCATTCGGGTCTGCATCCGGTGTAGGGGTCCCCTTGGTATTCGGCAAGGCAGGTGCATACGCCGTCGTGGCACTCGGCGTTCGGTCCGCACGGGGACGGATGGCAGGGATCACTCTCCTGAGGTTCGGCCGCTGAAATGGCAGAGAGATACAGTCAGACTCGATGATCACAATAAAGAAAGACAGAACCTTCGAAAAATACGAGAGAAGTGAAAGCCTTACGTGGCGGTGGTTTCGGGAAACAGTTCGTGAATGGGTCTCCAGTATAGCCTTCTGGACACGTGCAAATAGGCGTGTGATTAATGACGTTGCAATGAGCTCCGGTGCCGCAAGATCCTGGACATGGGTCCCTGCACTTCTCCCTCATACAAGCGAGATTACTGGGACATTCCGGGTTGATGGTACACTCCGGTCTGCAGTTGGGCGGTGATCCGGTATATTCGGGCAGACATGAGCAAGATGGAGTTCCGCCGCTGTCCCTGCACTGCGAGTAAGGTCCGCAAGGCGAGGGTACGCAGGGATTGAGAGGTACTGGAGATGGAGCAGGTGGCGGTGGAGCTGAATAAACATAATACCCACTTATAACAAACAAGTAAGAGAAGAAAACAAGATGAAAAAAAAAAACTCGGTGCACCGAGAGGATGTAAAGATCTTTCACAAAATACTGGAAATAAATTAACTTATTCAACCCTTACGTGGAATTCGGTAGCATCTGGAAAACGGGTCTCCAGTATAGCCGGAGCGACACGAGCAGATTGGACTGTGATTGATGACCTGGCACTGGGCGTTCTGGCCGCATGTTCCTGGGCAGGGATCGATACATTTCTGGTTCACACAGGCTTTGTCGGATGCGCATTCCGAGCTGACGACGCACTCTGGCCTACATCCCGGAGGAGAGCCGACGTAATTCACCAAGCAAGAGCAGATAGCCTGACCGTTGTTGACTTTGCACCGGCTGTTCGGTCCGCAGGGCGATGGGTTGCATGGGTCAGTTGGCGCATCCGGGACTGCAAGGGAAGAGGAAAGATTTTCAAATAGATAAACATGGCAGACTGGATAGGATATCGTCATAGAATAATCAAAAGAACCGTTTTGTGCTTACGTTTAGGCGGTACTAAGTTGCAGAATCGGAAAGGATCTCCCGTGTATCCGGGGTTGCATGTGCAGGACGGTAGGTGGTTCACGACCTGGCAATCGGCGTTCTGTCCGCAGGTTCCTGGGCAAGGATCCTGACACTTATTTCTAATGCAGGCTTTGTTCGAAGGGCAGTCGGTATTGAGGACGCACTCGGGTCTGCATCCCTCGTATGGATTACCGATGTATTCCGGAAGACAAGAGCAAGAACCCGCGCCGTTCTGTTCTCTGCAGACAGCGTTGGCGCCGCAAGGTGACGGCTGGCAGGGAGTCGGCTTCTCTTGGACTGCCTCAGCTGGAAGGATACAATCAAGATGTAAGATACACACACCGATACAGCTACCTCGTTCAATGTTTTTCCAAATTATATTCGAACAACTTACATTGGATAGGAGTACAATGGACGAAAGGGTCTCCAGTGAAACCTGTAGAGCACAAGCACTGCGGGGTGTGACTAACCACTCGGCAGATAGCGTTGGAGCCACACGTATTAGGGCATGGGTCGACGCATTTCTGACGTATGCAGGCGAGGTGACTGGAACATTCGCCGTTGCTGATGCATTCGGGCCGACAATTGGGCGGTACTCCTAGGAAGTCGGGCAAGCAGGAGCAAGACGGGCTGTCTCCTGACACCTTACACTGGGAGTTGGGACCGCATGGCGATGGTATGCAAGGGTTTACGGGTGCCTGTTGTATCGGTTGCTCGGCTGTAGACGAGAAGGAATAAGTTATAAGGATGTCAAGAAAAAAATTAAAACAAACTATTCAATACTTGATCTTGGATATGGCTAGGCTTACGTATGGGACTGCATCGGACGAAGGGATCTCCGGTATAACGGGCCGGACAACTGCAAATAGGATTGTGATTGACGACTTCGCATCTAGCACCAACGCCGCAGGTTCCCGGACAGGGATTCCTGCATTTCTGGTTACTACAGGCTTCGTTCCTTCCGCAGTCCGAGTTGACGACGCATTCCGGTCTACAGGATGGCGGCATTCCTTTGTATCCGGCCAAGCAAGAGCAGACAGACTGTCCGTTTACAGCTCGGCATTGACTGTACGGACCGCAAGGAGATGGCTGACAAGGAGTGGTGTCGACTGGAGCTGAAACGGATATACCAATGAAGAGCGTTTCGATCACAGAGGACAACATTACTGCTCAACAACAATATTAACTTTTAAATCAAAACTTGATAGAATACTGACCAGCAACAGTTCTACACTCAATGAACGGATTTCCTGACTTTCCAGGAGGGCAGGAGCACACTGGAATGTGGTTAATCACATCGCATTGCGCTTCCTGTCCACAAGTTCCGGGACAAGGGTCGGTACATTTGTTCCTGATGCATGCTCGGTTCCTTGGACAGTCGTTGTTAAGGACGCATTCGGGTCTGCATCCGGTGTAGGGGTCCCCTTGGTATTCGGCAAGGCAGGTGCATACGCCGTCGTGGCACTCGGCGTTCGGTCCGCACGGGGACGGATGGCAGGGATCACTCTCCTGAGGTTCGGCCGCTGAAATGGCAGAGAGATACAGTCAGACTCGATGATCACAATAAAGAAAGACAGAACCTTCGAAAAATACGAGAGAAGTGAAAGCCTTACGTGGCGGTGGTTTCGGGAAACAGTTCGTGAATGGGTCTCCAGTATAGCCTTCTGGACACGTGCAAATAGGCGTGTGATTAATGACGTTGCAATGAGCTCCGGTGCCGCAAGATCCTGGACATGGGTCCCTGCACTTCTCCCTCATACAAGCGAGATTACTGGGACATTCCGGGTTGATGGTACACTCCGGTCTGCAGTTGGGCGGTGATCCGGTATATTCGGGCAGACATGAGCAAGATGGAGTTCCGCCGCTGTCCCTGCACTGCGAGTAAGGTCCGCAAGGCGAGGGTACGCAGGGATTGAGAGGTACTGGAGATGGAGCAGGTGGCGGTGGAGCTGAATAAACATAATACCCACTTATAACAAACAAGTAAGAGAAGAAAACAAGATGAAAAAAAAAACTCGGTGCACCGAGAGGATGTAAAGATCTTTCACAAAATACTGGAAATAAATTAACTTATTCAACCCTTACGTGGAATTCGGTAGCATCTGGAAAACGGGTCTCCAGTATAGCCGGAGCGACACGAGCAGATTGGACTGTGATTGATGACCTGGCACTGGGCGTTCTGGCCGCATGTTCCTGGGCAGGGATCGATACATTTCTGGTTCACACAGGCTTTGTCGGATGCGCATTCCGAGCTGACGACGCACTCTGGCCTACATCCCGGAGGAGAGCCGACGTAATTCACCAAGCAAGAGCAGATAGCCTGACCGTTGTTGACTTTGCACCGGCTGTTCGGTCCGCAGGGCGATGGGTTGCATGGGTCAGTTGGCGCATCCGGGACTGCAAGGGAAGAGGAAAGATTTTCAAATAGATAAACATGGCAGACTGGATAGGATATCGTCATAGAATAATCAAAAGAACCGTTTTGTGCTTACGTTTAGGCGGTACTAAGTTGCAGAATCGGAAAGGATCTCCCGTGTATCCGGGGTTGCATGTGCAGGACGGTAGGTGGTTCACGACCTGGCAATCGGCGTTCTGTCCGCAGGTTCCTGGGCAAGGATCCTGACACTTATTTCTAATGCAGGCTTTGTTCGAAGGGCAGTCGGTATTGAGGACGCACTCGGGTCTGCATCCCTCGTATGGATTGCCGATGTATTCCGGAAGACAAGAGCAAGAACCCGCGCCGTTCTGTTCTCTGCAGACAGCGTTGGCGCCGCAAGGTGACGGCTGGCAGGGAGTCGGCTTCTCTTGGACTGCCTCAGCTGGAAGGATACAATCAAGATGTAAGATACACACACCGATACAGCTACCTCGTTCAATGTTTTTCCAAATTATATTCGAACAACTTACATTGGATAGGAGTACAATGGACGAAAGGGTCTCCAGTGAAACCTGTAGAGCACAAGCACTGCGGGGTGTGACTAACCACTCGGCAGATAGCGTTGGAGCCACACGTATTAGGGCATGGGTCGACGCATTTCTGACGTATGCAGGCGAGGTGACTGGAACATTCGCCGTTGCTGATGCATTCGGGCCGACAATTGGGCGGTACTCCTAGGAAGTCGGGCAAGCAGGAGCAAGACGGGCTGTCTCCTGACACCTTACACTGGGAGTTGGGACCGCATGGCGATGGTATGCAAGGGTTTACGGGTGCCTGTTGTATCGGTTGCTCGGCTGTAGACGAGAAGGAATAAGTTATAAGGATGTCAAGAAAAAAATTAAAACAAACTATTCAATACTTGATCTTGGATATGGCTAGGCTTACGTATGGGACTGCATCGGACGAAGGGATCTCCGGTATAACGGGCCGGACAACTGCAAATAGGATTGTGATTGACGACTTCGCATCTAGCACCAACGCCGCAGGTTCCCGGACAGGGATTCCTGCATTTCTGGTTACTACAGGCTTCGTTCCTTCCGCAGTCCGAGTTGACGACGCATTCCGGTCTACAGGATGGCGGCATTCCTTTGTATCCGGCCAAGCAAGAGCAGACAGACTGTCCGTTTACAGCTCGGCATTGACTGTACGGACCGCAAGGAGATGGCTGACAAGGAGTGGTGTCGACTGGAGCTGAAACGGATATACCAATGAAGAGCGTTTCGATCACAGAGGACAACATTACTGCTCAACAACAATATTAACTTTTAAATCAAAACTTGATAGAATACTGACCAGCAACAGTTCTACACTCAATGAACGGATTTCCTGACTTTCCAGGAGGGCAGGAGCACACTGGAATGTGGTTAATCACATCGCATTGCGCTTCCTGTCCACAAGTTCCGGGACAAGGGTCGGTACATTTGTTCCTGATGCATGCTCGGTTCCTTGGACAGTCGTTGTTAAGGACGCATTCGGGTCTGCATCCGGTGTAGGGGTCCCCTTGGTATTCGGCAAGGCAGGTGCATACGCCGTCGTGGCACTCGGCGTTCGGTCCGCACGGGGACGGATGGCAGGGATCACTCTCCTGAGGTTCGGCCGCTGAAATGGCAGAGAGATACAGTCAGACTCGATGATCACAATAAAGAAAGACAGAACCTTCGAAAAATACGAGAGAAGTGAAAGCCTTACGTGGCGGTGGTTTCGGGAAACAGTTCGTGAATGGGTCTCCAGTATAGCCTTCTGGACACGTGCAAATAGGCGTGTGATTAATGACGTTGCAATGAGCTCCGGTGCCGCAAGATCCTGGACATGGGTCCCTGCACTTCTCCCTCATACAAGCGAGATTACTGGGACATTCCGGGTTGATGGTACACTCCGGTCTGCAGTTGGGCGGTGATCCGGTATATTCGGGCAGACATGAGCAAGATGGAGTTCCGCCGCTGTCCCTGCACTGCGAGTAAGGTCCGCAAGGCGAGGGTACGCAGGGATTGAGAGGTACTGGAGATGGAGCAGGTGGCGGTGGAGCTGAATAAACATAATACCCACTTATAACAAACAAGTAAGAGAAGAAAACAAGATAAAAAAAAAAACTCGGTGCACCGAGAGGATGTAAAGATCTTTCACAAAATACTGGAAATAAATTAACTTATTCAACCCTTACGTGGAATTCGGTAGCATCTGGAAAACGGGTCTCCAGTATAGCCGGAGCGACACGAGCAGATTGGACTGTGATTGATGACCTGGCACTGGGCGTTCTGGCCGCATGTTCCTGGGCAGGGATCGATACATTTCTGGTTCACACAGGCTTTGTCGGATGCGCATTCCGAGCTGACGACGCACTCTGGCCTACATCCCGGAGGAGAGCCGACGTAATTCACCAAGCAAGAGCAGATAGCCTGACCGTTGTTGACTTTGCACCGGCTGTTCGGTCCGCAGGGCGATGGGTTGCATGGGTCAGTTGGCGCATCCGGGACTGCAAGGGAAGAGGAAAGATTTTCAAATAGATAAACATGGCAGACTGGATAGGATATCGTCATAGAATAATCAAAAGAACCGTTTTGTGCTTACGTTTAGGCGGTACTAAGTTGCAGAATCGGAAAGGATCTCCCGTGTATCCGGGGTTGCATGTGCAGGACGGTAGGTGGTTCACGACCTGGCAATCGGCGTTCTGTCCGCAGGTTCCTGGGCAAGGATCCTGACACTTATTTCTAATGCAGGCTTTGTTCGAAGGGCAGTCGGTATTGAGGACGCACTCGGGTCTGCATCCCTCGTATGGATTGCCGATGTATTCCGGAAGACAAGAGCAAGAACCCGCGCCGTTCTGTTCTCTGCAGACAGCGTTGGCGCCGCAAGGTGACGGCTGGCAGGGAGTCGGCTTCTCTTGGACTGCCTCAGCTGGAAGGATACAATCAAGATGTAAGATACACACACCGATACAGCTACCTCGTTCAATGTTTTTCCAAATTATATTCGAACAACTTACATTGGATAGGAGTACAATGGACGAAAGGGTCTCCAGTGAAACCTGTAGAGCACAAGCACTGCGGGGTGTGACTAACCACTCGGCAGATAGCGTTGGAGCCACACGTATTAGGGCATGGGTCGACGCATTTCTGACGTATGCAGGCGAGGTGACTGGAACATTCGCCGTTGCTGATGCATTCGGGCCGACAATTGGGCGGTACTCCTAGGAAGTCGGGCAAGCAGGAGCAAGACGGGCTGTCTCCTGACACCTTACACTGGGAGTTGGGACCGCATGGCGATGGTATGCAAGGGTTTACGGGTGCCTGTTGTATCGGTTGCTCGGCTGTAGACGAGAAGGAATAAGTTATAAGGATGTCAAGAAAAAAATTAAAACAAACTATTCAATACTTGATCTTGGATATGGCTAGGCTTACGTATGGGACTGCATCGGACGAAGGGATCTCCGGTATAACGGGCCGGACAACTGCAAATAGGATTGTGATTGACGACTTCGCATCTAGCACCAACGCCGCAGGTTCCCGGACAGGGATTCCTGCATTTCTGGTTACTACAGGCTTCGTTCCTTCCGCAGTCCGAGTTGACGACGCATTCCGGTCTACAGGATGGCGGCATTCCTTTGTATCCGGCCAAGCAAGAGCAGACAGACTGTCCGTTTACAGCTCGGCATTGACTGTACGGACCGCAAGGAGATGGCTGACAAGGAGTGGTGTCGACTGGAGCTGAAACGGATATACCAATGAAGAGCGTTTCGATCACAGAGGACAACATTACTGCTCAACAACAATATTAACTTTTAAATCAAAACTTGATAGAATACTGACCAGCAACAGTTCTACACTCAATGAACGGATTTCCTGACTTTCCAGGAGGGCAGGAGCACACTGGAATGTGGTTAATCACATCGCATTGCGCTTCCTGTCCACAAGTTCCGGGACAAGGGTCGGTACATTTGTTCCTGATGCATGCTCGGTTCCTTGGACAGTCGTTGTTAAGGACGCATTCGGGTCTGCATCCGGTGTAGGGGTCCCCTTGGTATTCGGCAAGGCAGGTGCATACGCCGTCGTGGCACTCGGCGTTCGGTCCGCACGGGGACGGATGGCAGGGATCACTCTCCTGAGGTTCGGCCGCTGAAATGGCAGAGAGATACAGTCAGACTCGATGATCACAATAAAGAAAGACAGAACCTTCGAAAAATACGAGAGAAGTGAAAGCCTTACGTGGCGGTGGTTTCGGGAAACAGTTCGTGAATGGGTCTCCAGTATAGCCTTCTGGACACGTGCAAATAGGCGTGTGATTAATGACGTTGCAATGAGCTCCGGTGCCGCAAGATCCTGGACATGGGTCCCTGCACTTCTCCCTCATACAAGCGAGATTACTGGGACATTCCGGGTTGATGGTACACTCCGGTCTGCAGTTGGGCGGTGATCCGGTATATTCGGGCAGACATGAGCAAGATGGAGTTCCCCGCTGTCCCTGCACTGCGAGTAAGGTCCGCAAGGCGAGGGTACGCAGGGATTGAGAGGTACTGGAGATGGAGCAGGTGGCGGTGGAGCTGAATAAACATAATACCCACTTATAACAAACAAGTAAGAGAAGAAAACAAGATGAAAAAAAAAACTCGGTGCACCGAGAGGATGTAAAGATCTTTCACAAAATACTGGAAATAAATTAACTTATTCAACCCTTACGTGGAATTCGGTAGCATCTGGAAAACGGGTCTCCAGTATAGCCGGAGCGACACGAGCAGATTGGACTGTGATTGATGACCTGGCACTGGGCGTTCTGGCCGCATGTTCCTGGGCAGGGATCGATACATTTCTGGTTCACACAGGCTTTGTCGGATGCGCATTCCGAGCTGACGACGCACTCTGGCCTACATCCCGGAGGAGAGCCGACGTAATTCACCAAGCAAGAGCAGATAGCCTGACCGTTGTTGACTTTGCACCGGCTGTTCGGTCCGCAGGGCGATGGGTTGCATGGGTCAGTTGGCGCATCCGGGACTGCAAGGGAAGAGGAAAGATTTTCAAATAGATAAACATGGCAGACTGGATAGGATATCGTCATAGAATAATCAAAAGAACCGTTTTGTGCTTACGTTTAGGCGGTACTAAGTTGCAGAATCGGAAAGGATCTCCCGTGTATCCGGGGTTGCATGTGCAGGACGGTAGGTGGTTCACGACCTGGCAATCGGCGTTCTGTCCGCAGGTTCCTGGGCAAGGATCCTGACACTTATTTCTAATGCAGGCTTTGTTCGAAGGGCAGTCGGTATTGAGGACGCACTCGGGTCTGCATCCCTCGTATGGATTACCGATGTATTCCGGAAGACAAGAGCAAGAACCCGCGCCGTTCTGTTCTCTGCAGACAGCGTTGGCGCCGCAAGGTGACGGCTGGCAGGGAGTCGGCTTCTCTTGGACTGCCTCAGCTGGAAGGATACAATCAAGATGTAAGATACACACACCGATACAGCTACCTCGTTCAATGTTTTTCCAAATTATATTCGAACAACTTACATTGGATAGGAGTACAATGGACGAAAGGGTCTCCAGTGAAACCTGTAGAGCACAAGCACTGCGGGGTGTGACTAACCACTCGGCAGATAGCGTTGGAGCCACACGTATTAGGGCATGGGTCGACGCATTTCTGACGTATGCAGGCGAGGTGACTGGAACATTCGCCGTTGCTGATGCATTCGGGCCGACAATTGGGCGGTACTCCTAGGAAGTCGGGCAAGCAGGAGCAAGACGGGCTGTCTCCTGACACCTTACACTGGGAGTTGGGACCGCATGGCGATGGTATGCAAGGGTTTACGGGTGCCTGTTGTATCGGTTGCTCGGCTGTAGACGAGAAGGAATAAGTTATAAGGATGTCAAGAAAAAAATTAAAACAAACTATTCAATACTTGATCTTGGATATGGCTAGGCTTACGTATGGGACTGCATCGGACGAAGGGATCTCCGGTATAACGGGCCGGACAACTGCAAATAGGATTGTGATTGACGACTTCGCATCTAGCACCAACGCCGCAGGTTCCCGGACAGGGATTCCTGCATTTCTGGTTACTACAGGCTTCGTTCCTTCCGCAGTCCGAGTTGACGACGCATTCCGGTCTACAGGATGGCGGCATTCCTTTGTATCCGGCCAAGCAAGGCAGGACAGACTGTCCGTTTACAGCTCGGCATTGACTGTACGGACCGCAAGGAGATGGCTGACAAGGAGTGGTGTCGACTGGAGCTGAAACGGATATACCAATGAAGAGCGTTTCGATCACAGAGGACAACATTACTGCTCAACAACAATATTAACTTTTAAATCAAAACTTGATAGAATACTGACCAGCAACAGTTCTACACTCAATGAACGGATTTCCTGACTTTCCAGGAGGGCAGGAGCACACTGGAATGTGGTTAATCACATCGCATTGCGCTTCCTGTCCACAAGTTCCGGGACAAGGGTCGGTACATTTGTTCCTGATGCATGCTCGGTTCCTTGGACAGTCGTTGTTAAGGACGCATTCGGGTCTGCATCCGGTGTAGGGGTCCCCTTGGTATTCGGCAAGGCAGGTGCATACGCCGTCGTGGCACTCGGCGTTCGGTCCGCACGGGGACGGATGGCAGGGATCACTCTCCTGAGGTTCGGCCGCTGAAATGGCAGAGAGATACAGTCAGACTCGATGATCACAATAAAGAAAGACAGAACCTTCGAAAAATACGAGAGAAGTGAAAGCCTTACGTGGCGGTGGTTTCGGGAAACAGTTCGTGAATGGGTCTCCAGTATAGCCTTCTGGACACGTGCAAATAGGCGTGTGATTAATGACGTTGCAATGAGCTCCGGTGCCGCAAGATCCTGGACATGGGTCCCTGCACTTCTCCCTCATACAAGCGAGATTACTGGGACATTCCGGGTTGATGGTACACTCCGGTCTGCAGTTGGGCGGTGATCCGGTATATTCGGGCAGACATGAGCAAGATGGAGTTCCGCCGCTGTCCCTGCACTGCGAGTAAGGTCCGCAAGGCGAGGGTACGCAGGGATTGAGAGGTACTGGAGATGGAGCAGGTGGCGGTGGAGCTGAATAAACATAATACCCACTTATAACAAACAAGTAAGAGAAGAAAACAAGATGAAAAAAAAAACTCGGTGCACCGAGAGGATGTAAAGATCTTTCACAAAATACTGGAAATAAATTAACTTATTCAACCCTTACGTGGAATTCGGTAGCATCTGGAAAACGGGTCTCCAGTATAGCCGGAGCGACACGAGCAGATTGGACTGTGATTGATGACCTGGCACTGGGCGTTCTGGCCGCATGTTCCTGGGCAGGGATCGATACATTTCTGGTTCACACAGGCTTTGTCGGATGCGCATTCCGAGCTGACGACGCACTCTGGCCTACATCCCGGAGGAGAGCCGACGTAATTCACCAAGCAAGAGCAGATAGCCTGACCGTTGTTGACTTTGCACCGGCTGTTCGGTCCGCAGGGCGATGGGTTGCATGGGTCAGTTGGCGCATCCGGGACTGCAAGGGAAGAGGAAAGATTTTCAAATAGATAAACATGGCAGACTGGATAGGATATCGTCATAGAATAATCAAAAGAACCGTTTTGTGCTTACGTTTAGGCGGTACTAAGTTGCAGAATCGGAAAGGATCTCCCGTGTATCCGGGGTTGCATGTGCAGGACGGTAGGTGGTTCACGACCTGGCAATCGGCGTTCTGTCCGCAGGTTCCTGGGCAAGGATCCTGACACTTATTTCTAATGCAGGCTTTGTTCGAAGGGCAGTCGGTATTGAGGACGCACTCGGGTCTGCATCCCTCGTATGGATTGCCGATGTATTCCGGAAGACAAGAGCAAGAACCCGCGCCGTTCTGTTCTCTGCAGACAGCGTTGGCGCCGCAAGGTGACGGCTGGCAGGGAGTCGGCTTCTCTTGGACTGCCTCAGCTGGAAGGATACAATCAAGATGTAAGATACACAAACCGATACAGCTACCTCGTTCAATGTTTTTCCAAATTATATTCGAACAACTTACATTGGATAGGAGTACAATGGACGAAAGGGTCTCCAGTGAAACCTGTAGAGCACAAGCACTGCGGGGTGTGACTAACCACTCGGCAGATAGCGTTGGAGCCACACGTATTAGGGCATGGGTCGACGCATTTCTGACGTATGCAGGCGAGGTGACTGGAACATTCGCCGTTGCTGATGCATTCGGGCCGACAATTGGGCGGTACTCCTAGGAAGTCGGGCAAGCAGGAGCAAGACGGGCTGTCTCCTGACACCTTACACTGGGAGTTGGGACCGCATGGCGATGGTATGCAAGGGTTTACGGGTGCCTGTTGTATCGGTTGCTCGGCTGTAGACGAGAAGGAATAAGTTATAAGGATGTCAAGAAAAAAATTAAAACAAACTATTCAATACTTGATCTTGGATATGGCTAGGCTTACGTATGGGACTGCATCGGACGAAGGGATCTCCGGTATAACGGGCCGGACAACTGCAAATAGGATTGTGATTGACGACTTCGCATCTAGCACCAACGCCGCAGGTTCCCGGACAGGGATTCCTGCATTTCTGGTTACTACAGGCTTCGTTCCTTCCGCAGTCCGAGTTGACGACGCATTCCGGTCTACAGGATGGCGGCATTCCTTTGTATCCGGCCAAGCAAGAGCAGACAGACTGTCCGTTTACAGCTCGGCATTGACTGTACGGACCGCAAGGAGATGGCTGACAAGGAGTGGTGTCGACTGGAGCTGAAACGGATATACCAATGAAGAGCGTTTCGATCACAGAGGACAACATTACTGCTCAACAACAATATTAACTTTTAAATCAAAACTTGATAGAATACTGACCAGCAACAGTTCTACACTCAATGAACGGATTTCCTGACTTTCCAGGAGGGCAGGAGCACACTGGAATGTGGTTAATCACATCGCATTGCGCTTCCTGTCCACAAGTTCCGGGACAAGGGTCGGTACATTTGTTCCTGATGCATGCTCGGTTCCTTGGACAGTCGTTGTTAAGGACGCATTCGGGTCTGCATCCGGTGTAGGGGTCCCCTTGGTATTCGGCAAGGCAGGTGCATACGCCGTCGTGGCACTCGGCGTTCGGTCCGCACGGGGACGGATGGCAGGGATCACTCTCCTGAGGTTCGGCCGCTGAAATGGCAGAGAGATACAGTCAGACTCGATGATCACAATAAAGAAAGACAGAACCTTCGAAAAATACGAGAGAAGTGAAAGCCTTACGTGGCGGTGGTTTCGGGAAACAGTTCGTGAATGGGTCTCCAGTATAGCCTTCTGGACACGTGCAAATAGGCGTGTGATTAATGACGTTGCAATGAGCTCCGGTGCCGCAAGATCCTGGACATGGGTCCCTGCACTTCTCCCTCATACAAGCGAGATTACTGGGACATTCCGGGTTGATGGTACACTCCGGTCTGCAGTTGGGCGGTGATCCGGTATATTCGGGCAGACATGAGCAAGATGGAGTTCCGCCGCTGTCCCTACACTGCGAGTAAGGTCCGCAAGGCGAGGGTACGCAGGGATTGAGAGGTACTGGAGATGGAGCTGGTGGCGGTGGAGCTGAATAAACATAATACCCACTTATAACAAACAAGTAAGAGAAGAAAACAAGATGAAAAAAAAAAACTCGGTGCACCGAGAGGATGTAAAGATCTTTCACAAAATACTGGAAATAAATTAACTTATTCAACCCTTACGTGGAATTCGGTAGCATCTGGAAAACGGGTCTCCAGTATAGCCGGAGCGACACGAGCAGATTGGACTGTGATTGATGACCTGGCACTGGGCGTTCTGGCCGCATGTTCCTGGGCAGGGATCGATACATTTCTGGTTCACACAGGCTTTGTCGGATGCGCATTCCGAGCTGACGACGCACTCTGGCCTACATCCCGGAGGAGAGCCGACGTAATTCACCAAGCAAGAGCAGATAGCCTGACCGTTGTTGACTTTGCACCGGCTGTTCGGTCCGCAGGGCGATGGGTTGCATGGGTCAGTTGGCGCATCCGGGACTGCAAGGGAAGAGGAAAGATTTTCAAATAGATAAACATGGCAGACTGGATAGGATATCGTCATAGAATAATCAAAAGAACCGTTTTGTGCTTACGTTTAGGCGGTACTAATGTTGCAGAATCGGAAAGGATCTCCCGTGTATCCGGGGTTGCATGTGCAGGACGGTAGGTGGTTCACGACCTGGCAATCGGCGTTCTGTCCGCAGGTTCCTGGGCAAGGATCCTGACACTTATTTCTAATGCAGGCTTTGTTCGAAGGGCAGTCGGTATTGAGGACGCACTCGGGTCTGCATCCCTCGTATGGATTGCCGATGTATTCCGGAAGACAAGAGCAAGAACCCGCGCCGTTCTGTTCTCTGCAGACGGGCGTTGGCGCCGCAAGGTGACGGCTGGCAAGGGTTCGGTCTTTCTTGGACTGGTTCAACTAAAAATTGTTAGTTTCTATTTATTATTTATCTATTGTTCCATTAAATAACTGCATATTTTTTTAATGTTTCGAATATATTATTGAACGTTGGTTAGATGGTATTGTTTAATAATGTTTTTTTTTTTTAATTTATGTAATCGATTTTTGTTTATTAACTTCTTACAGCCAAAGTTAATTAATTTTTACAATTATTGGACACCTCAGGAGCGTCTTCGTTACGGATATTCTTTTTATTCATACATCGATTAATATAACGGAGAATTGCTTAGTACTATGGAGTAGGGTAGATACCAGTGTTTCCAAAGGATATGCGAGGGACTTTGGACGGTGCCGCTGATAATTCGTAGGTTTCAATACGTTTTTAAATGAAGTTTGATAAAATCATAAGCTCATATGTATCAGCTCCAATCGTTTTGTAATTGGTTGTTTGTTTCGGCTACAAACATGCATAGGAAAAGTGGATAATATAGCGTTCTAATTTTACTGCAGCATTAATAAATGATATGTAAGCCATCAGGCATCAATAAAAAAACATTCTGATTTTCTACATTTATTGATTGTGCTATACAAAAATTTTACTGTGCAGTTATTAAGAAATAGTATCAATCAACAGCAATGGAGAACATGTAGCTGCAAGATGGCTACGAGAAATTCAACTATACTAAAAGCTTTATCAAAAATACTCTAATATATTACCAATGCCAACTGTAAAACGGGTTTCTATTTAGTTCTGTATTTCTAAAGATTATGTAATAAAATACTAAATCCTAATGAAATTATAAAAATGTAATTGGAAGAAGGAAATATATACACACCTCCATATTCACTAGATGATATTCATTATAACTAAACATTCATGGAAAGACGAAGATTTCATTACTTAATTTTATAAAGCATGTCGTCAGTTTTAATAGTTTTGAAGTTAGAGCTGATTTCATAGTAATTACAACCCTATGAAACTAACAACAAACTATCGGGTATCACCAAACCCATTCAATGCTATAGACTGAAGAAAATGGGACTAACGATCTGGACAAACAAAAGCAAAAAGAAGCATTGGATTCTGATGATAAAGGGTAAACATCACAAGTCAAGAAAAATTCTTCAAAATATTCACAAAGTGGACAACAATAAATCTGAATACCATTATTTAAAAAGAACCACAACAGAATAATAAATCCTTGAGAGCTCAATGTAACAGCATAAGAAAGCATGCATCATGCAATTCGTATATATCATTCATATTTATGTTGGCTATGTGATTTTGCATTAAAATGTAAGTTGTTTTCATAATATCTATCTAAAAATCATAATGTGGGTTGTGTTTTTATGATTTATAAAAATTAAAGTATAAAAAAAAAATTAAATGTGTTAATTAATATTTCACTAAAATAGAAAATGAGAAATTGTGGTGACTAGCGCAATGAGGAGAGATACATGAGCGATGTTGTTCAACTCCCACTTTCACAGGTTAATATTTATTTCGTAGTATCTCCGTAAAATGAATCACTGTCTCTTTTCCTTTAATTTTCGGACACGGGAGCGAATCCGAGGCACAAGATCGCACGCAGGATTTTCTTTAGGGGGAGGCCCAGGAGATTGGAAATCATTAAGGGGAGCCACCTTAGTCGAAAATATGTTTTTCTTTCACACAAGTAATACTCATATAAAGAAAATTAAGTACGTATTTGTAAATCAAAGAATATCTAACTACACTTTTTATCCTAATACCTTGTTTTAGTTTTTTTATCGTTCATTTTTGTAATTTTCATTTGTGCTAACAACTTTTAGAGGGGCGCGGACGATGCGGGGAGTCCTGCATACGCTCATGGTTATGCCTGTCGAACCAGTTCAGAACTGTTACTTTTAACAGTAAAAATGAAAAAAGCAGAAAATACTAATGTAATAACATTTTGTTTTTACAATCCAATAAAAAATTTTATATAGTAAAAGAAAGTATAAATCAATTTGGTTTAGTTCTCGACTATTGTTTATTTAACTTTTCTACGTGTCTCGAGATTCAGTCAATAAAGTAACCATTGTGTTTAGTTCGAGAATATATTTTCTTCACTTTTAAGGTAATAATTTGTAAGGAAAAAGAATATAAAGCATATCCTTGTCTAATATTAGTTTTTGTTTTGACTATATACCTGCAAAATTACCAGAACTAGAGAGATTTTCCCAACATATGTTTTCAGTCGCGAAGCGGACTTAAAACGGCTGCAACACTAAAAGTGTTTACAAGAAGAAAAAAATATCCACGGTTTTTTTATTCATGAAAGAATAAAGAATAACTGGTTAAAAATCATTAAAATAAAAAATGTTTGGTCATCATTAAAAAGCGGAAGGTTTGGACGATTTCGAACTGATTGAACCATACTTCCGAAACCAACAAAATAGAATATTAAAATACTGTATTATTAGATGACATTGTTACAAAGAAAGAAAATATTTTTGAATAAATTTAAGAATGTAGTGAATTTACAATGAATTGATATTCAGTAGTTAAATATATATATTATTTGGAATTCACTTTTGTTTGTTTGTTTATAAATTTAATGCTGCTGTGGCTAATCAGTCGATGCATACTGTTCCAAAATTTTGCCTACCCAGATTTTATTTTTTTTATTTTTTTTATTTATTTTAGTGATATTTACACTGTATTAACAAAAAAATACGTCAAGTAAATGTGAACATTGAGATATAGGCATGCTAGGCGTAAGAAGAAACTATCCAGAGTTTATTCAGATAAGTAGGTCTAGAGGCCATCGTCTTTTCAGCCGCCTCCTGATCAGGAATAGAAGGAGATGAGAGGTTGCAGACAAGTGGGTTTGGGTGAACTGGTAATTTGGAGTGAAAGGAAGTATATCTGACGCGGGCTAAGTCTGCAACTAATGGGATATTCAGTCTTTACGGATTATTTCATTGATGACAAAGTAAGGGGCATTTAGGATCTTTCGGAGGATTTTGGATTGCAAGGATTGGATGCGAGAGGAATTCGATGGCTTGGTGGATCTCCATAGTTCAATTCCTTAAATCCAAATAGGCCTAAGAATGGTAATATATAAATTAGTTTTTTGTAGTAGGTGGGGAGTTTTGAACTTTTATCAAGTAAATGTTGTAATAAACTATATCTGCGAGCTATTTATTGTCTTTTCAGTCTAGTGTGGGGATTACAAGAAAGGCGTCTGTCAAGATGCAGTCCATGGTATCGGAACTGTTCAACTGAGGTGAGTTCAATATTGTCAAAGGATACAGAGGGAGAGGAGACATAGGTTTGCGGCAAAGGGTAAAGGTAATTTGGTGGGATTTAGTAGAATTGATTTTGATCCTCCACTTTTGACACCATTCTTCTATGGTCCACCTTTCTATGTGAGACTGAAGGGTTTGGGAAGCGATAGTTGGGTCATTGTTTACGGATAACACACATGTGTCATCGGCTATGTAGTAAGGACAGTACTAGGATGAATTGGAATATCAGCTGTATATATGGTATAAAGGATTGTACCCAAGATGCTACATTGGGGTACGCCTGCAGACTGAGTAAATATGGAGGAGAAGGAAAGGTTATGATTTACTTTAATGGTTCTATCTGTGAGGTAGAAACGGATTAATAAGAAGTAGGTGGGAGAGAGGAAGTGACGAAGACTGTAGAACAGTCCTGGGTGCCAATCTCGGTCAAAAGCCTGTTCTACGTCGAGAAAGGCTCCAGTGCAATATATCTCGCGCTCCAATGTGGAAGATATAACATACACCAGACGGTGACACTGCTGTATAGTAAATGGGATGGGCGAAATCCAAATTGGTGGTCAGGAATAACGTGATTAATGCCAAGAATTGAGTATATACGTTTTAAGAGCACGTTTTTCCAGTATTTTGCCCATGATGAGCAAAAGAGAGATAGGACGGTAAGAGGATGGGTTTTATAGAGACTTTTTAGGTTTAGGAATTATTTTGATAATGGACAATTTCCAAGGATCGGGAAAGTAGGCAGAACGAAGGGTGGCATTATATATGTAGGTGAGTAAGAGTATGGCCTTTTTGGGGAGCTGTTTCAGGATGTGGGGAGTGATGAGATCGTGGCCAGGAGCTTTTATGGAAGGTAATCTTTGAATGGTATTAATGATTTCGGATGGGTGAAAGGCCTTAGGAGGAAGAGGAAGGAGTTCTAATTCAACACGTTCAATATGGCTGGGATTAAGGATATCAAGGGACGGATTAAACGTGTTGGAAAGGTGTTCTCCAAAGATTTGGGATTTTTCTTCATCGGATCTCGACCAGGAATTTAGTGAGAAGTGGATGATTAAAGGTTTTAAATTTTAGCAGTTTTGCAGTTGTTATCCATAAGAATTAGTAGGGGGATAAGTACGGATTAGTAGGACGGATTTAATTAGAGGGGTCTTTAACGAGTATATTTTCTCCCAAGAAATCGAATTTTCACATCGCACAGGCTGGGAACCACTTTTTTACGCCCCCTTCCAAAGAAGACACAACTAAGGATTTTTTACTCCATTTGAAAAATTCTAGGTTCTAGCCAGGTTTTTATCCGCGATCTTGGACAAAGAAGGCTGTTATGCTTGCCACTTCACCACACGTGACAACAATTTACTTTTGGTCAAATTTTATAAATACCGCTAACCTTAAACATTATGATTTAATGACCGCTAATCATGATTTAAATGATTCATTTTATTTTCACTTACTTATATATGAAACATATAGTAAGGAAAAGTATTGCGATCGTGAAAATATTCAAATTCCAGTTTCAACGGAAATACACGTTTTAGGGTCCCTTGTGTCCAAATAACCAAGGAGCTTAGAAAAATTGTCTCAATCTTTAAAAATAACTGAGTTATTGAATTAAATAATTTTTAATTGGCCGTCAATTTAAAACTAATCGTCTGATATGAACGTCCAGGTGTTAAGATCATCTCTTCTTATGACCAAAACATTAAAATGTGACCTTGAAGGGTATGATATTCTTAACCCTACTAAGGTATCAGCTTATGCTAAAAATTTCTTGAATCTTTTCCTTTTATTTTACTTGATCATATTTTCAATGGGAGACGACGGAATTTAGTTTTGCACTTAAAAAAAGGTGGTAATGACAACTGAGTGAAATTAGTTTTCCTCCATCCAAGAGTGGACAAAATTACTAATCTAGCTGAATAACATTTTATTATTAAAATTTATTATGATACTGTTTCCAAGTTTTTAAGGAGCAATTTTAGAAAAAATATCTTTGAAAACCTAAAGCTACTGGTTTTTGAGATATGGAGTAAATTTCACATATACTATTCCTTCTCTTTTTCTCGGGCTCTGTAGAGAATTGATTTTAATTGAAGTACTTTACCAGCATTGAAATTATATTAGAAAAAATCTGGTGCGGGCAACACACGACTTTCCCTTACCACCGTTTTTAGAATCGATTAAAGAATTTCCAAATACAGTTAGAGATAAAAATGAGTGAAACCATTAAAGAATTAATTAAATTGAATTAATATAGAAACTTGTGTTTTATTAAAAACTCTATTATATTATTATCTAAAATAATGAGATTTATCGGCTTCAAAGTATTTCTCTTTTAAACGGTATATTATACGTCTATATTACTGTTCATATGTTCAAAAACAAAATTGGCGCGCTGTGCTTCATTAACGAGTCGCCAGATTGCAGCACCATGAATTTTCCTTTTCGGGAACCCAAAAACCATCGGCTTTTCATCACTCTCCATTACACTTTACAATTCCGTGAATCAGATAATATTTTTTCTAAAATCTTTAGCTATCCAGCGGTATTCTATACATCAATATAGCGAGTTTAATCAAAATCGTTAAGAGCCGTTTTTGAGAAAATCGTAAAAAGGTGCTAAATGTAAGGGATAAAGAAGGACTTCCGGTCAGCCGATTTTAGTGAAAAAGTTGCTGTAACATCTTGGGCGTATAGTTGTCTTAAATATGAAATTTCAATTCAGTACGACTTTTCGTTTTTGTGTTAGAGTAACCACACACAGACTTTTTTGCGGGAATTGGTTATTTGGACTCAGGGTACTCTAAAACGTGTATTTTCGTTGAAAACTGGAATTCGCAAATTTTCACGATCGCCATATATTCATATTTTCATATATAGGTAAGTGAAAGTAAAAACAATGGTTACAAGATATATAGTAAAACAATGCTTAGACGTTGTGTCCGAAATAGGTTTTAAATATTTTCTGAGCTTCTTATTATATAACAAATTCTTAATTCCGTATAATTGACCTTAACTATCGTTGGAACCAAACTAGGTATAAGTATTTCATCCAGAACTAGGCGTACATTTGCTTGCACTATTGACAAAGTTTATTTACTGAAAATCTCTTAAGGCGGATGGTTATTGAATGATAAACTACAATATGAGGGTTAAAAGTCTTGTCTTAGGTTTACTCATTAAAATGTATAAATATTATGTTAATCTACAACCAATCAATAGATCTATGCTTCATCAACTTTATAAATTCGAGCTTTTTCCTTCTACGTTTCGTTTAAGACTTTCTCCATGTCAATGATAGCAGATGTTAAGAAAAAACTTCAGATCACACTAATTAACATTAACAGTATATCTATGTTTATGAGGGTGATATATTCATCAGAGCTATTTTATTTCATTTTGCTTTCAAACATTACATACTTCGGCAAATGAGATACTTATCGTTTCTTTTTTCCGCATCTATCAGCTGAAAACGATTTTTCTTGGCGCAAAAAAATACATAACTTAAGGGTAATGTTTTTTTCTAAAACTAAAACTCCAAATTTTTAGAAATCACTGCAAAAACAATGACAACATATTTCTAGGAATATCGGGGTTCTGATTTTGTTCTCCTAAAATCGGTCTTTGAAGAAAATCGAAGGGTTATACCTACTTTAACTGGTGCATTTAAAAAACTGAATTTTTAGCTACTCTTATTTATTTATTTATTCTTGATCATAAAATTACTAAAGGTCATAACTTCAATGCTGGTGGTTGAATTGAGTAATATGATTGATGCAGAATTAAAAAAAAAATTATGATCGACACAAACTCGAGGATGATTCATAACGTGATTCGACTTACATTAACACTTAACAAAAACAATTACAATAGCTCTATTCTTAAAGTCCGTTGTCAATAATAGGATATCAAATATGATCAGATAAGAAACAAATTTTGGTCTACAAAATGGATCCGTACGTTTTTGAAGCTTCTGGTCTAAGCCCGATGAACACGGAGAGACCATCTATTTTCGAAGCATAAATAACAGGAATCACAGTGCATAACCTATTAGCATGTAGCGCCTAAAAGGTACAGACACCTAAGTAAGGAATTTTTAAAGGGGAAAAAATCCTTTGTTTATTCCGTAAATAGGTGGTCTCTAGCCTGTGCGTTGTTTGTCAGATATTTGTTAAAGATCCCTACTGTAATAAAACCAAGATAGGCAAACTTTAGGGCTCCCACTGTAGTGTCTTCTGATTAGCCACAGTAGCATAAAAGTGACATTAAATGAATAAACCTACCTACATAAGTTACTGAGGAACCACTTCATTTTAAATTTCACTAGGTTTCAGCTAATGCAATGCCATCTTCAGGTGCCAACAATTTCAGACATGTGGTTTAATTGTTGATTAATTCTACACACCATAAGGAGAAAAATTGTTGGCATCTGAAGATGGTATATCAGCAGAAATGTATTGAAATTTTAAATAAAATGGGGGAGTTAGGAAGACATCCTTTTAATTCTACTATTAAATTCTGATCCTTACCTTAATATATTAACACAATAAACAATGTTTTTTTTTTATTTTATTAATGTCACTAACGAACAGAACATTTTCTGATTCATGTCCCTCGCTTGAAATCCCATTAATAATTAGTACTGTCTCAATTCATATAGTAAAGAGTTTAATGTATCTTTTTGTCAGAGCTTTTACGTCCTTTCATGCTACAATTATGAAAAGCATATATATATATTTAAACGATTTCCGAAAATCGTCAATGGTAAAATATAATAATCAGGAACCAACATTCATCGCCATCATGTTCTCAATCCTTATCTATCTTTTTAATAAATTTTCCACAACTGGGAAAAATTGATTTTTTCATGTAATGTGGTTATAGATTTGTATTAAGATGTATTAAGTAAACTTGAATTGCTGTTACATTGAAATGTCACTCAAGGACTTAAAAAAGAAACCTAAACAACGCTGGCTGCTGAGAAGTCTACGTTGGGGGAACAAACTTACCTTACAGTTCCCCATTAAAACATGCAAAAGTAAAAATGAATGTACAGGTTTGAAAAAATCCAAAATGCAATATGTACAAGACAATTCACAGACAGAATGTACAAAACATAACACATATCAGTCGTGCTTCTGGCATGCGACACGGACACGGTCATGGCCACTTTTGGGTACGACCCTTTTTTTGTTGTGTGTGTTTTTGTTCAATTTCTTTTTTCTTTTTTTCAACGATATGTTTGCCAATTTATATTAAATATTGTATACACAGTGCTTGTGCTCTTATTTAAATATATGTATAAAATAATAATATATTTTAACTAAATTAAAAATAATAAATAAATATTTAAAAAATATTAATTAAAATAAGTTAATAAATTTGTGAAATTCTTTGAATCTGAAATCAAAAAATACCACATTAGTAAAAAAAATTAATCTCTGTTCATCAAATGAGTGGGTATATGTTTATAAGGCTGATATCTGAGAAAAATACTATTGTCAAACTTATAATTTAAAAAAATGGAAAGAGTTGGATATTCATATAAAAACTTGTAAATATCACATTTTTTTAAAAAATATCATAAAGAGTATTATTTGGACTAACAAAAGACATTTAAAAAAATATATTAATATAAGATTAAAAATTGGTTCAAATTCATTTTCAAAATATCAGAATGAGTTTCAAATTCCACATATATAATTTTAAAAGTTTTATAAATAATAAATCAATATTATAATAAAATAATATTTGATTTTTTTTACAAAGAGTGTATAGCTGAAAATCATTTTAACATTTAAAAGTAAGAAAAACAAATTACTAAGAGAATATCTGAGTAATAAATAAGAACTCAATTAAATAATTTTAATGAAACTAGTTTTTATTAAATGATTATTAAGTTATTTTGTATTTATACTTATAAATGTTGATAGACAACAAATATTAAACACAATTAATTAGGCTCTATATAAGATAAGTTTATCCAACTCCGTCTAATTAATAACAGACACCCATCTCAAATGGTTCCTCAGAGATATAGAGTAATTTAATTACTAACAATGATATATTTAATGAATAATAAATGATAAAAATAATACTGAACTAAATTTCAAAATACTGAAGATGAAAATTACAGACTATTCATTTAATTACTGTTATTTAATACAACAATGCGGTATTAATGGAATTGCCCAACAATTGGTAAACCAATTTCAAATAACCGAACGTTATTAAGCTACTACAACAACAACAACAATTATATTATTAATTTTTCTTAATTAATTCAAATTACTTTACTGAACGAATATGTTTATTTTTCACTAACTACTTCTTAACTTGTGTTAATAATTTTTACCTAAAGGTTTTGTTATGTAGAAATAAACTGTTATGGCATTTAAAGTTAATGGTTATAAATGTTAACTCCTTTGTTCTGATTACCATATCTGTCAAAGTCACGTTGTAATGTTTTGGTCATTAGAAGAATTATTCAATCAGCATGTTGACTGATTTCAAAAACCACCGGTTAATCAAAGACATCAATGGATGAAGAAGCTAAGTAAAAATTAAATCTATTGAAAAATGTTAAAGTTTTTTTAGTATTGTATTTTAAATAAATGATCTAAAGAAATATCATTTATATACATATAGCTGTGATAATATTCACACAAAACTTATCCTATCTGAATTTTAAGGATACTAGTATATTTTATAAGTATTTTTTTGTTTATTCAATGAGTTCTATGAGCAAGAAATGGGTAAGCAACTGAGAACTACCAGCCGGAAGAAGAGAATGGTAATATTTATAATGCAGGCAATTTAGTTGAATTTTATTATACTAAAGTCAATCCCTCCGGTTTGGTACCAAATAGAACCAGGCATGTCATGAGAATCCTGGAACTACACTACTATACGCAAATCTATCAAATAATGGAGTGAATTTTTTTAAAACTTAGTAAGTAGATGTAAACCTAATAAAAATAATAAAATATTATATTCTTATTTACAATTGTATTTATTTAATTATTATATATGTTCTTTAATATATTTACAATATAAAAATTTATTGAAAGTGTCTTTAAGTTAAATCACAGATAATATTAAATAAATATAATGATTTATTTTAAATGATTCAACATTTTTCGTTTACCTATTCTAAACTGTCATGGTATTATGTAATAAACATGATGTCCTATTATCCATATTAATCAAATTAATAAAAATTCATTAAAAATTTTAAAAAATAAATCCATACATGTTTAAAAGAAGTATTCAGTCTTAACAAAATGGTAATCAATTCAAAGAAGAAATGTCAGTTTTGCCTGGTGGGTGGGTCGGTTGAGTGGCCTTAGTATTTATCATGCTGCAAGCAACAGCACACTGTGAGCTCTCATGCATTTCTGTTCCTTTCTCATAAATCAATAAATAAATATTTAAAAATTGACTGATTCATATAAAAATTAAAAATAATGAATTTTTTTTTTTTTTATCACCTACTACATCTATACATAAATAACAAATGATAAGATTAAAAATTTCTCAAATAATCCAACAACTTTTTAAGTAAATGATTTAATAAAATTAATAATAAGTAAAAATAAACAATTGAATAATTTTTTAGATAGATAAGAATAAATAAAATCTCAATCTCATTGATTTAAAAGGGAATGAAATAATTAAAATGTATTTAAAAAAAAAATCTGAAATATAGTAAACATTAGCTACCTACTCTGCCATTAATGTATAAATGATTTGGAACAGCTTTTAAAAAAATAAATAAATAAACGCTCCATGCAGTGTGCTGAGTTAATTACATGCCATGCAGTAGCAGAATACTATTTCCTACCTGGGATAGGTGAGCATGATGTAAATGGATCACCGGTATACCCTTGTGTGCACGAACATATCGGGGTATGATTCACAACTGAGCAGACCGCGTTAGCACCACAAGAACCCGGACACGGATCAATACACTTTTGATTAACACATGCTCTATTTGAGCCACATTCCGGATTTATAGTACACTCTGGGCGGCAATTAGGCGGAACACCAATATAATTCGCCATGCACGAACAAGCCGGACTATCACCGCGGACATGACATTGTGAATTGGGACCACACGGTGAAGGTTCACAGGGGTTCACTGGTTCAACTGGCTTTGGTGTAACTGAAACAATAAATAATATTTTCATAATTATTTTGTAAGATTTGGTAATATCAAAACCATAAATATCATCATAACAAAAAAACTAAAAAAAAACTATATCATTGGCCATTGAACAATTTTTATTAAATGATATATTTAATTATCCAAAATATTTTTAAGCTAAATTGGAATAATAATGACATAAATTTATTATTAAATGAATTTTGATACACATCTATCATGAATGTTCATAAAAGTATTAATTAAATTTTGAATTTCGTTCATGCATTAATCATACATTCTTTAAGTCAAATTTATCATTTTTTCAATCAAATTCATAACTTTTTCAACCAAATGCATAATTTAATCAACAAAATTCACTTTTTATTCTACCAAATTCATAATTTTTTCAACAAAATTCACTTTTTATTCTACCAAATTCATAATTTGTTCAACAAAATTCAAATTTGTTTCCATCAAACTCATAATTTTTTCAGCCAATATATAAATTTATAAAGTTAATTTAATGAGACTTTGTTATCAAGAACTACAATAAATAGTTTTATTAAATCTTGAAAAAAAATTAAAGATGATATTAAAAGTGTTTTACCTGGAATTGGGAAGCATTGTCTGAAAGGGTCGCCAGTTTGTCCTGATGGACAAGAGCAAATAGGGTTGTGATTTACAACATTGCAACGGGCTCCAAGGCCACATATACCAGGACAAGGGTCACGGCATTTATTATTCAGACATGCTTGAGTCAGTGGACATTCAGCACTAACGACACATTCTGGACGACATTGAGGAGGCGTTCCCACTTGTCCTGGAGCACATGAACATACTGCATGTCCATCTGACACACGACAAATACTGTTTGGCCCACAAGGTGAAGGTGAACATGGGTCCCTGGGTGTTTCTGAAACATAAATAGGTGTTATAAATTTATAGCTAGGATAATTTATGTAGTATGTGATAGTAGATGATAATTATAGCTACATACCAACAGGTTTGGTCTTGCAGAGAACAAAAGGGTCGCCAGATGTTGGAGGAGGGCATGAACAAGTAGGTATGTGATTTATGACATTACATAAAGCTCCTTGTCCACAAGTTCCAGGACATGGATCTATACAATGCTGATTAACACATGCTTTTTCTCTAGAGCAATCAGAGTTCATTGTACATTCAGGTCTGCAGCCATTGAGAGGATCTCCAAAGTAACTTGGTAAACAGGTGCAGACTCCATTATTGCAGTTTGTGTTGACACCACATAATGCACATGGATCAGATTCTTCCACAGGCTTAGGTTTTTCTAGAACAATAATAGGAACATGATAATTTTTATAAAAGGTAAATTACAATGATTTAAAATTGTATCTATTTATTTTTAACTTTTAAGTAGTACAAACCTATTATCTGAGAACATTGAGTGAATGGATCTCCACTAAAACCTTGAGCACAGAAACAAGTAGGAATGTGATTCTGAACTCTGCATTCAGCATTAAGCCCACAAGAACCTTGGCAAGGATCTCTACACTTTTCAGTTATACAAGCCTGTGTTGTTGGACAGTCAGTATTTACCAAACATTCAGGGCGACAGTTTGGTGGAGAACCAATATAATTTGCTTGACAAGAACAAGAGGCTTGATTTCCATCTGCTACTTGGCAATGAGAATTTGGACCACATGGATTAGGCTGACATGGATTAGTTGGTTTCACCGGTTCAGGAGTAACTAAAAGAACAATAGTGATTAGTTTGAATTCAAAGGTTAAAGATTGATAATTTTTTAGAGAAAATTTTAAGATTACCAGGCACAGGATAGCATCTTGTAAAAGGGTCTCCAGTTTGCCCAGTTAGACATGAGCAAATTGGACTATGGTTTATGACCTGACATCGAGCATTGATTCCACATGTTCCTGGGCAAGGATCGGTACATTTACGCTTGTAGCAAGCTCGATTTGTTGGGCATTCTGAATTCACTACACATTCAGGGCGGCAGTTTGGAGGAGATCCTGAAAATTCTGGAGCGCAAGAACATACGGCTTGACCATTCACAGTTCTACATTGACTGTTTGGACCACAAGGTGAAGGTTTGCAAGGGTCTACGGGTGCTGCTTCAGTAACAGCTAAAATAGAAATAAAGTTAGTAAAAACTATATAAAATTATGTGTACTTTTAGCTACTTATTGATAAATCAACATGCCTGGTGGAGGAAGCAGAGAGCAAGTAGTAAATGGATCACCAACATATCCTTGGATACAACTACAAGTAGGTACATGGTTCACAACATTACATTGAGCATTGGATCCACAGACACCTGGGCAGGGGTCTTGGCATTTATTACGGATGCAAGCTTTATCAGTAGGACAGTCAGAACTTAATACACATTCTGGTCGGCAACCTTCATATGGATTTCCTGTGTAGTCTGCAATACATGCACAGGAACCAGCATTATTTTTCTGGGTGCACACAGCATTTGGACCACAAGGTGATGGTTCACAGGGATTTACAACCTCATCTATAAAAATAGAGATTTTTAATTATAATATAATATAATTTTAAAATTATAGTAAACATTTTATGTATAAGACATTATAATTATCTATAGAATACTTACGTTTCTGCTCTAAGCATTGAATGAAAGCATTTCCAGTATAACCTTGAAGACATGTGCAAGTAACTGCATGACTGATTACAGCACATTGTGCGTTGAGTCCACAGGTTCCAATGCATGGATCAGTGCATTTGTTATTTATACAAGCTTGGTTAGTTGAGCAGTCTGGATTAATGACACATTCTGGGCGACAATTTGGAGGTGCACCAACGTAATTAGGAAGACAAGAACATGATGCCTCTTTTCCAGAAGCTTGACATTGGGAGTTTGGACCACAAGGAGATGGGGCACAAGGATTTTTAGGAGTCTCCTCATCACTTGGAACAGGTACTAAAAAATAACATTCATATTATAAAATATTTTTTGCATTAATAATAAATGTATGTTTTAGTTTATTTGGTGTATGTATGAAAAAAACAAACAATACATACCTGGTAATGGATAGCAACTTCTGAAAGGATCTCCAGTATTTCCAGGTGGACATGAGCATATTGGGCTGTGATTTATGACTTGACAGCGAGCATTGAGGCCACAAGATCCAGCACATGGATCTGTGCATTTGTTATTAACACAAGCCTGAGTCTGAGAACATTCATTGCTAAGAATGCATTCAGGTTTGCAAGATGGAGGAGAGCCCACATATCCAGAAAGGCATGAACACACAGCAACTCCATTGGGTGCTCTGCATTGACTATTAGGTCCACAAGGAGATGGATTGCAAGGGTCTTTTGGCTTTAAGTTGTCTATAAATATAAAATCAACAATTACAAAAATAAAAAAAAATGTTTGAAAAGATAATGAAAAAAAATAAATATTTTTTATTCATGAATAGTACCTGCTGGTATTGGTCTGCAGTGAGTGAATGGGTCTCCTGTGAATGATTGAGGACATGAACAAGTTGGAATATGATTAATTACATCACACTGAGCATTAGTACCACATGTCCCTGGGCAAGGATTTCGACATTTATTTCTTTGACAAGCTTTGTCTCTTGGGCATTCAGTACTCAGAACACATTCTGGTCGACAGGCTTCATATGGATTTCCATTATATTCTGGCACACATTCACATACACCTCCAGGCCTGCAAACTGCATTAGGACCGCAAGGTGAAGGGTTACATGGATCCTTAGGAACTGGTGAAGGTGTAGCTGCAATTTTAATATTTATGTTTTAATCCATATGATCTTAAAACTATTTAAATAAAATCACAGAGCTTAAAAAAAAACTTACTAATAGGAATAGCAGAACATAAGGTAAATGGATCTCCAGTGAAACCACTTTCACAAGAACAAACAGGTACATGATTAATAATGCTGCACTTAGCATTTGCACCACAGGAGCCTGGGCAAGGATCACGACACTTCTGGTTGATACATGCTAGTTGAGATGAACATTCTGAGCTTAAAACACATTCAGGTCTACAATTAGGAGGTGCTCCAAGGAAATTTGGCAAACAAGAACATGCCAACTGTCCTCCTACTATTTGACATTGAGCATTTGGACCACAAGGAGATGGTGTGCAAGTTACTGGCTCTGGTGTTGGAGGAGGTGGTGGAGCAGCAGCTAAAAAATATTTCAAATTATTATTGAGCTAAGATTTTTAAATTAAACAATTGATAAAAGTTCTATTAATGTATCTGATGTGTTCAGTAATTATAAACTAAAAATAAATAGTTCATGGTGTTTATTTAATTAAAGCATTTTATTACAATTATTAGCAGATATTATTCCACAGTACAAATTAAAATGATAATAACAAGGCTTTGTTCATGTTTTTTTTTCTTTCTTTTTCTTTTTAGCTTTGTTCGATTCATATGCATAAAAGATTGACAACATTTGTCCATTTATACAGAGTTTACTGTAATTATGATTTGTAAAAAGAAACATGCAAATAAGAGGTAACATACTTATGTTTACTTACGGATTAGGTGACATTGTGAAAATGGATCACCAGTGTATCCCTGAGGACAGGCGCAAATTGGATTATGATTCTTAGTGTTACATTGTGCATGAAGGCCACAAGTATTAGGGCAAGGATCAGCACACTTCTGGTTTATACAGGCTTTATCAAGTGGGCACTCAGAACTGACAATACACTCAGGTCGGCATGTTGGAGGATGTCCAATATAACTGGGAAGACATGAGCATACAGCCTGTTGATTGACTGTTCTGCACTGACTATTAGGTCCACATGGAGAAGGAAGGCAGGCATCTTTTGGGATTGGCGACGCTAAAAACACATTTAAAATTTTAGAAACTTGTGTAAAGTTAAGATTTATTTAATAGTTTAACTGGTCAAACGTTAGTATTGATATACACACGTGTAGATGGTGCCTGATGGCATGAGAAGAATGGGTCTCCAGTAAAACCTGCAGGACAAGTACATATTGGAATATGATTGGCGACAATACATTCAGCACCAGCACCACAGGTTCCAGGACATGGATCACTGCATTTGTATCCAATACATGCTAAAGGTGGAGCACAATCTTGATTAGATTCACATTCTCTTCTACATCCAGCATAAGGATCTCCTTGAAAGCCAGCCAGGCAAGAACAGGCACCAACTCCATTTCGATTATGACATTCAGCATTTGCGCCACATGGGGTAGGATGACATGGATCAAGCCTTTCTGGAGCCCTCTCGGTTGCTGAAATTTAAAAAAATTAAAATTAAAAACCAATAGTCCTGATATTGCAGATGTGATTCCTTCATTTTGCTTTGCCAGCCTCTTACTTGCAATAGGTGCTGGATGGCATGAAGTACTAGCATCACCAATATAACCTTGGGGACAAGTACAAACAGGATTGTGGTTTACTACACGACATTCTGCTTGATGACCACAAGAACCCGGACAAGGATCTATACATTTTTCATTTTGGCATGCCAAGTTTCCAGCACACTCAGCATTAATAACACATTCAGGTCGACAGTTTGGTGGGTTGCCAATGTAATTAGGAAGGCATGAGCAAGCTGGTGTAGAACCAACGGTACGGCACTGAGAATACGGACCACATGGTGATGGAGAACAAGGATCAGAAGGTGGAGAAGGTGTAGTAGAAACTAAAATAGAATAAAGAACAGAAAAAAGAAAGGATTTAAAACGGTATAAAGAAAATGAAAGATATAGTTAAAGTTAAGAATAAATAGAAGTGTTAAATCAGAAACTAGATAAGGAATTTATAAATTATAATTTCTTACTTTTGATTTTTTATATCATTAAACTACATAGAAAAATAAAAGTTAGGCTAATTATAGAAAAACGTTGCTAATTTTAATCTTACGTTGCAGCCTAGAACAACGCAGGAATGGGTCCCCAGTGAAACCCGAAGGGCAACTGCAGATAGGATTGTGGTTGACAACTTGACAGCGCGCATTTTGGCCACATGTTCCTGGGCATGGATCCGCACATCTTTGATTAATGCAGGCCTTGTCTTGAGAACAGTCTGAACTGACTACACATTCTGGTTTGCAACTTGGTGGTGATCCCACAAAGTTAGGTTGGCAAGTGCATACGGCATGTCCTTTAATTTCCTTACATAAGCTATTAGGACCACAAGGCGATGGTACACAGGGATTTGCTGGTCCTTGAGTAGCTATATAAAAACATTCCAGATAAATTTAAGTCACTAATTTAATCATAAGGCAAAGAATGTAAAAAAAAACATCTTACAAGCTTGTATTATCAAGCATTTTGTCAGTGGATCGCCAGAATATCCCTGAAGACAAGAGCAAGAAGGAGCATGATTGATAACACGACACTCCGCATTAATTCCACATGTTCCTGGACAAGGATCTTTGCATTTATTATTCATACAAGCTTTGCTTCGGTCACAATCAGAATTAGTTACACATTCCGGTCTACATCCAGAGTAGGGATCTCCAAAATATTCTGGTAAACAAGAACATGAACCGGCGCCATTTCTTTCTTTACAAACCGCATTAGCTCCACAAGGAGATGGATTGCATGGCATTCTTGGTTGATCAGTAGGAAGAGCTAAAAGAAGAAAGTGAGGAGGGAAGGTACAGAATGAAATATAAATAAGAAGTATTAAAGGTAAATAGATAAGCAATAGTTTACTTAGAAGTAGAAGACTGAAAAGAAATCTTACTTTGTTGTACAAGTGAACACCCAGCAAAAGGATCTCCTGTGTAGCCAGGAAGACATGAGCATTGGGGATTGTGTTTAACTACTTGACAAGATGCTTGAGGTCCACAAGATCCAGGGCAAGGATCACTACATTTTTCGTTCTGGCAGGCCAAGTTGCCAGGACATTCTGCATTGATTGTACACTCAGGTCGACAGTTAGGTGGACGACCAACATAATTAGGTGAACATGAGCAAGCAGGAGTATTTCCAATAGCTTTACATTGGGAATTAGGACCACAAGGAGATGGAATACAAGGATTGCCAGTAGGTACTTCAACTGGACGCTCTAAAATTTGAAGAAGAAGAAAAAGAATTAGAAAAGATGTAGAGATAGATAAAATATTATAGAAGTATAAACTAAAAATTAAAGTTAGAATTTAAGGATTGTAGAAACGAAACTTTATAGTAAGTTTAAAAAGAAAAAAATTATAACTATTAATACCAACTAAAAGAGAATTATAAACAAGAGATTTTCATACTTTCTTCTTTAATGCAACGAGAAAATGGATCTCCAACAAATCCACGAGGGCAACTGCATATTGGATTGTGATTGACAACTTGACAACGAGCATTGATTCCACAAGTTCCAGGGCAAGGATCAGCACATTTTTGATTCATACATGCTTTGTCTTGAGGACAGTCAGCACTGACCATACATTCTGGACGACATGATGGTGGGGTACCCAAGTAATTAGGTTGACATGAACAGACAGCATGACTATTTATGACTCTACATTGACTATATGGTCCACAAGGTGATGGCTGACAGGGATCTTTTGGCTTTTCAGGTTCGGCTAATTAAAAAAATAAAATAAATAATTAACTAGCCATTAAAAATTGTCTTTTTCCCTTTAATTTATATTTAATTTTCTTACTTGGTTGTGGTTGACGACATGCTGACATAGGATCACCAATAAATCCAGGTAAGCAAGTACAAGATGGTCCGTGATTAATTACATTGCATTCTGCGTTAAGTCCACATATTCCTGGACAAGGGTCTTTACATTTATTATTCATGCAAGCTTTTGATCTATCACAATCTGAATTGACAACACACTCAGGCCTACAGCCTGTGTATGGATCACCAAAATATTCAGGCAGACACGCACAGGAACCAGCACCATTCCTCTCTTTACATACAGCATTGGCTCCACAAGGTGATGGGTTACATGGATTTTTTGGCCCTTCAGTAGGGGGCTCTGAAAATTTGTAGCGTTAAAAGAAAAGAAAGAAAAGTTCAATATTAGTATTAGATAAATAAGTGAAAGAAGTAAGAATAAAATAAGCAAAAAGATTTTTCAGTAATTCCTTACGTTGCTGTATAAGTGAGCAACCGGCAAAAGGATCGCCAGTATAACCAGGAACACATGAACATTGAGGAGTATGTTTAACAACTTGACAAGTCGCTTGCGGTCCACAAGATCCAGGGCAAGGATCACTACATTTTTCGTTCTGACAGGCTAAATTTCCTGGACATTCAGCATTTATAGTACATTCCGGACGGCAGTTTGGAGGATGTCCAACATAATTGGGGGAGCATGAACAAGCTGGTGTATTCCCAACAACTCTGCACTGAGAGTTAGGACCACATGGAGATGGAATACAAGGATTGCCAGTAGGTCTTTCAACTGGACGTTCTAAAATTAGGAGAAGAAAGAAAGATTATTAGAAAAAGTAAAGTAACAGAGAAAGATGAAAAATAAATTCTGAAGAATGAAGAGAATACTAAAAATGAAAATTAGAAAACTATTTAAGATATCTGAGGAAAAAATGTGTAAGAATATAAATTTATATATTCAACACTAAACATTAAATAAGGATGAAGAATAGTTTGGTGTATATAATTGCATCTTCTACTTTAGTTTTCATCTTCTAAAATTCTTATCATCGAAAATGAAATATTTCTAGTCAAGACATGAATGTTATGATTTGTTATAAGTAAAAATTTTATTTTAAAAGAATAATTTAATGGAAGCATAATTCATTGCAAAAAAACTTTTTTCAGTATGTTTGTATTGTGGTCATGTTTTTTTTCAGATATTTATAAACCTATAAACATAGATATAATTAAATATTATGTTAGAAGACACTCTCTTCAAGACAGCATTGATAAGAGCAAAGAAAGATATTAAATGTATAGATAAGAACAAAGAAAGATATTTTTCTTAAATTAAGTATAACAGTAATTATAATGATAGAATATATGTTGTAGAAGTAAGATAGCAGATAAGATATGTAACAGTAATAGATAAAAGATAAATAAGATTTCTTACTTTCTTCTTTAAGACATCTAACAAATGGATCTCCAGTAAATCCCTGGGGACAACTGCAAATGGGATTGTGGTTTACAGTCTGACATCTTGCATTTAAACCACAAGTTCCAGGACAAGGATCTAAACACTTTTGATTTAAACAAGCTTTGTCTTGTGCACAGTCAGCACTAACCATACATTCTGGTCTACAAGTAGGAGGTGTACCAATGTAATTAGGTTGGCATGAACAAACAGCATGTTTATTAGCCACTCTACAAATGCTAAAAGGGCCACAAGGAGAAGGTTGGCAAGGATTTTTTTCTGGCTCCGGAGCTGAAATATGTCAATAGTGAAAAATTATAGACTTTGATTTTTTTAAAATTTAATTAGGTTTTCCTAATATAAATTCTTACTTTTAGGAGGCTGTCTACAAGCAGCTATTGGATCACCAGTAAAACCAGGAAGACAAGAACAAGTAGGAGCATGATTAATTACACTACATTCAGCATTTATCCCACAGGTTCCAGGGCAGGGATCTTTACATTTATTATTCATACAAGCTTTCTTTCGATCACAATCTGAGTTCACTACACATTCTGGCCTGCATCCTGTGTAAGGATCTCCAAAATATTCAGCTATACAACTACAAGATCCAGCTCCATTTCGTTCTTTACAAACTGCATTTGCCCCACAAGGTGAAGGATTGCAAGGATCCTTTGGGCTATCAGTGGGAGGAACTAGAAGAGTAAAAAGTAAGTATCATAATTGAAAAAAGAAAAATAGAAAAGATATTAAAGAGAGAATGTTAAAATGTAAATAGATATAGAAAAGATACATAAATGGAAGCTCACTTTGTTGCACAATCAAAGAACATCCTGAGAATGGATCTCCAGTATAACCAGGTACACAAGAACATTGCGGATTATGTTTTACTACATGACATGTTGCTTGAGGACCACATGATCCGGGGCAAGGATCTCTACATTTTTCGTTCTGACAAGCTAAATTTCCAGGACATTCAGCATTAATTGTGCATTCTGGTCTGCAGTTTGGAGGACGGCCAATATAATTTGGTGCACAAGAACATGCTGGAGTATTTCCTACTGGTCTGCATTGAGAATTAGGTCCACATGGGGAAGGAACACATGGATTTCCACTAGGAGGTACTTCAACAGGTCTTTCTAGAAAGATGAAATTTAAGAAGAAATAAAGAAAATGAAATAAGTAAACAGTATAAGATCAAGATAAAAGATATAAGAAAATATAGAATAGTAATAATAAGTAATTATAAAAGGCATAAATAGTTTACAGTAAGGTATAGAAATAATGTAAGAATATGCCTTACTTTCTTCTTTTAAGCATCTAACAAAAGGATCGCCGATGAACCCAGAAGGGCAGCTACAGATAGGATTATGATTCACAACCTGACAACGAGCATTGAGGCCACATGTACCAGGACAAGGGTCAACACATTTCTGATTAATGCATGCTTTATTTTGTGCACAATCAGCACTTATCATACATTCTGGCCGGCAAGCTGGTGGGCTTCCAATATAATTAGGTTGACAAGAACATACAGCGTGAGTATCAACAACTCTGCAGACACTGTATGGCCCACAAGGAGATGGTATGCATGGATTTTTAGGAGTGGTCGGTTCAGCTAAATAGAATAAAGAAAGGCGTATATGAAATTATGAAAGATTATATAGTTATAAAATAGTAAATAGTAAAGTAAATGAAGATAAAAGTATAAACTGAAGGTATTTCAAGTCAAGTCTTATAAAAGTATACAGAATAAAATAAATAAATGAGAAAAGAAAAAGAAAAGAGAGGTTCTTACGTGGTGGAGGTTGATTACATGCAGTCAGAGGATTGCCAGTAAAACCTGGAAGGCAGTTACATGTAGGCGCATGATTAACAACTTTACACTCTGCATTTAAACCACACATTCCTGGGCAAGGATTTCGACATTTATTATTTGTACAAGCCAAGTGTCGAGGACAGTCAGTGTTGAGGACACATTCAGGTCGGCAGCCAGTGTATGGATCTCCTGTGTATTCAGGTAGGCATGTGCAAGATCCTGCACCATTTTTTTCCTTACAAACAGCATTAGAACCACAAGGGGATGGGTTGCATGGGTCCCTGGGACCTTCTACAGGAACAGCTGGGTAGAAAAATGAAAGATAAGACTAATGTTGTCATTGAAGATAACGTCAAGTATAAAAATGTGAGATGTCGCTTACATAGAATAATAGGTGAGCATTCTATGAATGGATCACCAGTGTAACCTGATAGACAAGAACATAGAGGAGAATGGTTTGAAACACTGCATAGTGCATTTACTCCACATGAGGCTGGGCAAGGATTTTTGCATCTTTCGTTTTGACACACTTGATTACCGGTACAGTCAGCATTTATTGTGCATTCAGGCCTACAATTCGGTGGTCGCCCTATGTAGTTTGGCAAGCAAGAACAAACTGGTGTTTCACCCAATGCACGACAGGCAGTATTTGGACCACAGATGTTTGGAACGCATGGGTTCTGACTTGGTTTTGAAACTACTTCAGGCTCTACAATACCCCAGACAACATGCATCAAAATAAAATACATTGCATTTACATGCAGCAGCATATTATTATCTATGTAAAATTTGTTTCCAGGAAAACTGAGAAAATCTTAAAACAAGTTTAACATAGATAACAAATATCTGCTAAAACTCAATAAATAATGCAGACTACATGCATAATACTCACTTGTTTCTAAAACGCAGCGTTTAAATGGATCCCCTGTGTAGCCAGATGCACAAGAGCAAATAGCATTATGATTGACAACTTGGCATCGGGCATTTAAGGCACATGTTCCTGGGCACGGATCAGTGCATCTCTGGTTGATACAAGCACAGTTCAAGGCACATTCAGAACTAATAAGACACTCAGGTCTGCATGCAGGTGGTGCACCAATGAAACCTGGTAAGCAGCTGCATACTGCATAGCCAAGAATCTCTTTACACTGGCTATATGGACCACATGGAGACGGTAGACATGGCTGTTTCACCTCAACCACAGCTAATTAAAAACATACAAAAGTCATGCAAGCCCAAACCACTAAATACAAAAAAAACTTAAAGCAAAGGAGCACAAAAATCTAAAAATATCTAATCAGAAAATAGAACCCTTCTTGTTGCCAACAAATAATATTAAAACTTTAGCTTTATTATTAAACTAAGGGCTATAAATAACAAAAGCATATCAAAGGTACAAAACATTACAGTATTATTTTTGTATAATAGTCTGATCTTTTATCCTTAATTTTGTAAGTAATATAATTCATCTTATGTACTCCTTTACTTCGTAAGTATTTAATTTAAATAAAAACTGATCAAAGGGATGAATAAAACAAAAATGAGCATTTGAATAAAATAGAAAATATGTTTTGCAGTATATTGTTTGTTTTGTTTTTTAGCAAGAAAAAAACTTCAGAAATATTTCCATACATTATTTAATTACTTAGTTTTTTTTTTTTTAAAGTATTAGAATATGCAAGTATTTTTTGTTATGCTAATAAATCTTTTTGTGATGCTCAAAAGTAATCAAAGTGCTTATAAGTTTTGTTAAAATGTTTATTTACCATTGCAAATTAATATACCTCATTCTGTAATTTTAATATTTTTCATTGACTTTTAAAAAATTGTAATAATTGTTTTGGAATTATACTGATTTAAATAAAATTCATTATTATTGCAATAAAAATTATGAAAAGAATATTACATTTTCCAAAGACAAAATAACATTTGACTATTAACATGCATTGGAAGAAAATAAAGCGAGCACATAAAAATAGAAATAATCTTACTAGGAGCATGCACTATTTTGCTGCAGAAGACAAGTGGATTTCCTGTAAATCCCACTTTGCATATACAATAAGGAGAATGATGTGCCACACTGCACTCTGCATTCTGACCACAAGCACCAATGCAAGGATCTTTACACTTATTATTCCAACATGCTTTGTCCCAAGGGCAGTCAGTATTTAGAATACATTCTGGCCGGCATCCTAGGTATGGATCTCCAATATACCCTTCTACACAAGCACAAGCTGCAACACCATTCTGCTCCCTGCAGATTGTATTAACTCCACAGGGAGTTGGAACACATGGGTATATTGGCTTTTGTTCAACAGGAACTGAAAACATGCAACAAAATTTCAACATATATCATGCATGAAGGTCTGTAGTAACAGTGTGCCACTAAATAGTCTGGACTAAATAATAATTCTTATTGTGAAGTGAGAATGGTTGACTGTATGTATATATGGGAGAAGTTAGTTGAGGGTGCAGTCAAATGAACACACAATTAAGTATAAACTTAATTTAATGGTGCCGACGTTTTGGCCTAAATTATAGGCCTTCTTCAGGGCAACAATCCATGTTATTGTGACTCTCACTCCTGCAATTACCCTGAAGAAGGCCTATAATTTAGGCCGAAACATCGGCACCATTAAATTAAGTTTATACTTAATTGTGTGTTCATTTGACTTCACCCTCAACTAACTTCACCCAAATAATTCTTATTATGCTAACTGGAAAAAACACTCATGTGTTGCAGTTTTATCTTTTTCTGTACAGTAGGAATTATAAATGGTGGTAAATATAATTCTATGAGCGTTCAGAACCAAAAGAGGTTTATGTAAAAGAATAAACATTAAAATAATTAAGAGATAATTATAAGGTCGAAGAAGTATAATAAAAATAAAACAAAATGAGACAACCAGGCAAACCAAATAAAAACACTTTAAAACATTAATATTAATTTTAAAGTAAACATTATATATTCTTATTATTAAATGTAAGCGACACCTTCCCTCTCTAGAATAGTATCTTACTTTGCATGAAGCAAGAACTGAATGGATCACCACTCTGCCCCAGAGGGCATTTACAAACAGGTAAATGATTGACAGTGTAGCACTCGGCCATAGCTGCACAACTTCCCGTGCAAGGATCAACACACCTGTATTGAGCACAAGCTTTGTTTCCTGGGCAGTCAGCATTGGTTGTACATTCAGGACGACAATGTGGAGGAGTCCCCGAATAACCCTGTTTACACTTGCACAATGGACCATTAGGAGTTTCGAAGCAGTCACTGTTGGGACCACATGTGGATGGGAGGCAGATATAGGGAAGCGAAGATTCATTGTCGACACATTCTAATAGAAGAGTCATGCATTAGAGTGTAGAAACATGCATATAAAGAAGCTGCTTCCTTGAATTAAAAAGATTGTTATTTTATTACAATAAATACACATTGATTGCAGATCACATTTGAACTAAATAAAACAAGAAGCAATATTAAGATCTATTGGAGAACATCAGATTTTTTCAATATCAGTGAGTGAGTTTAAATAAAAGTGACATAAGTCCAGTTTTCAAATATTGTATTTTGTTTAATACAAAATAACAAAATGCTGCCAATTATTAAATAATGGTTTATTATTATAAATCGACCCATTAATTACCCAAATAACTATACTAGGGTATAATTGTTTATAAAGCTATTTATATAGGAAAATGGCTTAAAGTGGTCTTATCACCAATGCTAATTTCAAAGTACTGTATCTCTGCTATTTCTAAACCGATTACAATCATTATATTACTCTTTACGTAGGAAATTTAATCTATATGAAACAGGACTTTTTTTTTTTACTGAGTTTTAGAAGAATTACATCTATATACAGATGTATATACTTGAATATATAGATCAAATTTTTTTTTTAATTGACCCTTACTGATTCTAAAGCTCTCAATGTATTTTTTACCTATCTTCAAAAATAACCGAGTTATTGTTTTTGGCCTGTATGTAGGTAAAATTTCAATTTTTTTTTCGGTTTTATAATTAATAGCAGTGTACTGATTCTAAAACTCTAAAGAATTTGTTTCTCTAACTTCGAAAATAACGGAGTTACAAGGGTATATATAGGCAAGATTTCAATTTTTTTTTTATTATTTTTTTTTTTTTATTGGCTTTTACTGATTCTAAAACTCTTACATATCTCTATCTTCAAAAATAAACTGAGTTAAGGGAGTATATATTGGTAAAATGTCGAATTTTTCCCTTTTTTTTTTTTTTTTTTTAATAATTATTTGAGGTTTCTTCATTAAAAACCTCTAATAATTTGTTCTCTACCTTCAAAAGTAACTGAGTTGTTTAATTAAATTACTTTTAACCAACTGCCATTTTAAAACTAATTGGCTGATATCAAGTCTAGGTGTTAAGATCATCGTTGGATGCCCTGGTATTTTCGAGCCAAATTTCAAAAAAATTGGTCCAGTAGTTTCGGGGAAAAGCCATGGACCATAGGGGGACGGGGGACAAAAAGATTTTTTTCTTTATTCGTTATTCGGGCTCTATGTATCTTGAAATGTAAGCCCTAAAATTTTGAGAGGGGATAATTATTTTGGTCGATTACAAAGCTTCATTATTGAAAATAATAAAAAAAAATTGAAAAAAGAGGCTGACTTATTGTTAACAGCAAAATTACTTAAATAAAGTTATCTTCCTAAACATCTATGCAACTTCTTTGATAGATATGGGCAGTATATGGCATCAAATCTATGAAATGAAACTGGAACTTTGGATTTAGAGTTACCTGATAATCAAACCTGATGGCTGATAAACACTCAAAGAGGAAAAATAATTTATATTTTGACTATAACCTCAAGAGTTTTCATTCTATATGATTTTTAAGGGTTATAGATCTGACATTAACTCATTTTAATTAATGATCAAAGAAAGAGGATTTTAAGGTTTGAAATAAATAAAAAAATTGAACATTAAAAAGTAGCTTGTTTCTGCAGGATAGTTATAATTTTAAATCCTTTAAAATAAATAAGATTAACCTCTTTATCAGTCAAATATATGCACTCCTGATCAAAATTAGCACACCACAAATTCCATTCCATTAATAAATTAATTTTATTTGAAACCCAACTTAAGTTAGGCAACAACGCTTTCTCAATAAACTGTATCTCTCTGTATAATTTAAGCAAACATCAAAAGCATAGGTTAAATACCTTTAAAAGAAAACTTGGAGTTAATTTAGAATAATAAAATTCTGTAATTGAAGAAAATTAAATTTTAAAATTTCAATCTGAAACTGCCTTGAAGTATGTAGATGGTTACAAAGGAGGATCATTGAGAATTGATGAGTATTCAAAAACCGGAATATGAGTCAATAATTACCAACTTCAAAACACCACGATAGTCACTATGGTGCGCTTAATTGTTTTTTGGGAACAATTGGTAAGGATTCCTCCTATTATTCCCCTGGCTTAAAAAGCCAGTCAGTTCAATGTGTTTCCGAGCTTAAACTCCACTATGTCATTCATCAGAGAATCACTTTGTAATTATAATTTCTCACATGACCAAATTACATGGTGAGTATTTTCATTTTAGCATTTTATTATGTTTTTTAGATATATTGGGACATTTTGTAATAGAATCAGTTTCAAGTTTCAGTGTTTTAAGGGCACCAAATGAGACCAATTAGTGTAGTGGAAAATGAGTTATGACTTGCCTAAAAATTTTTACTAGTATTTAAATAATTTTGCCAGCTAATAACAGATCTTCATATCTCAATGCTCATCTGTCTAATGCCAGAATAATAATAATGATAAACAAGAGTGATATAAAGTCTTGATTCATTTCAGAAAGAAGACCCCTTAGTATAAATTCAAATCAAGCGATCAAGACTACGCCTTGAAATGTCTCGATATTTGTAGGGAATCCAAAGCAGAATAACTTAGCACTTACACTTTATGTGATATCTAAGGTATTGATAACAATTTAATCAGTCAAGGGCTTTCAGAAAAAATTGTAGATAAATTTTATAATGTTCAGTTTTAATATAAATTACAAGTTTATAACAATAAAATTAATTTTGACCAGAAGATAAAAAAAAAAAATTTCCTATAGACATGAAAATTTAGTAAATAAATCTCACAGTTACAGCACAACTGTCTATATGATTTTAAGTGATGGGACCCTACAGATAATTAAATAGAACTTGATAAAAGGTTCTGAATCATTAACAGAAAGAGATTTAGTTTGCTTAATGAAAAAGGATTTTTGTTTAAAAATTAAGTTGGTGTGCTAATTTATGTATAAACTTATAATTTATTTAGATAATATTGTAGATAATATAGATAGTAGTAAAAAAAACAAACAACAATTAATATTCAATGGTTACTATTAAGCTGAGTATATTATAAAAGTAATGTGATCTGTAATCAAATTAAAAATATGTTAATAAGAAATAATGAAGTCAAAAATACCATGTTAATTTAAGAGAATTATTATAATTTATAAATGAGTATGTTAGATGCCTCAATAAAATTAGTCAGGGATTTTCAATTAAGAAAAGTAAAGTGCATAAGACTATAAAAAAATTGAAATGTTAAGAAAGAAATATCCAAAATAAAGCAGTATAAAGATATTAAAATAGGGCACATCACATCAAGTAAAACAATTTAATTTCATTCAGTCCTTTGAAATAGGTCATTATCAAAAATTAAATGTAACTTCTGGCTTTTAATTGTTTCCTGGTTTCAACAGCAATTTAAATTTTTTCACTATCGTTTTTCCAGACATGCTCTTAGCTTCTTCAGTATTTTATTTGAAAATCCCTCAAATAGAACCCTTAAGAAGATGGAAACATGTCAAGTGAAACGTTGATGAAAAAATTGAAATTACGGTCAAATCCAGAAAAAAACTATGAACACGGCAATAATTTAATTCGTGGAAGCCTTAAGAATAACATGAAATTATTAAAATAAGAAAAAATAAAATTGGTTGATTGGGATGAAATTTCATTAAATAGGAGCTTTCAATTCAAATTTGAAAATTAAAATTTTAAACATGACACATATGAAGACACATTTCATGTGAGAACTGATTTGAATTCATAAAGTAAACAAATATAATATGATACTTGTGATGTACCCAAAAGACAAAAGGAAAGCAGTTAATAAGAATTTATTAGATTAATTGAGGATTGAGGTACCATGCAGAGTTAACATGCTTACGGTCAGGCATTAGGCATCTAGTGAAGGGGTCACCAGTATAGCCAGGACTACAAGCGCACACTGGAGAATGGTTGACCACCCGACACACAGCATTAGGAGCACAGGTCCCTGGGCAAGGGTCTGCACACTTCTCCCGAACACAGGTCTTGTCCTTAGGGCAGTCTGAACTGACCAGACATTCTGGTCTACAAGTTGGTGCAGTACCGACATAACCAGGTCTGCAAGTGCACACACCAATCCCCTCAGGAGTTGCACGGCAGTCACTGAACGGCCCGCAAGGATTTGGAAAACATGGTGTATCTGGTCTTCTTGGAGGTGCTATACAATAATTGGTACCATTTTTATTTTTTAGGAAGTTATCAAGTAAATTAATCAATTTTCTTCCTGATATGAAAAGCTTAAAAGAAAATTTTTTTTTTTTTACTTTTGAAAATGATAAGTGGAAGTTGCAGCAGTACAGAAGATGTTTTTGATTACCAGTAACTTAATAGAAATGTACTTTGAAATTTCATGAATATACATAATGAAACAAGTTTCACTATCAAATTTTGAAGGAAAGATATTATAATATATATATATAATATATATATATATATATATAATATATATATAATATATATATATATATATATCTGTGTGTGCACAAGTTTCGATCCACATTGTGGGTCTTGACTTACGCTAAAAAGAAACAAGATAAAATGTATGAATAGAGAAATGTATGAATAGAGAAATGTATGAAACAATGTTATAGAAAAAATATATACAAACAACTGAAAGAAATTGTCAATAGTTAATAAGAGATGTTAAATCTAAAATAATAATGTAGATAATAAATAACTAGTTAATATTTAAAGTAGATTATTATGGTTATATAAGTACTTAGTAGAGATTTTTCACTTTTCACTAACAATAAGTATTGTTTTACCCTCTACCACTATTTTAAGGAAAACTCTTACATATTTCTATAATCATGCCTATCATATGTTGTATCTTGTTTCTTTTCAGCCAAAGACCAGAAATAAGGGTCAAAACATAGATTTCACAATTAATAGCTTAAACTATTTTTGAAAATCATTCATTGACAGCCACCCGAATTATCTCAGCCTTCATAATAAGTGTAATTAATCCATGATAAGTGCGATTAAGCCAGGATACTTTAACCCTTTAGCTTGCGACTACTGCGGAGGTAGAGCGGGCTTGCTGGACAGGCTGATAGTGAAGGCAACTGTCCCCATCGGACCGACTACTTTCTGACTCCGCTATTATGTTTTTTTTTTGTAAATACCTTACAATTCCCCAACATCCTTTTTGATCCGGACTGGCACAGGTGGATTTAAAAACTTTTTTTTAATTAAAAAAAAATTATTTTAATTTTAATTTAATAAATTTATGCAAAATTCTTCAAATATGCAATATAAAGTTTAACCAGTAGTATCCTAGATACATGATTCGGATAGGAAATTGATTTCTGGTGTGCTCAGAGGCTCCAAACCAAATACACAATTGCATAGAAATCTGCTCTCAGTATTATAGCCTCAATCTCAATAATAAAGCCAAAAGTGAATTCGTACGACATCTGTTGTCAAGAAAACGTACTTCACATTGTCAACCAGACCACTAGATGGCTCTAGAAACAGAGCTACTACAGTAGCTAACGGACGGACTTAAAACGCTAGAGAAGAAAAGTTACTATAGTAGTCCATGGTCCCTGGGTCTCACCTTCCACTGGACTACAAAAGTACTCCACGGACGCAAAGGGTTAAAGATCAGGTATTGAATCATGAAATTTGCGAAATCAGAGATAGCTAATCTAGAGGGAAATAGTTGTTTCAAACTGAGTAGAAAAATTAACAATTTTTAGATATCAGGAAGAAAACTGACTTTATCACAAAATATGTAATTAATAATTATAAGAGTATACATAGACCATGTACATTAACCCGTTCCAGTCACTTCTGTGTGTATAATAGCTGACTGAATTTAAGTGTCAGCTAAACAGATTAGATATAACTAGATGAGCTGATGTTCTTGGCCTGAGTCTTAAAAAATTTCCCAAATTGTGAAATAAAATTTTCCTATACAATTATTCTTAAAGTTAAATGTAGGAACTTTTAAATTTTGAAATGTAGAATAATTAAATGCTCAAAAGAATGGAAAATGACTGAAAATCAGACAAAAATCACATGAAAATGGTCAAGTGATAAAGCGATAGTTCAAATTTAGTAGTGTTAAAATAGATTGGAAAATTATTATTCAAGATAAAGAGAAAATGTTAGTAGGCTTACAAGAAGGAATAGGAGAGCATGCAACTTGAGGGTTCCCAGTAGTTCCAGTAGGGCAGAGGCAGACAGGTCTATGGTTGATGACTTGGCATGTGGCATTGGGAGCGCACGCACCAACACAGGGATCGAAGCAGCGGTTGGTATTGTTGCAAGCAAGTTGCGGATGACAATCACTGCTCAAAAGGCACTCTGGCCGACAGCCAGTATATGGATCCCCATGGTAATTCTCTCGACAAGTACAACTCCCTGCTCTACCCCTCTCGACACAGTCAGCGTTAGTGCCACAAGGAGATGGAGAGCAGGGTGTTCTTGGTCCTTCAAGTGCTTTCACTGTCACTGAATGGATAGAGAATTTTTATTTACTTATAAAAGTATCAAAGATAGAAGTCTTATAGATTTAATTATTATTCAGTTTAATCCCTTCAATATTAAAACCTACGGTTAATACAAAAAAATACAGCAGATAAATTCATGTCTATTCTGATAACAAACAAATATTCCACACATCGGATATAGGGTCATTCCTTGCGAATTCATCCAGGCCATGAAACATACCTTCTCAGATTTTGATGAAATTCAGTACACTTTATTCCTGTAAATAGATAATATAAAATATAAAATTTCAACTCCATCCTAGTTTTCTGCCTAGAGTAACTTGAATTAGACTCAACCTATGTTTTCATAACCCTGGAGCTTGCAGAGAAATTTACTTACCCAATGAAAAAAAATTGTACTACTGTTATTTATGAACAAAATAGTACAAAAAAGTTCATATTATATTAAAAGAAGTATGCTGATTTCATTCTTTTAAGAATTTATAATCACTGTATGATTTATCAAGCTTTTACAAAAAATGTTTATGTATCGACTTTAAGTAATTAAAGAGGTCCTAGCTGCCATCTACAATAATCAAATTTCATGTACTTAGTATAGTAAAAAACATTTGTTTCAAATGATAAAAAGTTTTATGTTAAATATAGTGTTTTATAAAAAAATTATTTAATCCAAATGTAGAATACGCATCTAAGAAGCAATGATAAATTAACAGGAACTGAAGAACTTAATAAAGAAAAAAATATTCAACTAAATTAAAAATAATATTAACATAAAATGTGGTGTTTTAAAATTTCAATATTGTGAACAAGATGGAATGTTAATCAATGAAATGAATTGATTTCATAATTATGATAACAATAGCTTAGATAATAAATTTGAAGAAAAACAAAAATATTTAATAGTTTATGTTATTTAATAAAATAAAAAAATAAAGGAAATATTTGTTAAAAAGGAATTAAAATAGAAGTAACTACTACATACAACTATAAAAATAATGGGTTTTATCTGCTTAATATAGAAAAAAAAGTTAATGGATCAAATATTTAACAGAATCTATTTATTTTTTTTTTATAATTTCTATTCAAACATTATTTCATCAATTAGTAAACCACCTTTGGTCCATAGTACTTTTTTTATTAAAACACCTTACTTAACGTAAAATGTTTCATAAATTAATTCCAATTATTTTTTTCTAATTGAGCTAGTACAATCCCATTATTTTTATAATAGCATATGATAGCTATTATCATCGTAATTATTAAATTAATTAATTTCATTGATTAACATACCACCTTTGGTTCATAATATTTAAATTGTAAAACACCGTATTTTTTTAAGTTTACTTAAAATATGTTTTTCTATATTAAGTTCTAATCGTTTTTAATATTCCATATGACTATCAAAATTATGTTTAAAAAATCTGGTGCAGGCAACACACGTCTTTCACTTACCACCATTTTTAAACTCAATGAAAGAATTTTCAAATACACTTAAAGATAAAAATACGTGAAACTATTAAAGAATTAATTAAATTGAATTTATATAGAAACATGTGTTTTATTAAAAAATCTATTGCATTATTATCTAAAATAATTAGTTCTATCTGCTTTTCATCACTCTTTATTAACTTTTACAAGCTCTTGTGTATTAGATAATATTTTTTTTCTAAAATCATTAGATTTCCAACGGTATATTATAAGTGTATATTACTGTTGCTATGTTCAAAATCAAAAAATTGCATTAAAAAAATATTTTTTCTGTTTTCTCCTTTAGTTGGGTATCGAGTTTATTCAATTTATATATTTACCAGTTTTTCATCAGCATTAACAAGATAATCTAGTTATTATTATTGAATCTACAAAATTAAAGGTACTTTAGGGGAAGAAAATTTAAAATATCGGCATTTAAGCCCTGTCAGACCATTTTTATCTAAATAAAACCTACATGATATTAAAGCCCATTAAATTTTACATCGATATAGCGAGTTTCATCAAATTCGTCGGAACCATTTTTGAGAAAATTGAAAAAAGGTGCAAAATGCATGGTATAAAGTGCCTCTTCTGGTAGGCTCATTTTGATGAAAAAAGTTTTGTCACGTCTCGGGCGTATAGTTGTCTTAAATATGAAATTTCAGTTTCATAGGACTTACCGTTTTCGCCCGGGAGCTACCACACACACACACACACACACACACACACACACACACACACACACAACACACACACACACACACACACACACACACACACACACACACACACACACACACACACACACACACACACACACACACACACAGACACACACACACACAGACCTTTTTACGGGACTTGGTTATTTGGACTCAGGGGACCCTAAAACGTGTATTTCCGTTGAAAACTGGAATTCGAAAATTTTCACGATCGCAATACTTCCCCTTACTATATATAGTAAGTGAAAGTAAAAATCACTTCTTTGAATTATATTCCATGTTTGGTTTATAATATTTTTTTTTGTAGAACATAATTAAAAAATAATTTTTAACATAAAAATTGGTGGAAATAATCATGAGTCAGACTGATAAATAATATATAAATAAATCAAAATATAATATAAAAAAAATACACACACACGTAATTTAGGCAAAATTAAAATATTGTTAACAAGACTGACTCCTGATTATTTCCATCTATGATAATTCCATCAATTTTTTATATAATAAGAAACCATATTTTTTGTCTACATTACTCTACTGGACAAAAAAAAAATTGCACACCACATTTTTTAAATAATTAAATATATAATATTAATTCCATGGCAAAAAATAAGAAAAAGTGCATCGATGGCTAAATAGAGTTTTTCCCACGGAGGATTACTTTTTTTCGTAAGATGACGCCCCTGTCACATGTCCCGTATTACAAAAGCTCGTTTTCGGGAAATGAATATTAATGTTTTAGACTGGCATGTGCATTCACCGGACTTAAATCCAATTGAAAATTACTGGCAACATCTTTCCAAAGAAGTAGCTTTTCATAGTGACAATGAACTATAGAATACAATTTTAGTGTCAGCAGAAAAAATAAAAACTGAAAAACCAGAATTAATAAGAAATGTTTGTTTATCAATGAACAGACAGTTGTTGTTGGTGATTGAAAATAATGGGAACACCCTATACTATTAATATAGAGAGTTTAATTTATTATAATGAAGTTTTTAACTATCATTTCTGTGGCCGCTGTGAATAAGAGGCTAAGTCAAAATCTTACAATTTACAGGTAAGCGACTTAAAGTTTCACGTAATACCAAAATAGAGTTATTAATTACAGCTTTCTTTCCACCTGAAATTTCTTCCACCAAGAAATTTCTTTAACCAATTTAACACGACATAGGAGAAGGTCTTAGGGAGCGATATGTGAAGTTAACTCATTTTTGATTTAACTCGAGCTATCTAGTTTTTCACGACCGCCACAGATTTAATGTGTGCACTTTTATTTGACCACTTAAATTTCATACAAAAAAATATGTATAAATTTAGTATCATTAACAAAAATTCAATTCTATTTTTAAAAACCTAATATTTATTTATTCTTATTCCCTCAGATTCATAACATATTTAGTCATAAAACCACAGAAATCAGGTGTGCACTTTTTTTTTTGCCCAGTAGTGTAAGCTGATGAAATTCCATTATTTTTATTTTGTATTTTAGATGGGGACCTTTTAATACTTTTAAAAACATTATTTCCTCAGATGAACACAGCATCTTTGGTTTATAATTTTTTTTTTTACACTATTTTAAATAGTGTATTTTACTTTAAAATTATCTATAGTTGGTATATAAACACATTTTTGTAAAAGTTTGATTTATCATATATAGTCATTATAGATTTTTTAAATAAAATTATCATACTTCATTTAATATAATATAGGTTAGAAATGTTTTCAGGGAGCTCCGAGATCATGAAAAAGACTTTTTTTAATCAAAACTTTGGGTTGCTAAGAACGGAAAAATAGTTGAGATAGAATAATAAAATTTGGAATATTGTGATATTTATATACAGAGATGAAGTAAGGCAAATTTCATCAAAATTTGAGATGATCAATGTTATTGTCCATATTTTTGGATGAATTTGCATGGCATGACCATATAACCGTTTTGGTGTTTCATAGATTAAATATTAAAAAAAAAGAAACAGTATTTCAAATTTAAATAGTGCCGTGTTTCACCCGCATAATTTATTTTGCCTGAGAAATAAAAAAAATTTCATGTTGTATTATTAACAAGATTTTATATAATTAATTTATAAATTGATAAAGATCTATGATGATTTTAGTGACAATATTTTATCAGTCTCTATTTAAATACAACTGTGTCATTTAAAAAATTAACAACTACATTAATATTTATAGAACCTTGTGTCAACTGTCAAATGAGTGAAGATGAAGGGTCAAAAGTTCTACATCATCAATTACCAATTTCCTGATATTTTATTTTCATGAAATCATAACTAATTTAATACCTGAAATAAGGATGATAAAGATATTAAAATAGGCATGCTAGAAAAAAAAAAAAAATTACCTTGAGTGCATCCTGAGAAAGGATCTCCTTCGAATCCTGGCTGACATGTGCAAAGAGGCTGATGGTTGACGACATTACAGAGGGTATTGAATCCACAAGATCCTGAACATGGATCTTTGCATTTAGAACCTATACAAGCAAGCCGTGTAGGACAATCTGCATGAATCAGACATTCTGGTCGGCAGTTAGGTGGAGCTCCCAACATTCCAGGTAAGCAAGAGCATACAGGTCTATGATCGAAGACACGACATTCAGAATTTCCTCCACAAGGTGATGGCATACAAGGATTTTCAGGAATAGTTGTTTGAGGAACTTTTGGAACTGAAAATAAATATTTTTGATACTAGTTTGATTTAATATTTACTTTACACAGGCCATAGTTATGAATGTATAAAGTTAGTAAATATATGTATTTACACAAAAAAATGTATATAACATAGTTTTAATTTATGAAAAAAAGGTTTTACAAGGAATTTTTAAAAATATACTTACGTTCATGAACACATCGGACAAAAGGATCTCCAACAGTATCAGGAGGACAAGAACAAATAGGGTTATGATTAAGCACATGGCATGTGGCATGCAAGCCGCATGTTCCTTGGCATGGATCCGCACACTTTTGGTTTATACAAGCTCTATCAGGAGGGCACTCAGAACTTGCAATGCACTGTGGTCGGCAGCTTGGTGGGGCTCCTATATAATTCTCATTACATGAACATGCTGCAGTACTCCCTTGCACTCGACAAATACTGTTAGGACCACATGGGCTTGGGTCACATGGGTTCAGAGGAGGAAGAACTGAAATTTTTAACATAAGTTACTGATAAAAACATGTTGTTTTAAATTTAACAATAATTCATAAAATAATAAACATACATACCTTCTGCTGGTTTAGGTCTGCAAGATTGGAATGGATCTCCAACATATCCTTGTATACAAACACAAACTGGAATATGATTGACCACAGAACATTGAGCATTATTACCACAGACACCTGGGCAAGGGTCTCGGCAATGGCTAGAGAGACAGGCTTGGTTTGAAGGACAGTCACTATTCATAAGACATTCAGGGCGACAACCACTTCCATAAGGATCACCTATATATGGAGGTATACAGGAGCATCGAGCTACGCCATTATGGTTTGTACATTGTGCATTCTGACCGCAAGGAGCCAAATCACATGGATCTTTGGGTAATTGAGGTAGAACCGCTAAAGGAGAAAATAAAATAAATTATTATAAATGTAATATAAAAGGAGCGATTTTTTTACTAAATGTTTTTGAACTATTTGAAAAATCATACTTACTTGCTGGTATTTTTGAACAGCCGATGAATGCATCACCATGGTAACCAGGCTTGCACTTACAAAATGGTGTATGATTAACAACATGACATTCAGCATTTTGGCCACAGTTATGTAAACAAGGATCTTTACATTTTTCTTGAATACATGCTTTATCATGAGGACACTCTTGATTCATTGTACACTCAGGTCTACAGAATGGAGGAGTACCAATGAAATTGGCGGCACAAGAACAGACAGGCCTTCCGGAAATAACACTGCAAATAGAATTCGGTCCACATGGTGATGGTTCACATGGATGACCAGGATGCTTAGGTTCTTCATTTTCCACTAGAAATATGAAATATGAATGTATGATTTATCTCTTCAAAAGTTATGATGTAAATAAAAAAAAAAATAAATAAATAAAAAAATTACCTGCATGAGGTATCTGACAAGTAAGGAATGGGTCACCAACATGACCAACAGGACAAGAACAAATAGGGTTATGATTGATCACATGACATAAAGCATTTACTCCACAAGTACCAGGACATGGATCTAAACATTTTTGATTAATACAAGCTCGATCAGGTCGGCATTCAGCACTGACTAAACATTCAGGTTGACATGCAGGAGGAACTCCTCTAAAACCAGGTAAGCAAGAACATGTAGCATAACCGTGAAGAGAAACAATACATCTACTATTTGGACCACATGGTGAAGGATCACATGGATTTTCTGGGTGACCCACAGCAGTAGGCAGTGCTAAAAAATAAATTTAAATTAATGTAAGGTTCGCTTGTAAAAATAAATAAAAAAGAATCAACAAAAGAATTGTAATTAAAATAGTACCATCAATTGAAGGGTAGCATGAAACAAATGGATTTCCAGCTTGATTTGATGGGCAATGACAGATTGGAACATGGTTAATGCATGTGCATTGTGAATTTACTCCACATGCACCACGGCAAGGATCAATACATTTGAAATTAGAGCAAGCTGAATTATATGGGCAGTCTGAGTTTGTAATACATTCTGGATGACATCCCAAATAAGGGTTTCCATAAAAGTTTCGCTGACATTCACATTCAATAGATCCTCCTACCTCTTTACATATAGCATTTGAACCACATCGATTTTCACAGGTTTGTACTTGATCATCAATGCCTAAAATAACAAACAATAATAGAAAAATAGAAAACAATATATAACTTGCAAATTTTTCTATTCATTTAGATTGTTACCTGGAGGCTGTTGAATACAATGTTCAAATGGATTTCCAACCATTCCTTGAGGACATGAACAAACTGGTCTATGGTGCATACAAGAGCATTGAGCATTAATGCCACATGATCCAGGGCAAGGGTCAACACATTTCTGTCCAAGGCAAGCCTTGTTGAACGGGCAATCTGAATCTGCGAGACATTCTGGTCTACAATGAGGATCCCATTGTGAATCTGGCATACCACATCTGTCACACATGGCAGCTTCCCCCATTGAAGAACAAAGATAACCTTGTCCACAAGGTGATGGCAAACATGGTACTGATGTATTCAAACTGTCTGAAGCTGCATACAAAGAAAACATTATAACATTTCAACAGTTACTACTATGCTTATTTATGAAAAAACTACTTTAATACTTACGAATTTGAAGACATTGTATAAAAGGATCTCCATTAGTTCCATAGGGACAACTGCAAGATGGTGTGTGGTCTCTGCAGGTGCACACTGCTCCAATGCCACAAATATTTGCACTATGGCAAGGGTTTACACATACTTGATTTAAACAGGCTTTATCAGCAGGACAGTCTGAATTCAAAGTACATTCAGGCCTACATCCAGTATGTGGCTGGCCAATATAATGTGGAAGACAAGAGCATACAGGTCGTCCATTAGCTATCTTACATTCTGTATTAACACCACAAGGTGATGGAAGACATGGATTTTGATCTGCTTCTATTCCTGCAATAATATTTGAAATTTAGGAAAAATAAAACATTATATACTTAAAAATGGCTCAAAAGGCTTTGAAATAATGCTTACCCATGACTTTGTAGCACCTAAGTAGTGGATTTCCTATTAGACCAACTTCACATGTGCAGACAGGGTGGTGTTTTTCAACACGGCATAATGCCCCAAAACCACAAGCTCCCGGACATGGATCTCTGCATTTATAGCCTATGCATGCTTGATTCAACTGACAATCATCATCTGTAGTGCACTGAGGACCTGAACAACCAGTTGTTGGGTCACCACCCATCCCATCTGGACAAAGGCACATTGGGTTGCCTTGAGATGTTATGGTGCAGATTGCATGGTGTCCGCATGGGTTTGGAACACAAGGACTTGGAGCTTCTGCTGACACATAGTATAAGGGTCGCCAACAAATCCAGGTCGACAGTAACATTGTTCACTATGGCTTACTACATAACAATCAGCATTATGTCCACATGGTCCAGGTTGGCACATTGTTTTCACAGGCTCTGTAAAATGTAACATCACTGAAAATTTGACAAGTTCAGATAATAATTTAAGATATTTTTAAGAATAAATTAGAAAAAATAAATAAATTCATTGCTAACAATAATATTCATTTATGTTTATTAATTCAATTACAAAATGAAACTTTCATGCAAAAGTTCCCAAGTTGGTACACTAAAATATACAATCTCCAAAACAAGATGTTAATAATAAAACAAAAGTGCCACTGACTAATGGAAATTTATATCCTACCTGTACAAGAGCGATATGGATTTCCTACAAGTGGTTCAGGGCAATAGCAAGAGGGATTCCTATCTTTGTCACATAGAGCTCCGGGGCCGCATGGGTTTGGTGAGCATGGATTACGTCTCTCTACACACCCTCTTATTGTGTTTGGTGATTCTAGATAACCTGGTAAGCATGTGCACTTCGCAAAACCATTATCTAATACCGAGCACTGAGTGTTTGGTCCACATGGTGATGGATTACAAGGGTGTACTGGCAGCGAACATGGTTCTACAGGAGGGTTGCCTTCATATTCTGGTAAGCAGAAGCACACAGGTGAATTTAAAACTATTCTACATCCAGAATTAGGACCACATGGATTCGGTGTACATTCATCTCCTTCAGGAACTGCAAAAAAATAATTATCAAGTAAACGCAAAGTAAAATCATTTAAAATTACTTTGATAATTTGTACATACTGCAATTTTTAAATGGATTGCCAGTCATTCCTTTAGGGCAGTAACAGATTGGCCCACCTGCATCCATTTCGCACAATGCATTAACACCACAAGGGTTTGGATCACATGGGTCGATTGGTCCTAAATAATTTCATTCAATTATATAATCTTGAAACAATTTTAAAATAGTACATTGAATTATAAAGTAATTATTAATATCATCATATCATATTTCCAAACTATTGTTCAACAATAATAAACAATGTGAAAGTTTTATAGTAAAACAGAAAAGTAATTTTAATGGATATTAATAGTTGACCGTTGAGAGGTTCAGGAGGATATTAGTCTGCATGGAGGTCAGTGAAAGAGAAAAAATTAAGTAGTTTTTAAACAATCGCCCCATTATAATAACAACAATTACACACAATGGATTGAAATGTAGGCAGAAAATAAGTAGTTAAAAACTATATGTTTCCCTTTCACTGACCATCCCCTGGACTAATTTCCTCCAGAAAAGTAATTTTAATTTTCCCTAAAAATTTAGGGAACCTATCTTAAATGTAAGCATGGGTAGAAACAAAGAAAAGGTCAAAACGTTAAAATTTTATGTTCTTTATTTATTCAATAATTTAGTATTAGAGGAAGTAATCTACTTTATAAAAACCACTCCTTTAACAGGTATGGATGGATAGTTACTGTAATTATTATACTGACAAACGACCCTACAAGAGCAAATTTTATAGTTTAGAGTAAAATAAAAATTTAAGATTTTTTGTAGCATCCAGAAAGTTTCTTAGTAATTCTCTTGGATATTTGATGTATTTTTATATTAATCATGCTGTCAAATCTAATTGTATTCAAACAGATATGTAAACAAAATCAGACATTTTCCAACTCTTAGTACTGTAATAATCAATTATATTAACTAAATTTGTAATTATGACCATCAATATATTACATTTGAATACTTACCAGTACATCCTACATTTGCGTTTCCACCATAACCAGGTAAGCATTTACAATGTGGTTTGTGATTGTGTACTTCACATATTGCATTTGATCCACAATTACAAGGGTTTCCACAAACCCCATTTAAACATGCTTCATTTCGGGGACACTCTGAATCTCGACGACATCCTGAAACTATACTAACTGTTACTTGATATTCTGTTACTTAAAACATAAATAGGTAAAGATAAAAATAAAAATACCTTGTGAACAATGTAAATATGCATTTCCAGTAAACCCCGTTGGACATCTGCACTGAATACCATGGTTGGCAGGAATACATTCAGCATTTTCTCCACACGAATCTTCTAAGCATGGATTAATACAAACTCTATTCAATCTGTCACAGAGCTTTTCAGGAGGACAATCTTCATTGTATTGGCATACTGATTTCTGGGACATATAACTAAGTAGAAATAAAAAGTTAATATCCAATTAAACTGTTTTAAGACAAGTACTTTAGAAGATTCACTTTACCTGGAACACAACCAATGTATCCATTGCCATGAAATCCTTCAGCACAAGCACAGTCACAGCCATGGTTTGTGTTGATACATATAGCATTCTGAGCACAAGGATTATGCACATCACATGGATGTTGGCACCTATGGCTTATACAAGCTTCAGTAAGGCCACAGTCGTCATTGCTGATACATGTCACTAAACCATGAAGCATAGCAAATATTATATCAATAAAGTTCAGCAAGAGAAGAGCAATAATACAATTTAAGATGACTATTTATTAAAAAAGTTTTACACATATAAATTAAAATTAAATAATGCTAGGCATATGTGTAATATTTCATATATTATTCCTTATTAATTGGTTAAAAATCATGGTTATTTGTATTTTTAGTATATTATAAACTATACAGCATTCTACTTTTAAGTTATGATTACTTGATATTAAAAGCTTTGAAATGTGAGTTAAAAACAAATAACTTAAAACTAATTTTGCATTGCTAACGAAACAGAGACATAAATCAATAACTACAGTGACTTTAAAAAGATCTAAGTAGATACTTAAGGTATCACTTAAAATAAACTTACAAAACAGCAATAAAAAATAATTACTAAGCATCTATTCAGCTTCTAGGCAGCTAATCAAATCAAATAATTGATCACTATTTGTCCATATTTACAGCAATGACTAAGAATTACGAACTAATTACTGATTAAAATATGCGTGAACATTAATACTTAAATGTTAAATGTATTTACAAGATTAATAAAATACAAAAAAATAAAATGCCTTAGTGAATGAATATACAGATTATACATTCAAATAATTAAATGGTCCATAAAGCTTACAAAAAAAAAAAATTATATATATATATATATATATATATATATATATATATATATATATATATATATGTATGTATATTTATATAAAATAGGGCATAAAATGTGTTGTTTTTATGATAAGGAATGGTGAAAGGATGAAGAGAACAGAGAAAACATGAAATAAACTTGAGTTGAAATTACTGACTCAAAATCACTATTCAACATCTCAAGAAAATATATGGCGCGCACAACACCCTAATTCCACTTATCTCGGAATCAATTTAAGAACTTTTAAATGAAGTTAAGAGTTGAAAAAAGTTTAAAGAATTACATTGAGTTTCGAAGGAAACATTTATTTTAGATTAAATAATATAACAATAGAAATTATCGCCAACAATAATCACTTAGTTTTATTTATTTTTCATTACTTCCCATTATCTTATACAACTTTGTATAAAAGATAATTTTTTTTCTATAATCTTTAGCTTTCTAATAGCATATTATACATCTATTTTACTATTCTTATGTTCAGTAAAAAAAATATTTTTGCTCTTTTCACCTTCAGTTGGTTATCAATTTTTTTTATCTTGTCTATTTATTTATTTTTATCAAGGCTAACAACATGAAATAGTTAATCTTTTTTTTTTTTTTTCTTTTTTTTGGATTCTACAAAATTAAAGATACTTTAAAGGAAGAAATTTTAAAATATCAGAATTTAAACCCAGACAAAATATTTCAATGAGAATGAAACTTTTGTGATTTAATCAAAAGGGTTATAGCCATTTTTTGAGAAAATTGCAAAAATGTGAAAATGCACGGAATAAAGTGGTCAGTCAATTTGGAAAAAAAACTTGCTGTAACATACAATATTTGTCTTAAATATAAAATTTCAGTTTAATATGAAATCTCATTTTTGAGCTAGACTTACCGCATACTCATGGACCATTTTATAATACTTAGCCATTTGGATTCAGGGGACCATAACAGGTTTACATCCATTGAAAATAAAAATAAAAATTTTTCGTGATTGTAATACTTTCCCTTCCTATATATTTCATATATGGGAAATTGAAAGTAAAAATTAAGACATACAAATAACAACAATATAGAAAAATATGAAATACAATAAGAACCATTAATTAATATTATTAATTAGTGCTAGATTTCAATCAATACTGATGATAATAATGATATATTTAAAACCAGTTAGTGGTACTTGAACACACTGATTAAGGTAGGTCAAAGATTACACCAAGAAATAATAAACAGTACTTCATTATTAATTAATCACACAAACATTTGGGAAAAAGGTTTTGGTCAGGATATTTCTTCAGGTCATTTCTTAGGATATTATCAATTAAAAAATATCATATTATCCCTTGTAAATCTTGTTTCATCTGTATATTCAAACACAAAGGAAACTAAATGGTGGTGTTAAAGCTTACATGGTTGAGGGAGGAAGCACTTGAGTGCAGGATTGCCTTGGTGTCCTGGTGGGCAAGTGCAGACCGGTCGATGCCTGACGACATGGCATTTAGCTGTGGGGGCGCAAATGTTAGCGAGACCACAAAGATCCTCGCAAAGCCCATTGTAGCAAGCCTCGCTGTCGAGGCACTCATTATCCTTTTCACATGGCTGTGGCTTTTTGGGCCTTCCACCAGTTGCTATTAGGGTTACGGGTCAAACATGGGTAAAGGACATTTACTCTTATTAGTAAGTGAGTTACAGAAAACAAATTACATTAATTAAAATATTTACAATGCCTCGAAAACCTCTCAATATTTATTTCTTATTATTAACTATTTACAGTTAGTTTTTAGGAAAAAGAAGTGAAAAGAACTGGTTGAGTGAAGAGAGAAATAACAAGATATTTCGAACAGTAAAAGTAAAAAGAGATCATGAGGTCTAAGAACAATAAGCCGTGTTCTACTTATGAAAAAAAAAAAGTTTGAGCTAACAGTAAAGCTAATATTTTATACATTAACCAGTACCAACATACCTTGACAAGAGTGAAGAAATAAAAAAAAAAAAAAAAAAAAAAAAAAAAGAAAAAAGAGGCAAAGACACATCAATAAAGCCTATATACAATTAATTGAATAAAAAGACCTAATTTACTGAATAATATAAAACGAAAAATAAGAGTGTAACGTATATACCTTTTTGACAGTCCAATCGGTTGATTCCATGTGTGCAATGCGCGCACAAACCGCTTACACAGGCCTCACCATTGGGACAGTCAGTGTCTTTTGTACACTTTCCAGTATATATAAATGTTGGTACTTTATACTTTCGATGTTTTAGTGAAGTGCTACTTACAGTGGTTGTACTAACTGTAGTGTATGTGTTATTAGTAGGTGGTTCTTCAGTACTGTCAATATTAGAAGTAATAGTTGATGTGAATGATTCCTCCATAGTACTGTTTACCGTATCGTTTGTTTCGATATCTAAAATTGATGCTATTGTTGTTTCATTCTCATCTGAAAACATACTGCTACTCTCTGCAGTAGTTGTTTCAATTGTTGTTATTGAATCTGTTTTTAAATTTTCAAGTTCTTCTGCCATAGACGTTCCTGATGTGTTTTCAATTATACTTTCTTCCGAAAAAATAGATGTATCAGAAATGACAGAGGTACTTTCAACTAATTCCTCAGTAACTGTGGTTTCTTTATAATTTAATCCAACTCTGTTTCCTATATTGCTATCTGTAGTAACTTCTGTCTCAGATTCAGGAGTTGAATTGCCAACTATTGTTTCTGAAGTAGTTGCTTCACTACTATCTGTTACAAAGTTCATAGTAGAAGTTTCAAATTCAGTATTTTCCAGACCTCGTAAAGATGAAGTTGTCAAAGCTTGATTGTCATCAATGCTTGTATTTTGTAAGGTAAGATACTGAGTTGTTTTTTCTGTAACTTCAGCAGATGTGGTACTTTGGATCAACTCATTATTTGTTGATAGTTCCTGAGTGCTACTTTGAGTTGTACTCTCAGTCTCACCATCAGGACTATTAGGAGCAATTAATGTAGTTAAAGCTTCTGTGGTTGATTCAGTTTCAGAGGATAAATCCAAATTGAAATCAGATACCGATAAACTTTCTGTTGTAACATCAGATGAAAATTCAGTTGCACCTGTAGCAGAAATTTCTTTCAGCACCTCAACCATATCTTTATCAGTAAAAGAGTTAGTGGTTGGTTGTATGGTTTCACTTAATAGGTCAATATCTGATTCTGTAGATTCAGGGGTTGTAATTAATTTATCTAATTCTTTGTTACTTTCTGTAGTGGTCTCAAATTCGCTTGATCCTGTCAAAGAAGTATCTTGAGTAGAGCTATCAATCTCTGATTTGGAATCAGTAGAAGAATCTGAAGGAATACCTCCAAACCTTTCATCTATTAAGACAGGTTCAGTTGGCTTTGTTTCTGATTGGTCATTGGTCTCAGTTGCCCAACTAGTTCCAAATGTAGATGTAGGGATTTCAGTATTCAGCGTCTCTTGATTATTAGTTATAGACATTTCTGGAGTTGTACTTAATTCAGAAACAGTCGTAGTGATTATGTCCAAAGCGAATTCACTTCTAGTTTCCATTTTTTCAGTGGTTGGAGTTTCAAATCTTTCTCCAGATTCACTTTTAACAGTGTTTTCACCATTCATTTCTGTGGTTGTTTCTATTTCAGAGCTACCTTTACTATCAGTTGCTGTTTCTGTAGTCGATTCAGCAGGAGTTTCAAACCTTTCTCCTGATTCATTTTGATCAGTAGTCACTTCTGCACGCACTTCAGCATTCATTGTTGTAGTGGTTTCTATTCCTAGACTAACTTTACCATCAGATGCTGGTTCTGTTGTTGATTCAGCAGGAGTTACAAATCTTTCTCCAGTTTCAGTAGTGGTTTCAGCACGAACCTCAGCATTTATTTCTATAGTAGTGGTTTCTATTCCAGAGCTAACTTCACTATTAGTAACTGTTGTCATTCCACTAGGAGTTTCAAATCGCTCCTGAGATTCAAGTAAATCAATAGTAGTAGTTTCAAATTGATTTATATTTGTTTGAAAAGTAGTAGTAATTTCAGAACTAATTGGTGTGTTTAATAAAGGATTTGGAGTTTCAAATCTTTCATCAGATTCATTTTGAGAAGTTGTTTCAGCTTCATTGTTAGCATTTGTTACTTGCATAGCAAGAGTTGCAGCATTTTCAGTTGTTGTCAAGAAAATGTTGTCGGTAGAAGGTATATCTAATCTTTCTTCTAACCTATTTTGGACTTTAATATTTTTTTCAATCTGATTACGAGCATTTGTAGGAGCTGAATTTGAATTATCTGCTTTACTGCCTTTCTTAGAATCTCCTTCAGTCAGATTAACAATTTCCTCTCCAGAAACAGTGGAAAAAGTAACTTGTTGTTCATCCATGTCGGTTCCAGTAAATGAAGCAGTACTAAATAAATCATTATCAATGGTCTGTGTTGTTCCTTCTTTAGGGATGCTCAAACCTCTAATCGTGGAAAAAATTTCTTTCTCATTTGGTTCATTTGTTGAAACTTCAGAAAAAACTGGAGTCTCAGTTTCAGTTGTGCTTTCTTGGTTCGTTGTCCCTTTCAAAGTAGAAGCAGTTTGAAATTCTTCTAAATCATCTGAATTTTTATTATCATTCAGAACCATATTTGTGGTTGATTCTGTATTTGCTTCTAATAATCTGTTCAAGTTTTCTATTGTAGAACTATCAAAAGATGTAAAAAAGGAAGCTTGAATTGTTGATAATGTACTTTGGGTAGTTTCTTCTTGAGGGGTTTCAGTTTTTTATCTGAAATCTCAATCGGTGCTTTTTCAGTAGTAATTTTGGTTTCAGTTTCAACATTGTTTTTTAGCGCAATGAGATCATCCTTCTGACTAGATTGAGTTGTAGTAAAGATATAATTATTGGTAACATCAGTTCCAGTAATGTCAGTCTTATCAATTTCAATAGGTGTGGTACTGTCAAAGGAAGGTGTATTTACAGTAGGGTGTGTGGTAGTATCAACGTGCGAAGAGGTTGAAGCATCAGCACCTAACAGCGTTGCCAGGTGAGAGAGAGCAACAGAAGAGCACAGAAAGAAAAAAGGCAGCGTTAGTAAAATTAAATATAATTATTATCTGATCTTTCTATAGTTTTAAGAAACCTAAATCTTGATGTTTTTTTTTTCTCTGTCTTTAGTCAGACATTAAAAATAGACAGTTCAGACTTGTGGAGAAGGATTTTCTAAGCATTAATCAAAGCAGCAAAATATACAGCAATATTATGTTAAAGAACAAAAGCAAAGCCAGTTCTCTGTTAAGCTCATGCACATGCAAGATATATATTAAAACAACCTTTTAACCCTGCTTAAACCAAAATCACAGTAAATTCATTGACTAGTAATCAAGATTGATTTCAAGTTCTTAGAAACAGAAAAAAACACTTTTCAGATGAAAATGGTCAAAATTAAACAATGATACCAGGTAAGTTTGATTTATAAATGAGAAAATCTTTCTAAACAAAAATAAAATAATATGTGAGCTTGAATCACAAAATCAAAAAGTTAAATATCATTTCAGATTAACAAAAACAGAACCACTAACAATCCCAAATTTAATTCAATTCATAAACATTTTTATGCAAAACTTTCATTTAAATATGCTACAATTTAATAGAATATAGTTTAGGCTTTTTATTTGGGGTATTTAATCTAAATAGAACTGTATGATTCGAACTTAGCAACAAACATTTCAGTATCAAATAGAAATCAGATGAAATTTATTTAAGTATAATTTTCTTTAATACAAAAATATGTTTCTTATTTGAGAAAAGAAAAAATAATTAGAAAAAATTACTAGTTAATGAATTTTTGTCAATTTATATTCCATACAAAACTATAAAAAATAAATAAATAAAAATCTATATTGTTCCATTTTACTCCCATATTTCTGTTAACTTGTTTCCATGATAACATGACAGAAGAGGCATTTCATTACTGAATATGCAACCATTAAATAGGTAAACAAACTAAAATATTGGGCTTAGCTCCCACTGGGTATTTTTTTACTTCCCAACTCTGTTACCCATCAAATATGCAGACATGGTCAACTAAACTATTTATTTGAGAGAAATCTACTTAACACATAAATGGTATTTACATGCCTGCATAACCCCATGCTGCAGTCTGTGCTTGCAAAACGTTTGTCCTTCTTACAAGCCAAACATTTATTTAAGTATTATATAATGTTCATAAATTAATCTGATTTATATAATATATATAACCTTATCTTCCTGTTGCACTTAAAGCAACTAATATATATATATATATATATATATATATATATATATCTTCATGGGCTTAGTAATGAAAACAGCTAATCTTAATTGTCTAAAAATTTAATTTACAACAGGAAAATAAATATTTACAAATATATACATAAACTAAATATACATTATAGTACACTATACAAAGAAATAATTGAGCATTTTATCATATGCACAATAGGAAGCTGAAGACGTGTTGCTATTTTGCTATTCAGTATATTATAGCAAATTTGAAATAATTCGTAATCTTTTCATGCTAACACTCATATTGTCATATTTTTGAGTGTTTAAAGGAAGGGAGAGAGAGAGAAAGAGAGAGAAGAAAAGTAAAAAGAAATTAAGAACAAAAGAAAAAAAATGAACAGAAACCCCCACAGGTCTTTTGTATAAGACATGTTTTAAAAGATGAAAAAAGTAAAATAAAAATAAAATAAATAAAGCGACTTTGAAAGATGAAAAATTTAAGAAACTATGAACAATATTAACAGATGTGTAGTCAAAATAAATAATTTTGTTTATGAGATAAAGGGTAGTGAAGAAAACAGCATCCAATAATTTAGAAATTGGTTTTGTACAATAGTTAAGGTCTTGCTCTCTATAGATTTTTGCTTTCTACAAAAGTTTTGAGAGTTGAAGGCAAGAAATGAAATTAGGAAAATTTTGCAAAATTAAAAGTGACTTACATATGTATTTATTTCCTTGTTGATTGCCCGCCCTACAAAGTGAGTCTTGGACTCTGGTGGGTTCCTCAGCTCCTTATCATGGTAATTCTTTGGGGATATTGGGGATTCGAAAGGTAATATTGAAAATTCATTAAGACAGCAACACAAAACAGCAACACACACAATGAAAATGCTTTTCAAAGTGCTTCAATCTGATTGATATGAATACTTCAGAGCTTAAGTACTAAATTTCTCAGCACTTACCTTTAATGCATGCTCCTGTCAAAGGGTTGCATGGAACTCCTGGTGGACAATGGTCACATCCTTCATATACAACTGGTTCTTGACCTGCAATATCACAATGTGATACAGGCAGTTTATAATGTCAGTCATAGGACAAAAAGTTACAGAATACATTACACTCAATCTGCTCAAACAAAAATCATTGCTTGCCAAAATTAAGCTATCTAACAATAAGAATTATTATTATGAAGAGTATAATTTTTTTTAATATAAATTAATGTAGAACTATTCCCTTCTTAAATAAAAACATTTATTTATTAGAAGTAAAACATATTCCAACAGTTTTCGACTGGAATTGGTTTACATGTTAGTAACACTGGAATACTGGAATTAGTAACAACTCCCATATTTAATATTAATACAAGTCAATAATTAATAGAATATTTTCTTCTTTATTAATTAAGATAGGAACTGTAATTTAAAAAAATAATCTTATTACATACTTTTATAAAGTTTCATTCTTTTCATTATCATATACTGAATTATTATTGTCTAACTTCTAACCAACAGTTAGGCATGTCTACGTTTGTTATTTTCAAGTATTTTTATTTATTTACATTTTCACAAAAATAATTCATTTCTTATTTTTGTTTTACTCACACATGCACGCACACTTTTTTCTAAAAGTGAAATTGTTTTATTTTCCATTCAACTTATGCTATGGCCCGATACAGCTATTATGTCATTTCAAAAAATATGTTGTTATTCTTAGAGGACTTAATCCCAGAATAAAGTTTTTTTTTTTTTTTTTTTTTTTTCTATACCAAGTTATAGTAGATGTGAAAGCATCAAAAATTATTACATAACTTATAGTTAGTCCTCATGCAGAGGTAAGTTTTCAATCAAATAATCTTTGATTAATGAAACATAAACAACTCACCACCAGCAATACAATGGCATCCATCACAAATGAAGTTTTGTCGGCAATCAGCATTCTTCTGACATTGGCAAACTAAAAAGAAAATATTGTATTCACAAAAAGTACTTTAAAATTTAATTAATGTCCTTTAAGCAGAAACTAAATGAAATAGAATTTTATTATTTCTACATTGAAACACAAGCATAGGGAAAATTTGGAAACAAAGTTGAGGAGGATCAAACAGAAACTGGCTTAAGACTTTTAACTCTCAAAGGTTAATTTTGTTAAGAATATAGACATTTTTATATTATAACAATAAAATAAATTGAAAGAGTAATTCAAAATTAATATATTCTAGGTAAGTTTTGTACCAATCATTACATAGTGATAGTGAATGCTTAAAACCTTTGACACATGCAGGTTGATGATCATGAACTTGACATTGTTCTTCACCGTGACATGGATTAGCAGTTAAACATGGATCCTGACAGTTCTGGTTTTGGCAAGACTGATGTTCAGGACAATCACTGTCATCGAGACATCCAACCACTGCAATGTTCATTAGCAAACTTTTTAATTGCATTTTTAACATAGAATTACCAAAAAAAAAAAAAAAAAAAAAAATTTGAATATCATTACAAAAACATATTAAAAAAATCAGCACAGCTAGAGGAAATAAGATGTGTAAAGAAAAAAGGTAAAAGGAAAAAAGAACAAAAACAATTTAAATACAATATGATAGCCAACACCTAAATTGAAGCATGCATTGTATACCCATAACCAGTACAAAAAAAAAAAGAAAAAAAAAAAAAGCAAGAAAATATTAAAAAGAAAAAAAATATAGTAGTTCAACTTAAAGAAATGAAGAAACCACGCTGCTATAAGTGGCTATGAAAAAAGAACATGCTTCATTCGAAGTGATAAGCTGAAAAATAAAGAGAAAAGAATAATTAATATGTATTTTCTTTAAAATAATTGAAAAATAAAATCACAAAGAAAATTGAGTACTTGTCTTATCAACTCAATTACAAAAGTAGAAATTTGCTACACACTGCAGTCACTTTTAGTGTGTTGAAGATGTGTACTATCAGTTTTGTTTCAGTACAATGTATGCACACCCTTTTATGATCCTGCAAAGGGTTCTAATTGTCCATGAAATTTGTTTTGAAAGGTGCTTGAAAGATAAGGGTTTCAAGCTGATTCATTCAAATGTTGTTTACCTGGGTGTGTGATACAGTCAACACTATCTAGGCTGATGTTTAATAGCGGTGGGCACAAGCACTCAACATTATTTCTATCACTAAGGCAAGTTATGTTTTCTTTACATGGTTTATAAATATCACAAAGGGTTCTACATAGGCTACGAAAGCAAATCTCATTTGGGAGACATTCCGAAAATGATGAACAAACTTTTGGCTTGATTAAGTCCCTAGTTCCTGGTAATGTAGTAGTTTCTGGGAGTACTGTAGGTATAGTTTCGTTTAACAAGGAGGGTCTAATTGTAAAATTATAAAATGAAGGCTTTGTTGAAAGCAAAACCGTGTTGAATTCACTTGCACTAGCAGTGACCGATGGTTGATCTTGAGAAGTAAATAAATGTGATTCAGATGAGAGAGTAACAGTAGAACTTATTTGGGTAGAAAATTCAGATGATAAATCTGTAACTCCAGGAACTACTGATTCATAAGTAGTAACTGAAGTTGGAGTAGAAGATTCAGAACTATCTTTCTGAGTAGTGGGAGGAATAGGGACAGTTAAATTATTTAAAAACTCAGAAAGGTCTGCTATTTCAGTAGAAAGAGTTTTGCCATAAGTAGTCCTTGTATACTGTGAATGGATATCAGTAAAAGTAGGAGTACCTGTAATATTGTTCAAAGGACCTATTGTAATTGTACTGGTTTCTTCAGTCACACCTCCTGTTTTTGATGTATATGTAACTGGCACTGAAGTTTTAAATTCTGGGATCATAGTGGTCAATGTTACTTCTTTAGGAGAAGTGCCTCCTTCTGTTGTTTTATAAGTGACTGGTTCAAGATAGGTAGAAGAGTATATTGTAACAGGTTGTGTTATTTCTGTAACAGTTCCAGTTTTTGAAGGATACGTAATAGGTAAAGAAGTTTCAGTTTCTGCAATTGTAGTAGGTACAGTTCTCATGTAGGGAATATTCCCTTCTTCAATATCAAATGGTGATTTGTAAGTGACTATTCCTGGATATGAAGAGGAGGATGTTGTTGCTGGTTGTTTTTCTTCAGTAACAGTTTCTGTTTTTGAAGCATACGTAGAAGAGAAGGAAGATTCAGTTTCACTTATTGTGGTGGGTACTGTTTCTGGAGGAGGAATAGTTCCTTCTTCAGTAGTTGGAACTGATTCATAAGTGACTGTTCCTGGATATGTCGAAAAGGATACTGTTACAGGGTGAGTTTCTTCTGTAACTGTGCCTATTTTTAAGGTAGAAGTATAAGTTGAAGGAGTTTCTGTTACAGGAATAGCTGTGGGTACTGTTTCTGTAGGAGGAATAGTTTGTTCCTTGGTAGTTGGCACTGATTCATAAGTGACTGTTCCTGGGTATGTGGAAGAGGATATTGTAGATGTTTGTGTTTCTCCTGTAACTGTGCCTACTTTTAAGGTAGAAGTATAACTTGAAGGAGTTTCTGTTACAGGAATAGCTGTGGGAAGAATAGTTTCTTCTTTAGTAGTTTCTACAGTAACAGTTCCTGTTTTTGGGGTATAGGTAAAAGCTGATGGAGTTTCAGTTTCAGATATTGTTGTGGGTACTGTTCCAGCAGGAGGAATAGTTCCTACTTCAGTAGTTGCAACTGATTCATAAGTGACTGTTACGGGATATGTGGAAAAGGATATTGTAGATGTCTGTGTTTCTCCTGTAACTGTGCCTATTTTTAAGGTAGAAGTATAAGTTGAAGGAGTTTCTGTTACAGGAATAGCTGCGGGTACTGTTTCTGTAGGAGGAATAGTTACTTCCTTGGTAGTTGGCACTGATTCATAAGTGACTGTTCCTGGGTATGTGGAAGAGGATATTGTAGATGTTTGTGTTTCTCCTGTAACTGTGCCTACTTTTAAGGTAGAAGTATAACTTGAAGGAGTTTCGTTACAGGAATAGCTGTGGGTACGGTTTCTGTAGGGGGAATAGTTTCTTCCTTGGTAGTTGGCACTGATTCATAAGTGACTGTTCCTGGGTATGTGGAAGAGGATATTGTAGATGTTTGTGTTTCTCCTGTAACTGTGCCTACTTTTAAGGTAGAAGTATAACTTGAAGGAGTTTCTGTTACAGGAATAGCTGTAGGAAGAATAGTTCCTTCTTTAGTAGTGTGCAATGATTCATAACTGACTGTCCCTGGATATGTCGAAAAGGATACTGTTACAGGTGTAGTTTCCTCAGAAACAGTTTCAGATCTTGATGTAGACGTGAAGGAAGAAGGAGTTTCAGTTTCAAGAATAGTTGTGGGTACTGTTTTTGCAGTAGGAATAGTTCCTTCTGTAGTAGTTAGAACTGATTTATAAGTGGTTGTTCCTGGATATGTAGACGAGGATGTTGTTACAGGTCTAGTTTCCTCTGTTACAGTTCCTGTTTTTGGGGTATAGGTAAAAGCTGATGGAGTTTCAGTTTCAGATATTGTTGTGGGTACTGTTCCAGCAGGAGGAATAGTTCCTTCTGTAGTAGTTGTAACTGATTCATAAGTGACTGTTCCTGGATATGTAGACGAGGTTGTTGTTACAGGTCTCGTTTCTACAATAACAGTTCCGGTTTTTGGGGTATAGGTAAAAGCTGATGGAGATTCATTTTCAGATATTGTTGTGGGTACTGTTCAGCAGGAGGAATAGTTCCTTCTGTAGTAGTTGGAACTGATTCATAAGTGACTGTTCCTGGATATGTAGACGAGGTTGTTGTTACAGGTCTCGTTTCTACAGTAACAGTTCCTGTTTTTGGGGTATAGGTAAAAGCTGATGGAGTTTCAGTTTCAGATATTGTTGTGGGTACTGTTCCAGCAGGAGGAATAGTTCCTACTTCAGTAGTTGCAACTGATTCATAAGTGACTGTTCCGGGATATGTGGAAGAGGATATTGTAGATGTCTGTGTTTCTCCTGTAACTGTGCCTATTTTTAAGGTAGAAGTATAAGTTGAAGGAGTTTCTGTTACAGGAATAGCTGCGGGTACTATTTCTGTAGGAGGAATAGTTTCTTCCTTGGTAGTTGGCACTGATTCATAAGTGACTGTTCCTGGATATGTGGAAGAGGATATTGTAGATGTTTGTGTTTCTCCTGTAACTGTGCCTACTTTTAAGGTAGAAGTATAAGTTGAAGGAGTTTCTGTTACAGGAATAGCTGTGGGTACTGTTTCTGTAGGAGGAATAGATTCTTCCTTGGTAGTTGGCACTGATTCATAAGTGACTGTTCCTGGGTATGTGGAAGAGGATATTGTAAATGTTTGTGTTTCCTGTAACTGTGCCTACTTTTAAGGTAGAAGTATAACTTGAAGGAGTTTCTGTTACAGGAATAGCTGTAGGAAGAATAGTTCCTTCTTTAGTAGTGTGCAATGATTCATAACTGACTGTCCCTGGATATGTCGAAAAGGATACTGTTACAGGTTGAGTTTCCTCAGAAACAGTTTCAGATCTTGATGTAGACGTGAAGGAAGAAGGAGTTTCAGTTTCAAGAATAGTTGTGGGTACTGTTTTGCAGTAGGATAGTTCCTTCTGTAGTAGTTAGAACTGATTTATAAGTGGTTGTTCCTGGATATGTAGACGAGGATGTTGTTACAGGTCTAGTTTCCTCTGTTACAGTTCCTGTTTTTGGGTATAGGTAAAAGCTGATGGAGTTTCAGTTTCAGATATGTTGTGGGTACTGTTCCAGCAGAGGAATAGTTCCTTCTGTAGTAGTTGTAACTGATTCATAAGTGACTGTTCCTGGATATGTAGACGAGGTTGTTGTTACAGTCTCGTTTCTACAGTAACAGTTCCGGTTTTTGGGGTATAGGTAAAAGCTGATGGAGTTTCAATTTCAGATATTGTTGTGGGTACTGTTCCAGCAGGAGGAATAGTTCCTTCTGTAGTAGTTGGAACTGATTCATAAGTGACTGTTCCTGGATATGTAGACGAGGTTGTTGTTACAGGTCTCGTTTCTACAGTAACAGTTCCTGTTTTTGGGTATAGGTAAAAGCTGATGGAGTTTCAGTTCAGATATTGTTGTGGGTACTGTTCCAGCACGAGGAATAGTTCCTACTTCAGTAGTTGCAACTGATTCATAAGTGACTGTTCCTGGTATGTGGAAGAGTATATTGTAGATGTTTGTGTTTCTCCTGTAACTGTGCCTACTTTTAAGGTAGAAGTATAACTTGAAGGAGTTTCCGTTACAGGAATAGCTGTGGGTACTGTTTCTGTAGGGGAATAGTTTCTTCCTTGGTAGTTGCACTGATTCATAAGTGACTGTTCCTGGGTATGTGGAAGAGGATATGTAGATGTTTGTGTTTCTCCTGTAACTGTGCCTACTTTTAAGGTAGAAGTATAACTTGAAGGAGTTTCTGTTACAGGAATAGCTGTAGGAAGAATAGTTCCTTCTTTAGTAGTGTGCAATGATTCATAACTGACTGTCCCTGGATATGTCGAAAAGGATACTGTTACAGGTTGAGTTTCCTCAGAAACAGTTTCAGATCTTGATGTAGACGTGAAGGAAGAAGGAGTTTCAGTTTCAAGAATAGTTGTGGGTACATAAGTGACTGTTCCTGGGTATGTGGAAGAGGATATTGTAGATGTTTGTGTTTCTCCTGTAAGTGTGCCTATTTTTAAGGTAGAAGTATAAGTTGAAGGAGTTTCTGTTACAGGAATAGCTGTGGTACTGTTTCTGTAGGAGGAATAGTTTGTTCCTTGGTAGTTGGCACTGATTCATAAGTGACTGTTCCTGGTATGTGGAAGAGGATATTGTAGATGTTTGTGTTTCTCCTGTAACTGTGCCTACTTTTAAGGTAGAAGTATAAGTTGAAGGAGTTTCTGTTACAGGAATAGCTGTGGGTACTGTTTCTGTAGGAGGAAAGTTTCTTCCTTGGTATTGGCACTGATTCATAAGTGACTGTTCCTGGGTATGTGGAAGAGGATATTGTAGATGTTTGTGTTTCTCCTGTAACTGTGCCTACTTTAAGGTAGAAGTATAATTTGAAGGAGTTTCTGTTACAGGAATAGCTGTGGGAAGAATAGTTCCTTCTTTAGTAGTGTGCAACGATTCATAACTGACTGTCCCTGGATATGTCGAAAAGGATACTGTTACAGGTTGAGTTACCTCCGAAACAGTTTCAGATCTTGAAGTAGATGTGAATGAAGAAGGAGTTTCAGTTTCAAGAATAGTTGTGGTACTGTTTCTGCAGAAGGAATAGTTCCTTCTGTAGTAGTTGGAACTGATTCATAAGTGACTGTTCCTGGATATGTAGACGAAGATGTTGTTAAAGGTCTAGTTTCCTCTGTTACAGTTCCTGTTTTGGGGTATAGGTAAAAGCTGATGGAGTTTCAGTTTCAGATATTGTTGTGGGTACTGTTCGAGCAGGAGGAATAGTTCCTTCTGTAGTAGTTGTAACTGATTCATAAGTGACTGTTCCTGGATATGTAGACGAGGTTGTTGTTACAGGTCTCGTTTCTACAGTAACAGTTCCGTTTTTGGGGTATAGGTAAAAGCTGATAGAGTTTCAGTTTCAGATATTGTTGTGGGTACTGTTCCAGCAGGAGAATTGTTCCTTCTGTAGTAGTTGGAACTGATTCATAAGTGACTGTTCCTGGTATGTGGAAGAGGATATTGTAGATATTTGTGTTTCTCCTGTAAGTGTGCCTATTTCTAAGTAGAAGTATAAGTTGAAGGAGTTTCTGTTACAGAATAGCTGTGGGTACTGTTTCTGTAGGAGGAATAGTTTGTGTGCCTACTTTTAAGGTAGAAGTATAATTTGAAGGAGTTTCTAGTTACAGAATGGATACTGTTGTGGAAGAATAGTTCCTTCTTTAGTAGTGTGAAACTGATTCATAATGACTGTTCCTGGATATGTCGAAGAGGATATTGTTACAGGTTAGTTTCCTCATAACAGTTTCTTTGTAAGTAAAAGCTGATGGAGTTTCATTTCAGATAGTTGTGGTACTGTTGCTTCAGGAGGAATAGTTCCTTCTGTAGTAGTAGGACGATTCATAAGGACTGTTCCTGGATATGTAGAGGAGAATTGTACAGGTGGGTTTCCTTGTAACAGTTTCTGATTGGGAGTATAAGTAAAGTGAAGGAGTTTCAGTTTCAAGAAACTTGTGTGTACTGTTTCTGCAGGAGGAATAGTTCCTTCTAGTAGTTGAACTGATTCATAAGTGACTGTTCCTGGATATGTAGACGAGGTTGTTGTTACAGGTCTGTTTCTACAGTAACAGTTTCGGTTTTTGGGGTATAGGTAAAAGCTGATGGAGTTTCAGTTTCAGATATTGTTGTGGGTACTGTTCCGCAGGAGGAATAGTTCCTTCCTTAGTAGTTGGCACTGATTCATAAGTGACTGTTCCTGGATATGTAGAAGAGGATGTTGTTACAGGTCTCGTTTCTACAGTAGCAGTTCCTATTTTTGGGGTATAGGTAAAAGCTAATGGAGTTTCAGTTTCAAATATTGTCGTGGGTACTGTTCCTGCAGGAGGAGTAGTTCCTTCTGTAGTAGTAGGAACCGATTTATAAGAGACTGTTCCTGGATATGTAGAGGACATTGTAGCAGGTCGGGTTTCCTTGGTAACAGTTTCTGACTTGGGAGTATACGTATAAGGTGAAGGAGTTTTAGTTTCAGGGATAATTGTGGGTACTGTTCCAGTAGGAGGAATAGTTCCTTCCTTAGTAGTTGGCACTGATTCATAAGTGACTGTTTCTGGATATGTGGACGAGGATGTTGTTACAGGTCTCGTTTCCTTAGTAACAGTTCCTTTTTTAGAAGTATAAGTAAAAGCCGATGGAGTTTCAGTTTCAGAGATTGTTGTTGGAACTGTTCTAGCAGAAGGAATCGTTCCATCTGTAGTAGTGGAAACTGATTCATAAGTGACTGTTCCTGGATATGTAGATGAGGACATTGTAGCAGGTCGTGTTTCCTCGGTAACAGTTTCTAGCTTGGGAGTATACGTATAAGGTGAAGGAGTTTCAGTTTGAAGGATAGTTGTGGGTACGGTTTCTGTAAGAGGAATAGTTCCTTCTTCAGTAGTTGGCACTGATTCATAAGTGACTGTTCCTGGATATGTGGATGATGATGTTGTTACTGGTCTCGTTTTCTCAGTAACAGTTTCTGTTTTCCGGGTATAGGTAAAAGCTGATGGAGTTTCAGTTTCAAATATTGTTGTCGGTACTGTTCCCGTAGGAGGAATAGTTCCTTCCTTAGTAGTTGGCACTGATTTATAAGTGACTGTTCCTGTATATGTAGAGGAGGATGTTGTTACAGTTCTAGTTTCCTCAGTAACAGTTTCTGTTTTTGGGGTAGAGGTAAAAGCTGATGGAGTTTCATTTTCAGATATTGTTGTTGGTACTGTTGCTTCAGGAGGAATAGTTCCTTCTGTAGTAGTAGGGACCGATTCATAAGAGACTGTTCCTGGATATGTAGAGGAGGACATTGTAGCAGGTAGGGTTTCCTTGGTAACAGTTTCTGACTTGGGAGTATAAGTATAAGGTGAAGGAGTTTTAGTTTCAGAGAAAACTGTGTATACTGTTTCTGATGGAGGAATAGTTCCTTCTTCAGTAGTTGGCACTGATTTATAAGTGACTGTTGATGTATATGTAGAGGAGGATGTTGTTACAGGTCTAGTTTCCTCAGTAACAGTTTCTGTTTTTGGGGTAGAGGTAAAAGCTGATGGAGTTTCATTTTCAGATATTGTTGTTGGTACTGTTGCTTCAGGAGGAATAGTTCCTTCTGTAGTAGTAGGGACCGATTCATAAGAGACTGTTCCTGGATATGTAGAGGAGGACATTGTAGCAGGTAGGGTTTCCTTGGTAACAGTTTCTGACTTGGGAGTATAAGTATAAGGTGAAGGAGTTTTAGTTTCAGAGAAAACTGTGTATACTGTTTCTGATGGAGGAATAGTTCCTTCTTCAGTAGTTGGCACAGATTTATAAGTGACTGTTCCTGTATATGTAGAGGAGGATGTTGTTACAGGTCTAGTTTCCTCAGTAACAGTTTCTGTTTTTGGGGTAGAGGTAAAAGCTGATGGAGTTTCATTTTCAGATATTGTTGTCGGTACTGTTCCCGTAGGAGGAATAGTTCCTTCCTTAGTAGTTGGCACTGATTTATAAGTGACTGTTCCTGTATATGTAGAGGAGGATGTTGTTACAGGTCTAGTTTCCTCAGTAACAGTTTCTGTTTTTGGGGTAGAGGTAAAAGCTGATGGAGTTTCATTTTCAGATATTGTTGTTGGTACTGTTGCTTCAGGAGGAATAGTTCCTTCTGTAGTAGTAGGGACCGATTCATAAGAGACTGTTCCTGGATATGTAGAGGAGGACATTGTAGCAGGTCGGGTTTCCTTGGTAACAGTTTCTGACTTGGGAGTATAAGTATAAGGTGAAGGAGTTTTAGTTTCAGAGAAAACTGTGTATACTGTTTCTGATGGAGGAATAGTTCCTTCTTCAGTAGTTGCAACTGATTCATAAGTGACAGATCCTGGATATGTAGACGAGGATTTTGTAGCAGGTCGGGTTTGCTTGCTAGCCGTTTCTGACTTGGGAGTATACGTATAAGGTGAAGGAGTTTTAGTTTCAGGGATAATTGTCGGTACTGTTCCCGTAGGAGGAATAGTTCCTTCCTTAGTAGTTGGCACTGATTTATAAGTGACTGTTCCTGTATATGTAGAGGAGGATGTTGTTACAGGTCTAGTTTCCTCAGTAACAGTTTCTGTTTTTGGGGTAGAGGTAAAAGCTGATGGAGTTTCATTTTCAGATATTGTTGTGGGTACTCTTCCTGCAGAAGGAATAGTTCCTTCTGTAGTAGTTGCAACTGATTCATAAGTGGCTGTTCCTAGATATGTGGACGAGGATATTGTAGATGTTTGTGTTTCTCCTGTAACTGTGCCTACTTTTAAGGTAGAAGTATAAGTTGAAGGAGTTTCTGTTACAGGGATAATTGTGGGTATCGTTTCTGTAGGAGGAATAGGTCTTTCTGTAGTAGTTGGAGTTGATTCATTTGTGACTGTTCCTGGATAGGTGGAAGAGTGGAATGTGGTGAATTTGGGGGCAAATGTTGTAATTTTTTCTATTGGATAGGTAACTTTAGGTGTTATTGTGACTTCTGTAATGGATGGTAGTGATTTGTAAGACACGTTTTGCTGATTTGTAGTAGGGTATGTTTCTCTTTGTTCAGTTACATTTTTTGTCATTTCATACTGTATTGTTGTGGCAGAAGAAGTTGTTTTTATTTCGTAAAGTATTGATTGCTTTTTTATCTCTACATTGGGGGCTTCAGTCATGTAATTATAAGGAGTCATGGTTTGTTGAAATGTTATTGTCGCTGTATCTACTGATTCGGATGATAATGTACTTATCTGAAGTGGCGTTTCTGTTTCTACTTCAGTAAATGTATGTTTTTTATATGGGTGTGTTACTGGAGCTGGTGTTTTGGTTTCTGTTAATGTGGTAAAAGATTCTTCAGATGGAATAGTATCTTCTGTTACTACTTTAGTAGAATCTGTTATTTCTGTTTCATCTGCCATAGGATAACGTGTTGTTGCATTTTTAGCAATAGGTTTTTCATAAGGAATTGTTGGTGATGGTTGTAGAGTATTTTTAGAAAAGTTTCCTTCAGATTCAGGTTGTGTCAACGGAATAGTTATGCTTTCAGTTGGTTCTATTGTAGAAGTATCTTTCTGAGGGTATTGGGTTGTAATTGGTAATGTTGTTACATCAGATATTTCAATATTGTTGTCTTTTGTTGATGTTATGAACTGAAAATTTTCAGTAGGTATGTGGAGAGTTGATTCTGTTTGAAGGGGCAGGGTTGGAATAGCTGTGGTTGGTTTTGTCAAGCTGTAACAAATGGTTTTAGGATTACCTTCGTAACCTATTTTACAACTACATATAATGTTGTGTGCTTGTACAGAGCAAACCGCATTGAGACCGCATGTGTTGTCGGTAGTGCATGGATTGGTGCATTCTCCTTTCACGCAGGTTTGTGTGTCAGTGCAGTTATTATCCGCTGTACAGCTGACATTTGCTGTGAATATATAATATGGCATTTATATACATTTTTATTTCTACTATATATTAAAAGTTAAATAAACTTTAATGCCGATTTCCACAACCAATGTATTTACAATAACATAAACATTACTTTTTACAGTTGTCATGCTTGGAAAAAAAAATGTACAAAAAAAGAAATAAATAATGAATTATTTAATAAAATTTGTAATCGATTTTCTTTTCATTTTCACAAATAAAATATCTATGTTTTAACTTCTTTAGTTATCTTTTGTCTCAAAGCCAATCAAGATCATTGGCTAAATCACCGATACTTTTTCATGTTCAAATTATAACTTTTCAACTTCATAAAGTGATTTATTTATTTATTACTCCCTATTATTATTAATAAACTAATTCTTAGAAAATAAAATTCATGATACAAACTTCAGTAATAGGGAGTATTTTGGTAAAACTGTAAATAATAGAATTTCTTAGTTGTATTAATATTAATTAATTTCTTTGCTTTTTAAAGCATGCTTTTCTTTAGAATACTTCAAGGAACATTAAATTCATATAATTTTCATACAGATAATTTAATTTATGACCAGCTTTTAGGCAATGGTTGAATTAAATAATCCCATAATATATAAAGATTCATGTAAAATAGATAAAATATCAAAACAACAGAACTAGAAATAATGAAAAAATAGACATTTTTGCAATAGCCCCACTCTATCTTTTCCTTCTTCAAAACAAAATATCCATAAAAAATTATAATAAATTTTTAATAATGTTCTTTATTTTAGAGTTCATTTTTATTTGAAATATGAAAAAACAAAACATATTTATTACAATTATAATTGAAATATATCCAAAGTGAAAAGCCTGCTATTTTAATGAATACTATAAAAAACTAAATGAATGCTGGAAGAAATACTGTGTACTTTCCTATCTTATTACCAAATTCTACAGTTACAGAGCTAATTGTTAGTATGTAAAACTAAAAAACTAAATATTAGTATACGAAACTACAATAATAAGTAATAGATCTATTGACTCTAAATTACTCCATTTTTCTAATAAACATAAAAATATTAAAATAAGATGAAAGTGCAACCAAATAGATCAATATTAATATTTGAAAAATACTCTGCAAGATCCTTGCCAAATATTTTTAAACTAAGTTAAAATTGTTAAATATTATCTCAGTCATTTAATATGTCATATAGAGAGGTGATATATTTAGTATAAAAAGGTCTTGGGGCTGCTGGGTGGTTAAATGTACTAGTAATAGCACGAACAAAATGCACCAGAATAAAATATAAAGGTTGTGTGTTGGAATCCTAGATACAAGAATAATTAAAAATTAATAAGTTGATAAAAGCTAAATACTAGTCATCATGCCCCTTTGACCCTGAACAGCCATAATTGGAGTTAGGGCTTGGATCTAGACTAATTTACCACTTTATTTTAATCAAAAGTATGAAAATGTCAATAAACTGCATTTAAATGGTAACAAATTAATGGCAATTTACAATTTTGTGGTTGAAATTTACCATTTTAAAGGGTCTTGAAATTTTACCAAATAAAAGTTGCTTTAAGAGAAACAAATAACGTTGCCTGCCTTTTAAAAACTGTTGTTTAGGACTGTCAGACTAAATTTGAAGTTGATAAACAAGGCAAAAATAACTACAAATAGCTGTTAAAAACCAACAGATATTATTATTTTTTGGTGATTATTAATGAAGGAAAAGCAGGAGTAATATAAAAAACATTTTATATATTTTATATATATATATATATATATATATATATATATATATATATATATATATATATATATATAATATTCTCGTGTCACAGTTTTAGTTACCATACTCCTCCGAAATGGCTTCACCGATTTTCATGAAATTTTATATGCATATTCAATAGGTCTGAGAATCGGCTACTATCTATTTTTCATACCCTTAAGTGATAGGGTTGTCCACTCCTAAAATTTTTTCTTATTTTTTTGGACTATTTTTTTTTAATTTTTTTTATAATGTGGCATTAAAAAACACATACAACCCTAAATTTTCACCATTCTGTCACCAACCCCTATTTTTTAATAGTCATTTTAGTATTTTAATAATTTTTCATTCCCCTCGAACAGCTGAAAGTAAATATGCATGTTACATCCATCCGCTGAAACATTCTCAAAACAACTCTCTTAGATATCAGCGATAGAAGAAACACACTATAGAAGAAACTAGGTGTGTGAAATTACCGACCAATTTCTGCACATCATTGCTTTGCAAGATGCTCTCATTGAACAAATATTTCCCGATGTACACACTCATTACATAAATCATGAGTGGTTTTTCAGAAAGAGCAAAGTGGGATAAAATGTGGGCGTTGACAATTTAAATCTGAAGACACATCAGTTGTTACCAGGGAACTTGGTATCATACAAATCTATTGATACAGTTTGCGATGCCAGCAAAGCTGTAAATTTTCCAACAGAGTTTTTGAACTCATAGGATTTGCCAGGCATACCATCACATAATTTACAATTGAAGATTTGATCTCCGACTATTTTGCTTCATAATTTGAGCCCGCCAAGGCTGTGCAACAGTATTAGTCATTCAAAAATTAATAAAAAAACGTTATATAACGTTATAAAAACGTAATATCACGAATCCCTATTAATCCCTTACAGATGTGCCAATTGAATTTAAACGTATTCATTTTCCGATTAGATTGGTATTTGCGATGACTATCAATAAGTCCCAAGGCCTAACAATGTCTGTTTGTGAGGCTTAGATTTGAGCATACTATGTTATTCACATGGACAATTGTACATGGCATACTCTCAGGTGGGTATAAGATCCAGTTTTTTTGTGTTAGCTAAAGATGGGCTAACAAAAAATATTATTCACGCTATAGCATTAAGAGATTGACATTGTTTGTAAGTATTTCTATCATAATTAATTAATGATACATATAATTTTAAGGAATACATTTAAAAAATTAATGTTTGGTGTTATGTTATTTTTATATTCCCTCATCGTTCATAGCGCTCCATGCCTCTTTCATTATAAACCACATCTTTACACACTAAAAAGATTTTTCTGTAAAAGTTTCATTGATATAATTTCTTGGAAATTCTGGAGATGTTTAGCTGACTGCTATTTTTATTAGTAGTGGTTTGGAATCGCAGACAAGGCTTACTTAACTTAAAATGTTAGACCCTTTTGGAAGTTACAATCTAAATTTCATATAGCGATCATACCCTTTGTTGGCCTGGGCTCAACGACTATATGTATCAATCACAGCTTAGATCACTAATATCTATTGTAACATACAATCAGTTAGCTTTATCACAGCTTTAGCATAAAGCCATACTTTGACTGACATGTCCAATATAAATCCAAGTTATAAATCAGCACATTGGTACACAGAGCTAATCCAGTCTAGCCTTCAATATTACTCTAAGGTTGAAAATCAAGCTTTAGCCATCTACTTCTCACAGTTTATGAGGAGAATATTTTTTTTTTGCTCTAATTCATTTATATTATTTGTAAAAATAGAGACACGAGTAATACTTTTTCCTTGAAGACAACGGAAAATATTACTGAGAATGATATCTAGTTTTTAATTAGTTTTATCCAACCTTTATTATAGCAATGGATCTTGAAATGGATTTGAATTCAATGAATTTAAAGATTTGATTTAAGTCCTTAATCAAGAAACATGAATACTTGAGACTATAATTTTTATGCACTTTCATTTCAATATAAAAATTTCAGGTTTTCAAATGAAAATAAAACATTAATACAATTAGAAACAAGGAGTAATCATGACAATCAATATGTTTACCTTTGAGACATCCATATTTATGATCAGCAGTATATCCTTGGGGACAAAACTTGCAGACAGCTTTGTGATCTTCAACAAAGCAAGGGGCGTCTTGCGGGCAGGTCGCATTTAAACAAGGGTCAACACATTGATAGCTTCGACAAGAAAGATTTGGAGGGCAACCAGCGTCTTTTAAACATATTGAAATTTCGGCATGACAATTTTTCATACATACACAAACCGGGCGGTGGTTGGAAACTAAGCAAGCTCTATTATCTGAGCAATGACTAGGAGTACATGGGCTCTGGCAATGGGAATGTATGCAAGCTTCATTAGAAGGACACTCACTATCTTCCTTACATTGGGTCTGCTGTGGAGCACAACTGAGTTCACCTGATGCACTAAGTGAGAAACCATATTTACAAACACATTCTGCCCTATGGTTCCTCACTTGACATTTTTTGATTGGTTCACAAGTTGGGCCAGACATGAGACAAGGGTCATGGCACTCCCCCCTATAACAAGACATGCTACTTGGACACTGACTATTAGTTTTACATTTCAGTTCCAGAGGTACAGGGGTTGTGGCTTGGCATTTGGGATCTGGGTTGCAAGCTACTTGAGGGTCTCCAGAATGGCATTGAGGGCAAGAGCAGCGAGCATGATGAAGTACAGGCTGACAAAGTGCGTTCAACCCGCAAGACTCCCGCAGGCTGCAAACTTCTATACACTCCTGATTGATGCAAGCCTTCTCAGCAGGGCAGTCCTCGTGACTCTCGCACTCTACCGAGCCACAGTCAGCTCCAATCAGTACCACAAATCGAGTAATAATATAAGAGAAAGCAGATTAATGACTAAAGCAGCAGTTTCTGAATTTTTGCTTAATTTTAAAAAATCAGAAATTTTAGACATTCTTACATGATTTCTATATATGATCTCGGTGGAATTCCATTAATCCTTATCTGCTGTTTATAAAATAAAAGTACCTTTAAAAATTATTTATGTTTTATGATCAATATAAATATTAAGATTAATAGAATAAAAATAGGAGTGGTACTATATGGTAGTTTCCCTACACGTTTATTTCAGGCGATGTGCAAATTTACTCGTATAATTAATATAGTTGTATAAAATCCCAAAAAATAAAATTAAATTATTTCTAATTTAAAATTTTAATAGCAGCCATAAGGCGGATTCATTTGTCCCATGGGATATTTAACTTTTTTTTTTTTAATTATAAACAAAGTTAACAGTTAAAATAAATAGCAATGAACATGACACTAGATAAAGCAGGACACATCTTGCCACCAACTCCACCAAGTTACTTATATAAATAATAGCAAGGTGAAATAAATCAATATGATTTATTTTCTAAGAAGCCATAACAATAAAAATTTATTACTTTCTCTAAAATATATACATTAAAAAACAAAAACATTTAGAAACTACTGCTTAAGAGAGGAACTGTGAAAGGATTTCAATCATGCTCTAATTGAAACATAAATAAATCAATTATGAAAATGTAAACATCATTAAAAGAAGAGAAGATTGAAACCAAAAAAACTAAAACAAAACACAGTGAGACTAATAACCACAAACATTAAATTATAATCTAAAACATAGAGAAGCTAATCCCATTGCCAAAATCAAGAAAATATATTAACTACATTGTGAGACTGATCGCTTTCACAGTTCCCAATCTGCCTTCTCGTTAACTAAACCTAAACATATAAATAATTAAAAAATATAAATAATTTTTTTTTAAATTGTAGTAATTTCATATTTTGTGGATTTATCTTAAAAATAATAAATAGATTCTAATAGCTATATCTTTAAAAAAAAAATCTACTGGGCAAAAGTTATTAGTTTTACTATAATCAATAAATTATTATTATAAATGAATTGCTAACCACAGTTAGCAAAAAGTCAGATTGGAATACTGTTTTTGAACATCTCACAAAAAAAAAAAAAAAAAATAAAAAAAATAATAATAATAAAAAAAAAAAAAAAGTAACCCAAAATAATTTAAATTTACACTATGTACAGTTCCAATCATAAGGATATTTCCCCAACCAAATATAATAATTACACTGTACATTAAAGATGAAGCATGCTTTTACATTAACCCGTTTAATTACATGCACTATTCACATTGAGATTTGGTGTAGATTTGAGAGGCATTTGTGGTTCAGTCTTGTAATATAAAATTACTGTATTTTACACAAAATTTTCAATTTGTTGAAAAATTGTTCAATTTTCTATGAAAATTAAGACAATGTAAGAGGAAATTTTTGTCTGAGTAATCAAATACAATTGTTCACTAACCTGGTTTGCAATGAACATCTGGCTTTCCTTTTGTACCTGGTGGACACTTACACTCAAATTCATCTAAGTTAATTTCAGTACATACAGCATTAACACCACAGCCTTGTGTCCTACAGTCCCCTTGTTTAATACCTAGAAGAATTTATAGAGAATATAATAATAAAACATTAACTTTATCAATAACATTCTAGTTTCAAACACATAGTGATTCAATACTATGTTTGCATTATTTTTAAAAAATACATTATTCAACTATCAATGTCATTTATTAATTTGCCATGTTATGATTCATAAAATGACATGCATTTTAAACTCTGATGACTGAGTTATGACTGGGAGTCACAATCAAAAGGGATAGGCTTCTATGCGGTTCAACCAACTGTGAGCCTTGTTCCATGGTTCGCTCGGCATCAGCAACTTACACAAACAAGTATCGTACAAATCGTAAGACTGTGGACAAACCACAGGTGAACTAACAAATATCTTGCACTTATGAGGATAAATGAGGACTTAGTTTTTAGATGCAAAAAATATGAGAGAGAATGCGAATTTATACCAGAGGAAGACACTACATTTCTAAAAAAACTTAGACACAGTGAATATCAAGAAGATGGAAATGTTCTTTTAAAAAAACACAAATTGTAAAATTTAATTTAAGTAAGTGCTGTCAATAGTTCTTGTTTATATATCTCATTTCCATTGTACTCTTACCATATAGGATTTGTTACCAAATCTTAAGGGTCGTTTGTTATATAAATAAATAATATAAATGCAACAATTTAATTAAAATTCAAGTTAGTTCCTAATACTATCTTTGAGACATACATAACAACTAAGCCACTATAGAAGACGGGAAAAATTTCATTATTCGTTACCATACTCACTGAAATTTTACTGATTTAGTTATGATTCTTAAATACCACAAGTTACAATATTGATTCCAAAATATCAAAGAATGTATGAAGGATTAATATGTTACTAACATCTATTTTTTGGGTCTCCGAGTGGATATTCTGGAGGACACACGCACTGATAAGAATTTCCAGATGGTTTACAAATTGCATTCATTCCACATTTTACATTTGAACAACGGTCATCAACTCTCCTATCTTGACAAACACAACCTCTGTAAGGGTCACCAGAGCAGCCAGGAGCACAGATGCATTCATATCCACCTGGTATATCTTTGCAACGCGTATTTTGACCACACGGGTTCCGACTGCATGTATCACCAGTACCTAAGGAAATATTTCATCATTAAAAATTAGTTTTAGCAATTTTTTTAATGTTTCAAAATTGTATAGATAAATCAAATTGTATAAATAACAAAATGATTCTGAAGTAAAATCTCACCTGGTTTACAGACAACAAGTGGATTACCATGAAAACCTGGAGGACATGAACAAAGTGCTCTGCGATTTTCAGCTTTGCATTGTGCATTAAGTCCACATGGCCTTCCTTGTAAGCAAGGATTTCTACAAATATTATCGTGACCGCATGATTTACCTACCAAAATAACAAATAAAAATTAGATTTTGAATGATAGGTTTCTAAGTCTTGAATACTATTTTACAACAGTTTAATACCTCCTTCACAGTCTTCATCCTTGATGCAAGAGAAGGGCTTGCAAGAGCGTGTTGGGTCTCCTCTTGTTCCTGCAGGGCAAAGACATACAGCTCTATGTCTGAAACTCTGCACTGTGCATTAATACCACAGGGACTGTGTCCCAAGTCACAAGGATTGCGACACACATTTTCCGTGCATGATTGATCATTTGGACAATCACTATCCTTGTAGCATCCACTTGTGCAAACCCCATCAATGCAAATTTGGCCCTATAAAGTTCAATAGTAAATGGTTTTAGAACATAATAACTAAAAAGCAGATTATTATTAAAAACTCACACTATGTAATATATTAAATTATGTAAGCTTACAGTTTGACAGGGGTTAGTAGCTGAGCAGGTAGTAGAGCAAAAACCTTTCAAACAGACTTGGCCACATGGACACTCTTTATTTACAGAGCAGTTTATGAGGCAATAGCCCGTGGCTTTGTCACAAGCACAAGAACCATCACATCTTGCTGGAGGCTTCGTACATCCTACTAGTGGATTACCAATGTAGCTCTGTGGACAGCTGCACTGCACACCATGATTTACTACAATGCATTCTGCACATGAACCACAAGTAGTTGCAGCCTCACATGGGTCTAAATAACAAATGAAAACAATGTTTATCATCAGTATACATTGACTATTTAAGAAGAAAACTTATTCTGAAATGAGAATATGGATTTTAATAATTAAAAACCTGAAACTTATTTAATAATTTTTTTTTATTGAGGAAAAAGTATCCCAGAGTTAGAAAAAGTATTCTTTAAAAAATTAAAAAATAAATAAAAATTACTAAACATGTTTGTGGTTTTAAAAACAAAACGTTAGGTTTTTATGATAAATTTATATTTCATCCTATCTACTATAACAATCTAAAATATTTCTTCTTTTTTTTTTTTTTTTTTATATATCTTTTTATCTAAAAGTTTAAAATTTTTAATTATTTATAAAACAGTTTAAGAATTGGTCAGCAAGGAAATAAATTTAAACATGGTTGTAATAATCAAAAGTCTAGAAATCGCAATAACAAATTTTAAAGGGAGTCAAAAATCAAATATAGAGTAGAAAAAATGTTGAAGAATTACATTGAGTTTCAGTAGAAACACGTTTTTCAGATTAAATAACCTAACAATAGAAATTAATTACAACAATCACTTAATTGTTACCAGCTTTTTATCACTCTCCATTCAGTTATTCAACTTTTTATGTAAGATAACATCTTTTCCAAAATATTTAACTTTCCAAACGTCTATATAGTATCACTATGTTCAAAAGAAAAACAATTACCTAAAAAATATTTTTGCTCTTTTTCTCATTTAGTTGGTTATAAAATTCGTTCATCTTGTATATTTTCCCATTATGATTTAGATTGAATGTTATTTTTTTCGAAATTACAAAATAAGTAATACTTTAAAAGTAGAAACTTTAAAATATCGGTATTTGTGTCATGTCAGATTTCTATTTGAATCAAAATGAAACCTACATGATATCAAACAAAGATATAGCAGTGTAATCAAAATCGTTAGAGCCGTTTTTGAGAAAATCATTAAAATGTACAAAATACATGGTATAAAGTGGCTCTTCCATTTGATTTTGATGAAAAAGTTGCAGTTACATTTCAGGCATATACGCTTCTATACTATGAAATTTCAGGATTATACAAATTATCATTTTCAAGAAAATTATGAGTTTCTTCATCAGGACTTCTAGGCAAAAGTCAAGAAGTAACTTGCAGCTCTTTCCATTAACTATTTGTTAGATTTTTGACATTAACATAAAATAAATGCGACTATTTGGCTAAATGCATTTTAAACTGATAAAATTTACAATTTTTTTTTATGCCAATTGGTTTAGAAAAAAGAGTTTGTAGGAGGAAAAAAATCATAATAATTATTTACCTAGAGGAAAGTCCAAAATGTTTCAAAGGGAGTAGTACATGATAGTCATAAAGTATTTAGTGGCATTCTATACAAACATCTCCTGGCTGGCCAGAGATAAAATTAATCATTGGTTATTGTAATTTCAAGGACAGTATTTGGTGTAGAGCTGAGGTGTCTGTGAGAAATGATATGAACACCAGTAAAAGTACAAAAGAAGCATAACAAACTTTTTTGATGTTTATTCTACAGTGTAGCCTTGTTTAGTAATGTCAATATATGAGAAGTAATACTTCACATAAACAATATATACAGTAAAATGTAAATTTATGCATATAAATCATTTATATATACATAAAACTTATAATTAAATTTATGTTCATGATATTTAATTTAACTAACCTCGACATTGTTTATTGATGCAAGCTTGATTTTTCGGACAAACAATATCACTCCTACATCCTAACTCACAAACTCTATTTTCACAAATTTCACCTTTTCTGCATTTCGCATCACTATTACAGACTGTTTTACATATGCCATCCAAGCACCTTTCGTCTGACAAACAATTGTTGTCACTGTAAATTAGAACCATTAGTCATATTGTTATTAGTCCATTAAGACAAAAAAAAAAAAAAAAAAAAATTGTAATGTAGCTTACAGGGTGCACTTGTTAGTGCATTTATCTCCATAACAAATACTGTTCTGAGGACAGTCCTTGTTTGACTCACATAATAGAGCAGGATGCTTACAACTGATCTCAGGATCACCAATGAGATCTGATGAGCATTTGCATACCTTTTGGTGGTTTTTAATGGTACAGTCAGCATTGGTTCCACAAGCCGTTGGTGAGTCACACAAATCTATTGGATAATTTTTTGTCTTTAGTAAATGTATTTGGAGGCACATATATTTTAATATATAAGATAGTACATGAATATAAGTACCTATGCATTTAGAATTAACACAAGCTTTATCTTCAGAACAATCAAAATCACTTCGACAGCCAATGGTACAAACAAAGTCTAGACAAAGCTCTCCAGATCGACAGTCATCATCTCTTCTACAAATCGCTTTGCATATTCTTGTTTTAAGATCGCACTTTTCATTAGGGAGACAACCAGAATCAGATGCACAAACGGGATGACATACTCCTGTAAAAATATTTTTCAATAAAACTTATGTATCAATCAATGAAGTCTTCGTATTATAATTCTATGAAGCAGTTCATGTTCATTCTTAAAACTTGTCATGGGACTAAATAGAACAATACAGTTAATTATACAGTGAACATCAATTCTAGTACTCTAAAACTGATTAAATAAAAAATCGTTTTTAACATCATTACCTGACATGCAAACAGTTCCAGAAGAACAATCTCTGTTTTCTTTACAAGGAGGAGCAGGCGCACGTACACAAGCTATATTTGCAGACGGGTTTGGAACAAAACCAGCACGGCAAGAGCAAACTGCTCTCTGGTTGGTTACAGAACAGGCAGCATTGGGACCACATGATGTCTCAAGGCAAGGGTTTATGCACTTGTTTTCTCTACAGGATTCAGAGGCACTGCAATCATCATCTGAGTGGCAGCCAATTATGCACATATTGTGTAAACAAATGTGACCCAGAAAACAGTCGTTGTCCACCCGGCAGGTTACTGAAATAAAATATAAAAATAAGTTTGTTATTATTATGATCCCATAAAACTATTATAAATAGATCACAGAAATTACAATTCATTAACTTACAGATGCAATTTCCTTTCAAGCATTTTTCATTTAAAGCACAGTCATTGTCAGCTGCACAGTTTTGTCTACAAACATTATTTACACAAGAGCTTTCTTTGTTGCAATCTTCTTTTACATGGCATGATACAGGAACTAAATAAAAAATATTAAAAAAATTTGAATCCCCCTGTCTTTATTTAAAGATAAATATATTATAATATATTTGAAATAATATATTAAGTTACCTCTAACACATTCAATGAGTTCATTGCCAGTAAAGCCAGCTGGGCAAGAGCAGTGCTTTTGGTGATCTACTACATCACACTGTGCATTTAGCCCACATTCAGTGCTGTCTAAACAAGGGTTGGTGCAATGGCCTAGCAAGCACTGTTCCTCAAGATTGCATTCAGAATGTGATTGACAAGAACCTGAAAACCAACTTCTTATTATTTCTATTACTTAGATTGGTAAAGATATTTTTCCATCTTTAATATTTTGACAGTAATGTTCAGCTTTAAAAATACATTTTTTTTTTTTTTTTTTATCATTGACCTTATGGCAAAACAGAGTAAAAAATACTATGAAAGGTCAGAAATTGAAATAGACTAACAACGTTACTTACTCCTACATAGGTTTCCATGACATCTAGTATTGTACGGACAGTCATTGTTGGAATCACATTGGATTGGTTTAGGACGACAGCCAACGATCAAGTCATTGGGATTACCTTCATAATCAGAATTACAAGAACATACAGCATCATGTTTCTTTGTGATACAATCTGCATTTGGTCCACATTTGGTTGTTTCACAAACATCTAAAATTAAATAAAAATTGTTTGTTGAGAACAAAACTTACTATAGATGAATTATTATATTTATTAGATCATAAATATAAAAGATAAATAATATGATACTTACCCCTACATTTTGGGTGACCATCAGAAACAACACAGGTGGCTGCATTTGGACAGTCATCATTTACAGTACATTCTACAGGCGTGGAACAACCCTCTTTGTAAGGATCACCAACAGTTCCCATGGGACATAAACATTTATAAGATCCACGTGAATTAGCACAACTGGCACCTTGTCCACATGGGTTTGACTCGCAATAATCAACAATAGTACATCCTTGATAAGCATTTCCTGAATAGCCTGGCTGACAATAACAAACCTAAAGAAACAAAAATATGAAGTAAAAATTTATCCTTGATCTAAATTATGTATATAATTTATTACAGTTATATAATATATGTTATTTAAGTTTTTTGTTGTTTGTTTTACCTGTTTGTGACTTTCTGCTGAGCAAAGGGCATTTTCTCCACAAGGATTTTTTACAAGGCATGATATTTTACACATGAAATCCTCACACATTTTGTCATCAGAACAATCTAGATTTGACCTACATTCTATCTGATGACATCCAATCAATGGGTTGCCATGATATCCCGTTTTACAATTACAAATGGGTTGATGATTTCTGGCAGTGCATTCAGCATTTCTTCCACATAACACAGTAGATTCACAAACGTTTTCACAGATAGCCTGAAAATGTTGTTACTCATTGCATTTATGAAGTTTTGAATAATTTAAAACTTCAAACCATAGACAAGAAATATGACTAACCTGACCAATACTATTTGTTATACACCTCTGATGATCTTCACATTCACTATCTCTCTCACATTTTAGCTCCCGGAGACATATGTTGTTTTGGCAATATTGGAAATCGGGACAAGTGGAATTTGAATGACAAGTTGGCTGACACACGTTTGAGATGCATAGCTGATCACTGATACATTCTCTTGAACTACTACAAACAGCTGATAAAATAATGAAAACAATTTAGTATTCTTGGTTCAAAGATATTCATGTCTATTGAAACATGTTACATTAATATACATACATAAGCAGATGCCATTATGACATGATTGTTCCAGCCTGACATTGGGAGTTAGAACTACAATACTGAAGGTGTACACAACCTAAATGAGGGTCTCCTGTGGTTCCTGGTTTGCAGGAGCAAACGGCATCATGATTTGCTGTTAAGCATTCAGTGTTGGATCCACAAACGTTGTCTATTTTACATGGATCAACACAATGACCTGAGAAACATGCTAATGTTTCAGCACAATCTGTATGTTCACTGCACTCTAATTGACTACACTTTACCTGAAAATATGCAATATAAATGTATATTTTTTGTTCTACATAACATATTAAAAGAAAACAACTGAATCATTATACAGGTAAGTTAAAATATGCTCCAAATTATTATTGACTTACAAGATAAAAATTTATAATCAACAAAGTTCTTGTAAACCTTAAAGGACATGCAAGATAGACTATAAGTTCAAACACTTAGATTCCTTTCAAAAATTTGACTTTTAAGATGACGGCCAAAATTTCCTCATTTAACTGTGGCTGACATTATATTTGTTTATTGCAAATATTTTTGAGATAGCAATTAACTATTTTGTCATAATGATGTGGATAAATAAAAAAAATTATAATGTACAACTCTACCTATCTAACTACCTCTGAAATGGATCTATAAAAAAATATAAATATAAAATAATACTGGTTTATTTAGAGTAAGGGAATGGAACCACAATGAAAATAAGGACTTTAAAACTTTAATATTTTTTTTCAACTATACGTTATTAACCTGGCAATATTGAAACAAATTGATTATCCAAGTGCCTTAGTCGTTTTTCAAATTTTCAAGATGTGGGCAAGAAAAGAGTAGCAAATAAAAAATTTGTGTATTACCTTTTTTCACTAAAATTTGTAATAACATAAATTTTTGTTGCAAACTTTTATTTTCTTAATACTACATTTATATATGGTAGAGATAAGGATTCATCCTTTCTAGTTTTTGTGTGTATACATATATCTAAAAAAATAATAGTGTTAAAAAAAATTTATCTTATAGGAAATTTTACCTTTGGATCACCAGTGGTACGAACAGGGCATGAACAAATAGGATATGATTAGAAGTTTTACAAATTGCTTTTTGTCCACAGACTTCTGTCGTAAGACAGGGGTCACGGCAAGTGTTTTCTATACATGCTGCTGTTGAAGGGCAATCTGAGTTCTCAGTACATTCACCTGGTTTACGACAACCTCCATGAACTGCATCTCCAATGAGACCACTTTCACATGTACATGAAAAACTTCCTACTGTATTTTTACATCTGAAACAAAAATGAACACAATTCAAATTGCCTAAGTGTAAAATGGATATTGTATTGTTAAAAAAAGGGGAGGGGGGAGTGTAATGTATTCATTACTTTAAATGCATTTTAACTTACACCGCTGTAGGATGGCAAGGTTTTCTAGTACATTCATCATCATCAATGCATTTATTCTCCACCAACGCAAAACCAGCAAAGCATTCGCAATGACCTTTGTGGTTTCCAGCTTTACATATTCCTGGGCCACAATTCGTCAAATCACAAGGATCTAAATAAAACAAACAAAAAACAGATATAATTTTTTTGTAATTCTGAGGGAACTAGAATAAAACTTTAAAGATACTTACTCATGCATTTATAGGCTTGACTGTCACAGAACTTGTCCATTGGGCAATCTTCAGATGATATGCATTCTACTTTGAAACAGCCAACACTTGGGTCATGAGGATCTCCTAAATATCCTTGTGGACAAGAACAAGTTAGTGAATGCCCATGTACTTGGCAGAGAGCTTTTGGACCACAAGGACCATCTTTTGTTAAACGGCATGGATCAGTACATTTTCCTTCATGACATATAAGCGATTCATGACAATCATCATCATATCGACACTGATCAGGAGCAATACATCCAGGTTCACTATATGGATCACCAACATGGCCATTTTCACATGTACATTTAAATGAACCAGGTGTATTATCACATTTTGCTGTAGGATGACATGGATTTTCCAAACATTCATCTAAATCTAGGCAAGTATTACCTTTGAAAACATAACCAGAGCTGCATCTATATAAAAATAAAAATAATAATAATGATTATGGATGAATAATCAATGAATTTAAAGTTTATAAAAGAAAAACTATTTCCTCTTCTTGTACATACTTGCATCTGTTATCAAGACAGACTTGGTTGTTGGAACAGTCAGAGTCTGAAATACAGCCAGGTTTGCAGACAGCATCAATACATAACTGCCCAGGTAAGCAATTACTAGCTGCAAAACATATCTTTACGCATATACCATCGCTGCACCGCTCTCCTGTAGCACAATCATGATTTCCAGAACATTGTACCTGGCAATCACCATTAATACAAATTTGGTCCTTTTGACAATCTTCTGATGTAAAGCAATTTCCAAGTTTGCGAATACAACCTTGATCAGGATTTCCAATAAATCCAACTGAGCAATGGCAAATTGTGACATGATTTTCAACAGTACATAAGGCATTATCACCACATGCCCTTTCAGTTCCACAAGGATCTAAAAAATATACAAGATTAATTTTTAAATAATAAAAAAAAAATGTTATAAAAATGTTAGTAAATATTATTTTAAAAAATAATAAAATAAAAAAAAATTAATTACCTTGGCATTTATTATTGATACAAGCATTTTCATTAGAGCAGTCTTTGTTGCTCCTACATCCTATCGTACACATACCATTTACACATGCTTGAGCTTCCAAACATTGACTGTGTGACACACATGGCATTTGACATTTATTGTGAATACATCTCTCTCCCTCAGAACAATCATTAGAGGATCGGCAAATAGCTATTAAGTAAAACGATAATTGTTAAAAAAATTTAACACACAATGGATACTTACATATTAAAGTAGCTAATAAAAATTACCTCTACATTCATTGTTTAAACATATATCACCAAAGCAGTCTGAATCAGTCACACACTGTGAGGCTGTTCTAACACAAGGAGAACGTGGTCCAGGTGAGGCCGGTTGAAACTTAGGGGGACAAGAGCAGACAGGCTTTTTGTTGACAACAGTACATACTGCATTAATACCACAAGCCTGTTCACAAGGATCTATACAACGTCCATTATGACAAACAGAAGATTCAGGGCAATCACTATCACCTTTGGGACAGCTACCTTCAGTTATACAACCTCCAGAAATAGGATCTCCAACAGTGTTTGGAGGACATTTGCACCTATATCCAACTGATGGTGCTGGTTCACATATTGCTGATGGATGGCATGGATTTACTTCACAAATATTCACAGATTCACATTCAATTTCAGGAACAGGATTAGGTTTAAATCCTGGAGGGCACTGACACACAGCTCTGTGTGCTTCACCAATACAAACTGCATTATCTCCACATTTGTAGTTTTCACAAACATCATAACATCTATTTGATAATCTATCACACAATTGATGATGTGGACAATCGGTATTGAAAACACAATGAACCTGCTTGCATCCTGTAGTTGCTGGATCCCCGAGGTAAGGTCCTGGTGGGCATTGACACTGTCCAAAATGGTTGTTTGCCACACAGATTGCACCTGTTCCACATTTCACATCTTCACAAGCTAGGCGGCATGACATTGCTCCATTTCTTCCTTTTTTACACTTTTCAGTTTCCATACATTGTGCATCCTGTGAACAGGTATCTTTAAGTGCTGGAACACAACCATTGCGATCATTAGGGTTACCTGTGTAGCCAACTGTACATTGACAGAAGCCTTTGTGATTACTAGAAACACATATAGCATTTACAGGGCATGTGAAGCCCAGGCATACATTAAGACATTTTGAAATTCCTAATGGATCAGGACTGCATGCCTCTTTGTCTTTGCAGTCACTGTCTGATTCGCATTCAGGTAATGAAGGTTTTTCACATGTTGAGTGAATGGGGTTTCTAATATAGTTCTCTTTACATTTACAAACTGCATTACGTTTGTCATCCACAAAACACACTTCATTTTCTCCACATGCTATGTTCCAGCATTTATCAATGCAAACCTTCAACCCTTCCAGATTTATGGCACAAATTCTTCCAGCAGGGCAGTCCTCATTGTTCATACATTCTTCCCTTGGAACTGCTCTTTCTTTCTGACATCCAAGGGTTAAGTCACTAGGTACACCATCATATCCATCAGCACATATGCAAGAAGATCTATGTTTATCAGAAACACAAAGAGCATTTGGACCACACTGAATTTTCTTGCAAGCATCTAAACACTGACGAGAACCTTTACCCTGTTGGAAACAAATTTCATTATTTTTGCAGTCAAGATCATTTGTGCATTGTCCTTGAATCTGACAGCCCTTCTTTAGGTCATTAGGATTGCCTGAAAGACCTGGTGGACAAACACACTTTCCTGAAACACAAGCTGCTCTAGGACCACATTTCACACCTTCGCATTGATTTTTACACCTTCCTCTTTTACATGTATATCTAAAACAAAAGGAAAAGAATGTAAAATGATTAATTTAAAAATTAGAAAATACAAGAAAGCCAATGGAATTTTTAATCCTTACTCAGTAGGGCAAGGGTTATTTTTACTGCAACTACATGTTAAAGGATCCTGACAACCTTGTGGAGCAAGTCTCATGCAATTAGAAAATGGATTTCCAATATATCCTTCTTTACATTGGCAGTCATAACTTCCTGGTGTGTTGATGCAAATGGCATTAGCTCCACATGCTTCGCCAATACACTCATTGATATCTGTTTTTAAAAAAAAAATGTCAATCCACATATTTTTTTTAACTGAATTGACTAAGTCCAACAATGATACTTACCCTGACATTCAACATATGGATTTCCCTTGTATCCAGGTGGGCAAAGGCATTCTATAGAGTTGATATCTTGCCTACAAAAAGCTCCTTTGCCACAAGTTGATTTGGTGCACGTTTGAGCCAACTCATGTGCCTTACACTCATCATAAGGATTACCTGCAGTACCTTGATTACATATGCAAATATTTTCATTAATTCCATATGAACAATGGGCATTCTTTCCACAGGCAGGCATACACATTGGAACGGCAACAGCTACAAAAAAAAAAAAAGATATGTGTTATATGCATTTTTTTTTCCTAAAGTTTGTTAGACCAGCTAGAAAATCTGACTAATCCTGAAACATATTGCATAAAACTACTCACGTGGCATGCAAACGAGATCTGGATTTCCAATGAAAAGAGGGTTGCAAACACACTGATTTGTTGTTGGATCACAATTAGCTCCTAAGCCACAAATAACACCCTGACATTTTTCTCTACATCTGCCTGATATACAAGTGTAACGGGGCGGACATGGTTTAGACAGTGAACAAACATCTTGTGAGCACTCGCCACCAGCAAAAGGATTTCCCCTTGTTCCTTCAGCACATTTGCATGTAGGCCCACTAGATGTTACAATACATTGAGCTCCTTTTCCACAGATAAATCCAGAACAGGCTGAAAATTTCAGAATGACATATTGTTAATATTAATTTTTGATAAATCATCAAAGAAGCGATGGTTTGGGCGATGGTAAAAAAAAAAAAAAAAAAAAAAAAAAAAGAACAGAAAATAGTGAAAAAACTATTTAGTATACTAATATTTTCTGATATCCAATAATATAATATCCTGACTATTTTCTGTTCTTTTTTTTTACTGCCACCCTGATATTCATTTCCTGGTCAACCATTGATTATTCAATATTGATAAATTAGTTTAAGGAAAACAATAGTTTTTAAGGTCGGAGCAATAATAGCATATCAAAATAATCTTTTCGATATAGTAAGGTATCATGAAAGTTAAAGGCATACCAAACATCATATGTAATTTAACTTCCAAACAACTTCTATAAAAGCTTGACTAATCATCAGAAAATAACTATAGGAGATATTCATGATATATAGAAAAGATTATTCCAGCTTACTCTGTGGAACTGAAAATTCAGCTAAAAATATCAACAACAATATAATAAATTTTCAAAACTTACGAGAAATACAATCGCCATTCGGTGATTCAATGAATCCAACAGAACATCTGCACCAAGCAGCATGATTTTCAGGCTCACAGTATGCATTCTTGCCACAAGGTAATGAGTTGCAAGGGTTTATACAATTACCATGCACACAGGCTAATTGACCAGCACAGTCATTGTCAGTTGTACACTCAGTCTTGGCTTTAGATTCAGTGCCTATAAATAACATAAACTTTGTTTGTATATATATATATATATATATATATATATATATATATATATATATATATATATGTTGTTTGTTTTTTTAATATATTTTTATGACAACTGTTAGATTAAAAACGAATAATATAATATTTATAAATTTTTCAATCTACTCACAGCCAAGTCTATAAGGGTCACCGCTTGTTCCGATTGGGCAGATACATTTGTAGGATCCTTTTTCATTGATACAATGTGCCCTCAAGCCGCAAGGATTCTTGAGGCATTCATCTTCATCAATACAACCCTTGAGTGGATCTCCCTTGAACCCAGCTGAGCAAAGGCATTTAGGGGGGTCACTCGGTGTACATTTTGCATTTAGACCACAGGGGAATCTGTCACAGGGGCCTGAAACACATGATGACAAATATTAACTCCTTTTTTTTTTTTTAGTAATATTTACAGAGGAAACCAATATGCCACGTTATAAATAGAATACAATTTTATTACAAGTTAAATACTAAATTTTATAATCCCATTAATTAGATTCTATGATTTTGTATTGAAAATATTTGAAGCAACAAAGTGTTTAGAAACATAAGCCATTGTAATTTAACTTGGCTTTAGATTCAGTACATATAAATAACATAAACTTTGTTTGTGTATGTAACTATGTATATATATATGTATAAAATTGTTCAAATATTTAAGTATTGTTATCATAATCCTAACAAATACTAGGATGAAAAACTATACAACTCACTTTTGCACTTATTATTATCTGTGATGTCAGTAAAATAAGGAGGAGGACAAACACACTCCCCAGGTTGGACACACTTCTCATTTGGTTGGCAGTCACTATCGTTTGAGCATTTCATTTGGTTTGGTGCACAAGCTCGATAAGGATCACCAGAATAACCATTTGGACACAAGCATTTAAAGGAACCATGGAGGTTAATACATTGTGCTCCATAACCACAAATTCCAACTGACAAGCATTCATTTACATCTAAAAAGAAGAAATAAGAATGGTTCATGCTGATAATATATCTTTTTAAATAATATATGTATTTGAAAATGAAAGAACTCATTCACCTTTGCAGGTTCCATCTTCATTTTGCTCCATCCCTTTCGGACAGGCACAGTAACTTACTCCTCCAGTAATGGATATGCATTCTGCTCCGCTTGGACACTTGTTTTCCGATGAACATTCTGATAAAACACAATCACCATTGACTACTTTGTAAGGGGGCCGACATCTGCACTCTAAGGTGTTACACTCTAAAAAATAAAATTAATTTAAAAAAAATGATGTTAAACAGGTTAATAAAATATAACACCCAAAGTGAATGGTAATAGATAGAAATAATCAGTTGTCAGTCCGGTAAAAAATAATTAATATAGATGATGTTTTGGCCCATTGATGTGTGCCATCATGAGAGCAGTGAGCCATACCAAGCACAACCAGTTAGACTGACTCATCATTACTTTCCCTCTTAAGTATATGTGTTCTAGTCAAATT